>OY992877.1:37034228-37211728 GCA_963921405.1 Cepaea hortensis
AGTGTCTTACGTGCCCGGAACAGCTCTGACTATCTAGTTTCCGAATGTCTTTGTGTCCGGAACAGCTATGACTAGCTAGTTTTCCGAATGTCCATTTTGCCCGGAACAGCTCTGACTACATATGTCTTCCGAGCACAACGAACAGCACATGTCCGAATCGAAAGCTCGCTGAATGAATACTGTCTGCAGACCGGCCTGATTTGTGCGGGGAGCGGCCCGTAGCGAACGAAATGCTCAATATATGAAGTGGGGAATTCAAGTAGCCATGAACAGGACGTGACGATTCCCTCGGTGAGCCCAGCACCAGAGCACTATGTGTCGGCGCTGTAACTATGGAAGCCGCCCTGGATGGCGGAAAATGCCATGGACTGTCCATGCCTTCTCTTGAGGGCTGATCGTGAAGTATCCGACCGTTCTAACTCGACCAGCTGGGATGTGGACGGCACCAAAAAGTCAGAGTCCTCCAGGAATGCTACCTGATCAAAAATGCAAGCAAAAGTCGGATGTGTTGGCCTAAAGGGTCTAGGACCAAGGGTCTAGGACCAAGGGGCATAACAATACACCGCAATCACACCTGAAAAAAACACTCCGAGTGAACGAAGAAAGAAGAAGAAGAAGAAGAAGAAGAAGAAGAAGAAGAAGAAGAAGAAGAAGAAGAAGAAGAAGAAGAAGAAGAAGAAGAAGAAGAAGAAGAAGAAGAAGAAGAAGAAGAAGAAGAAGAAGAAGAAGAAGAGAAGAAGAAGAAGAAGAAGAAGAAGAAGAAGAAGAAGAAGAAGAAGAAGAAGAAGAAGAAGAAGAAGAAGAAGAAGAAGAAGAAGAAGAAGAAGAAGAAGAAGAAGAAGAAGAAGAAGAAGAAGAAGAAGAAGAAGAAGAAGAAGAAGAAGAAGAAGAAGAAGAAGAAGAAGAAGAAGAAGAAGAAGAAGAAGAAGAAGAAGAAGAAGAAGAAGAAGAAGAAGAAGAAGAAGAAGAAGAAGAAGAAGAAGAAGAAGAAGAAGAAGAAGAAGAAGAAGAAGAAGAAGAAGAAGAAGAAGAAGAAGAAGAAGAAGAAGAAGAAGAAGAAGAAGAAGAAGAAGAAGAAGAAGAGAAGAAGAAGAAGAAGAAGAAGAAGAAGAAGAAGAAGAAGAAGAAGAAGAAGAAGAAGAAGAAGAAGAAGAAGAAGAAGAAGAAGAAGAAGAAGAAGAAGAAGAAGAAGAAGAAGAAGAAGAAGAAGAAGAAGAAGAAGAAGAAGAAGAAGAAGAAGAAGAAGAAGAAGAAGAAGAAGAAGAAGAAGAAGAAGAAGAAGAAGAAGAAGAAGAAGAAGACAGAAGAAGAAGAAGAAGAAAAGTACAGATTCACTTGTTTGAGTATATTCCCATTTACTTGTTTATTACATTGTGGTGTATACTTCTTCCATAATCTGTGATTCTTACAATTTAATTCTAACCCTAGTTGTTCACTGTGTACAACAACCACATTACTAAATGTTGCAGATCCTGCTCATTGTCTTCACTCAATATTGTATCATCCGCATATCTAATGTTATTGATGACATGTACCCCAGTGAGGATTTCTTTAATATCTTCTACATTTCTGAAAATATTTCTCTGTACAAAGAAAAAAGATCTGGAGACATTACACACCGCTGTCTCACACCTCTCTTAATAGGCTGATATTGACCTACTTCATTATCAGTCTGTATGGCAGCTTGTGTTTCTAGTATATGTTTTTTACAAGTCTAAGGACTTTTCCATCAATTTCAAGATCTGCAAGAATCTTCATCTTGTTGACATTGTCTTACTTTATCGAAAGCCTTTGTGTAAATAAAGCAAAGATGTAGGTCTTTGATTTCTTCTATAGAACGTTAAATTAATGTTCTCAGCATATATACAGCATTTACTGCACCTTTGCCTTCTACAAACCCACATTGTTCTTCTATTCCGGGTTGTATTTTCTTTCTAACTCTTTTTATGATAATTCTGAGCAAAATCATCGTGCAACCATTTTCATAGTCTTTTCGGTTTCTTCTTCCTGTGACATGTAGAAATATTGACAGTTCTTAGTCATTTCATAATACATTCTATATACACATATTCCTACATATATATTCTACACTTGTGATAATATGATGGTATGGTATTCAATTAAACACTACACAACATCAATGAAAAAGAATATTATTATTATTATTTATATTGGACACGCACTTCTATCTACACTCCTGTAGATGTCGTGTAGCCACAGCCTATGGGAGAGCTGGGCTAACAAAGCTATGGGTTTCCAAAGGTCTCGTGGCCTCCCCATACTAGTTCCTCATTTGTCATACAGACAAGCATCCCCAGATCTGTCTAGGCCATTACGCCCGAATGAGGGTGCGTATGTGATTAACAGGTACCATTACCCTCTGTATTATTATTGGTGTTTGGTATGTGGCATGTCTCCATTTTATGTGTATGACTTGTTCCTCTGCTGTATTTGCTAACTTGTCATTTCAGGTTACCGTTTGACCTTTCTTTGCTTCCTCTATTTGACCAGTGAAGTCTGCCGTCTTAGTAGTTGTTTATCTTGTGTACTTGTGAGCTTACTTGGAGTGTTTATTCTTCTTACCTCTATATGTCTATGACCTGGGATTTCTTACTTCTTCTTCGTAATTCTGGGTGTAGTCCCTTCTACTTGTAGACCAATGTTCGTTATGTTGACAAGGTAGAAGTGTGTTCTTACTATAATAATATACACCTTCATGTTACACCAAAGTTTGCTATCACCATTATAACTAAATACTCCCATGTGGTAATGGTTTTCATTACAGTATGTTTCTTCACCATTGTGGCTTCTTTTTATTCTTGTGAACACCATTGTTGTTAACTCTGACTTGTGTTGACTGCATTAGTCTTTATTCTTTTTATGGAGTAAGCACTTTTAGTGTTGCTTCTCGCTATTACGAAAAGAGATTGAGTGTTGATCATATTTCTAGCAATATCAAATCAAAATGCATTTAACATTCATATGTATGAAAAGCTCATCTTATACAATGATACAACAGGAATATTTTGTTATCATCACTATAAAATCATTGTCCTATGTGTAATGATATGTTTACACATGAAAATCTAGAAAAATCAAAACAAATTATCACAGCATCAGTGTCATATATGTGATGCTATGTTCACACCCTTATTATGTCATAAATTTCCTTATTCTCTCACTCTTTCATTCTATTATGACCTTGTACTTGTTGTTGATATTGTTGTTATGTATTGTGATTTAATTAAACTTCAACTGTGATGCCATCTGTCTTTGTTGTTTTGAAATACAAAAGTTTTTCTCAATTGCTTATGTTTTGTTTTTCTGTTGAGTATTTGTGACATTGTAGATAACTATTATTATATCCTTATATTTTATTAACATTCATTCTATGATGTATCGATGGTAAATGAATGATATGTTCCTACATTGTATGCTGAATGTTTGAATGATAGGATGATTTCGATGATTGTATGATAAATGATTAAGGATTTATGCATTACATATATGTGTTCGTGATATGATGGTATGATCATGATTGATGCAATGTTAACATATATGATTTATGAAGTAAATTTTAATAATGAATGAAAATGAAATTAGTAAATTAATTGTCAGTAGATGCTGCTGGTCCTATCTGTTTGCACCGTGCCGTGAGTGTTTGCTGGCCTTGTTTAATAGCTCATCAAAGCTTCTTGTACAGTCGCTCCGGCTGTGGGCACAACATTCCTAGTATT
This sequence comes from Cepaea hortensis, assembly GCA_963921405.1. NCBI lineage: Eukaryota > Metazoa > Mollusca > Gastropoda > Stylommatophora > Helicidae > Cepaea > Cepaea hortensis. The sequence goes on from OY992877.1 coordinate 37,037,966, forward strand.
CCAGATCCATACTTTGATCTGCTGTAGTGCTTACATGGTCAAGATGCTCTCACATTCGTCCTTCGCACATTCTGGTAATTTATAAAATGAAAAATTATTTACATATCTGATCAATTTAAATTAATTAACATAAATTGTTAAATTGACTGCTGAAATTTGTAATCATTTTATACGGCAGTTCAGAAGTTTAATTAATACTTGGATAACTGTATCTCCACTGTAACATTTATGCACTATGAATACAACAATATTGGATTGTTTAAATACTGTCTTCTATAGTCTACTTAGAAGGTCTGCTAGGTTATTGTCCTTACCAGGTATGTGACATATATCAAAGTCGTAATCTTGTAGAAGAAGAGACCATATTGTATCCTAGAGTTTTTTGGATTTCCTTCTTTAAAGACTTTCAAAGGTTTGTTGTCGGAACGAATTAGGAATTTCTTCCCGAGTAGACACTTAGAGAATTTATTGATGCTTTTTATGAGAGCTAAAGCTTCAAGTTCTGTAACAGCATATTTCTTTTGAGTTTCAGATAGTTTTTTGTGTGTGCTGAAATAGAGTATAGGATGTAATTTTCCGTCGTGAAGTTGCAACAGAATAGCTGAAATTGCATAAGAACTCGCGTCAGTTTGCAAAATGATATCTTTTGAAATGTCAGGCAGTTTGAGAATAGGCTGGCTACTAAAGAGTTTTTAATCTGTTGAATGAGTTCGTCGTGTTTCTCAGACCATTAAATCTTAGTGGGTTGTCCTTTCTTCAAAAATTATGAGAAGGTTGCTGTCATCTTAGTGAAGTTTGGTATGAACTACTGATAGTAATTTATTAGTCCCAACACATTCCTGACTTCTTTCTTGGTGGTGGTATGTTTAAAGTTTTAGATTTTTGAAAACCAACAATAGGTTTATGTTTCAAATAATTTCTTATTAATAAAATAAGATAATGGAAACTGAAATAAAATTAGAATTTTGTTAACCAATCCTCTTTCTTGAATTTGTGGTCTATCCTTTCTGAATGAATGTTTTCATATTTATATTTTAACTTTTTTGACTTGAAAAATGTTTTAGCCTTCAGTTGTGTGTATACTGTATACCATACATGCAGCAATGAGGTTAGTCTGATATATCTCAAGCAGAGACAAGTTAAGCAGAAAAGGTACACAGAGACAAGTGTACATTGTTTTCTGTAATGCCATTTTCATTCACCTAGCCAGTTTGTAAAATATTTCTTGGTTTGTGAGCAGATACTTGTAACAACCCAACCATCATAGGTGAGGATTGATTTAATTAGTATCATAATTTGAAAAATAAATATGTTTATGATATTCCACTGCCATTGTCCTCTGGAATCTATATGTGGTTTGTTCATAAAATTTATTGTACTTTTGGCTGGTGTTGTACGTTGTATTCTATCTTTATACGATCCCTGTTGGTTAGTCTGACTGATGTTATTTGCAGAAATGTGTTACTTGGTGTGCTGCTGTTTCCAGAAATTCGAGCCCTCCCCCCCCCCCCCCTCAACTCTGCCACTAACCTTCTGCTGGCTCGGTGTCTTAGGTTAGTTGACAGATTTGACAGGAACATCACGCATCACGCTGAACATAAGACAATACTGACGTCCTTGGTACTCTTCATTTATTATAAACAAATGTCACAGCAGAACATGATCACAAGTTCCCGGATATGTGGGAGGGCTTATGGTAACTCTTAATAAATAAAGATATACATTTCTACCGTATAAGATTAATTCAGTTGAAGAGTTGACAATCGTTTCAATACCGTTAATGTTCAATAGAATACACAGATGCCATTCTGATAAGGCCAACTTACACCCTGATCGTGGCTTCTGGAGTGCGGTGTCGCTGGGCTGCCGTTACTTCAGTGAAAGGTAGCAAAACTCTGCACTGGGCCATTGCTTGGCCATATTAACTTGGTAACACATCTCTGCTTCTTGATGGAGAATCTATACACAATTTACTTTAATGATTCTTTACAACTGAAACATGTTGATAATTCTTTCTAGCTGAAACATTTTGACGTCTGTCTTTGTACAAATCCCTGACCTAACTGATTCAAACGACTAGAATGTTTGCCCCCGTGATCTTCGCTATTCCGATCACGTGATAAGCAATCTTTCTGAGTAGTTTCCATTCTTTCCAGTGATTAATCATCACTACCTCTTAAAGGTCTAGACTTTACTCGTTTTCCTAGTGCTTGCCCGTTAACTGTCGTTAACTTAAATTATACCTGACTTGCATTTTCTTCACTGCTCCTATACTGTACCCATTCTATTAATACACCGGACTAGTACTGTAGACCCTGTATTACTACATGGCACTGTTCTTCTCTTGTATCATCATAAAGGTTTTACACATAATCTGACCATGCATGTAAATTCTGATGTTTTTCTCTTATGGATTTTCTATTTCTGTTTTCAGGCAGCCTGTTGGTGTACACGTTCTTTTATTTGTAAGAACCTGAAGTCTTTTGTACATTCATTTGGTATTTTTTACTGTTGTGTTATTTTTCAAGTTCTATGTAATTTTTCTCAAGCCATGCGTCTTTTTACTTTTTATACAATGTTGTCACGTTTCTGTGAACCTCTTCATAATTGTCAGGATTATTTTTGTTATTATATAGTTTTTATGCATAAATATTATTTGTTGGTGAATCCTTGTGGCCATTACGTTACATGTGGATTTGTTTTTCAAACACCATTATTGCAAAATTGATTAATGCAGTAAGTAAAGAAATGTGTATTGTTGGTACTTTATGCAGCAAACACACGTACACAAACACGCGCGCGCACACACACACACACATTAATACTGAATTCAAGAATCGACATCACTGCACTAGAGACAGCCCCCCACATGCTCCTTTTCTAAAGCCATCCAAAAGCTCCCATGCTTATTATTCCAGTTGCAATTTGATTTAAAGTCTTCCTGGCTTTACCTTCTGCGCTTTGAATATTGTTGAATTCCTCTACGGGCTCAAGTCTGAACCAGTCTGTCCAGACATGGATACTCCGTCTCTCTTTACTCTCTTTCTGATTCCAGAGAGCTTTCACCACGTGATCTTTGTCATAAAGCAGCTAATCTGTCAGCCTATTCATTGCCCCACATTCCTGCTTGCCCAGGGCAGAAAAGCCTTGATATTCTCGCAGTATCCGTCCTGTCGAGAGATGTTGGTCACTCCATCCAGAGCATGCCACTTTCCACTTTCCGTAGCATACTCTGTGAGTCCGTTACAAACATAAAATGGCTGGTAGTCAACGGAAGTCTTCCCTCCATGGCTAAACTTCATTCTCGTGCTAGATGTTGTAGTAACATAGCCCAAACCTTGTCCTTCCCCAAGATTAAAAAACAAACAAACAGTGTCAATAAGTAATTCAATGTAACCCATCCTCTTGTTTTACTTCTCACTCAGCTTATCAGTATACATAATTACATCGCCAGGGCGCGAGCTGTCGTCTACCAGCTGTCACGGGGACACTTCTGTAACACCTTCTGCTCATTCAGGGCAGCGTCGACCCAGTGTAACCATAACTTGATGCGATGCTTCATTGTAGGGGGAACCATGACTCATTTTTCACCGCGCGCTATCCTATCCATTTCGCACTGACTGATTGTGTCTTCATATTGTGCTGTGCCATGCAACACCTGCCTCTCTTAAATCTGTGTTCCTTCGTTTCTTTTAAAGTCTTACTTTTGCATTATATCCAAGGCTGTGGCGAATGGATAACAAACGCAATTGGCAATCCCACACACCGTGTTCGAAACACAGCTGCGGGCGAATTGGAAGCAGACTGCATTGGGCTATTTTCATACTATAGTAAGAGCGATTACAAACAGTCAAAAATGTTGGGATTGACTGTGACGTGCTGTAAAGTATATGCAACTAACTTATGTACTATATTGTTCTCCCCACCATTCACATAGAATAGTTGTCACATTCCACTCGGCATGTAATATAGCCAGTATCAACTAACTTTTGTGCTATATTGTTCTCCCAACTATTCACATAGAATAGTTGTTACATTCCACTCGGCAGGTAATATAGCCAGTATCAACTAACTTTTGTGCTATATTGTTCTCCCAACTATTCACATAGAATAAATGTCACATTCCACTCGGCAGGTAATATAGCCAGTATCAACTAACTTTTGTGCTATATTGTTCTCCCAACTATTCACATAGAATAGTTGTCACATTCCACTCGGCAGGTAATATAGCCAGTATCAACTAACTTTTGTACTATATTGTTCTCCCAACTATTCACATAGAATAGTTGTCACATTCCACTCGACAGGTAATATAGCCAGTATCAACTAACTTTTGTGCTATATTGTTCTCCCAACTATTCACATAGAATAGTTGTTACATTCCACTCGGCAGGTAATATAGCCAGTATCAACTAACTTTTGTGCTATATTGTTCTCCCAACTATTCACATAGAATAGTTGTCACATTCCACTCGGCAGGTATTATAGCCAGTATCAACTAACTTTTGTGCTATATTGTTCTCCTAACTATTCACATAGAATAGTTGTCACATTCCACTCGGCAGGTAATATAGCCAGTATCAACTAACTTTTGTGCTATATTGTTCTCCCCACCATTCACATAGAATAGTTGTCACATTCCACTCGGCAGGTAATATAGCCAGTATCAACTAACTTGTGTGCTATATTGTTCTCCCAACTATTCACATAGAATAGTTGTCACATTCCACTCGACAGGTAATATAGCCAGTATCAACTAACTTTTGTGCTATATTGTTCTCCTAACTATTCACATAGAATAGTTGTCACATTCCACTCGGCAGGTAATATAGCCAGTATCAACTAACTTTTGTGCTATATTGTTCTCCCCACCATTCACATAGAATAGTTGTCACATTCCACTCGGCAGGTAATATAGCCAGTATCAACTAACTTGTGTGCTATATTGTTCTCCCAACTATTCACATAGAATAGTTGTCACATTCCACTCGACAGGTAATATAGCCAGTATCAACTAACTTTTGTGCTATATTGTTCTCCCCACCATTCACATAGAATAGTTGTCACATTCCACTCGGCAGGTAATATAGCCAGTATCAACTAACTTTTGTGCTATGTTGTTCTCCCCACCATTCACATAGAATAGTTGTTACATTCCACTCGGCAGGTAATATAGCCAGTATCAACTAACTTTTGTGCTATCTTGTTCTCCCAACTATTCACATAGAATAGTTGTCACATTCCACTCGGCAGGTAATATAGCCAGTATCAACTAACTTTTGTGCTATATTGTTCTCCCCACCATTCACATAGAATAGTTGTCACATTCCACTCGGCAGGTAATATAGCCAGTATCAACTAACTTTTGTGCTATATTGTTCTCCCAACTATTCACATAGAATAGTTGTTACATTCCACTCGGCAGGTAATATAGCCAGTATCAACTAACTTTTGTGCTATATTGTTCTCCCCACCATTCACATAGAATAGTTGTTACATTCCACTCGGCAGGTAATATAGCCAGTATCAACTAACTTTTGTGCTATATTGTTCTCCCCACCATTCACATAGAATAGTTGTTACATTCTACTCGGCAGGTAATATAGCCAGTATCAACTAACTTTTGTGCTATATTGTTCTCCCAACTATTCACATAGAATAGTTGTTACATTCCACTCGGCAGGTAATATAGCCAGTATCAACTAACTTTTGTGCTATATTGTTCTCCCCACCATTCACATAGAATAGTTGTTACATTCCACTCGGCAGGTAATATAGCCAGTATCAACTAACTTTTGTGCTTTATTGTTCTTCCAACTATTCACATAGAATAGTTGTCACATTCCACTCGGCAGGTAATATAGCCAGTATCAACTAACTTTTGTGCTATATTGTTCTCCCCACCATTCACATAGAATAGTTGTCACATTCCACTCGGCAGGTAATATAGCCAGTATCACGTCCGTGGCCTTTACTTCCCCATACATTTTCTTGTACCCAGTTTAGGCTGAGACGACCTTGTAGCCCAAGTCAGTTTAAAAAATCCTTCCCTAAGCAGATTCGAACCCATGGCCACCGTACCCACAGGCAAGCCGCTACGCTGCCCATGTTCCCATCAAACTTGTGCTGTAGTCACTGTAGTGTCTGCTCAGTGATTATATGTTGTGTTTTGTGTATTTGTTTGCTGATGAAGGCTTGTCGCCGCAACGCCCTGCTTTTCGTAATTACTAACTGTATTTTGTAAAGCTGCATTACTTTGTGCTATTTTATATTGTCTACATTTCCACACTTTACTGCAATTCCACTAATTTTATTCATACTGTCCTACCAATACGCCGCCCTACCAGTTCACCGGTTGGCAAATGGCAGTGTTGTCTCTAGATAAAGGGGTTAGCTGTGATTATACGTTCAATAAGGGTCATTGGACCAACATAGGCAGTAATCAGGGTATGGAGTAGAGTTAGTTGGTGCGGCAGCTCTCTATAAAATAAATGACAACTCTATGACGTGGCCAACGTCTGGTAAGAAGTACTATACATAGCATATCAGGAGTCCAGGGCTGCTATTGCATCTGTTTGTAAATTACCACTCTTCATATTGTATTTCTGCCCCTAGCAACATATCCCCTCTGTGGGGTGGGGGTGTAAGGGGTCTGAAATGAGTGTCGGGTATTTGTAGTACCTTTGGCAAGGATGGCTGTCACGCTCTTCTCGGGGCCCATTCCCCACTGGTTCAAGCCTGATATCCAGCTCACACATGTGGCTCCTATAGTGTGTTTACTTTTTTCTGCCCCAATATAAAATTCCATATCTCAGTAACCAACTGAAGGAAAATGATGAGATTTAGCATATAACCTTATCATTATGTCCACCCAACAAAACAATTTTTGCTCTGGAGATTTTACAGCAGATTTCAAAGTTTGTTTATATGCGGTATATAATTTACGGGTAAGAGATGAAGTTCATAATTTTAAATGTGTTACAGCCTAGCCAGACAATCAGCGTTCAATGTTGAATATTTTACGTTTTACACGGAATTGGCTTAATGCCAAGAACCCCGGGCAGTTTAAACTGGGACTGTTAAGAGGTGTCGTCAAACTGTGGGTTATTTCATGAAACCTGATTATTATTATTATTATTATTATTATTATTATTATTATTTTAATCTTACCACTTATCGCTAACATTGAAATGTGTGAATATTTTTCAATGGGATTGAATGCGAAATTGTGTATACACTTCAAAGCATCGCTATGAACATATCTGATCAATGTAAATTAATTAACATAAATTGTTAAATTGACTGCTGAAATTTGTAATCATTTTATACGGCAGTTCAGAAGTTTAATTAATACTTGGATAACTGTATCTCCACTGTAACATTTATGCACTATGAATACAACAATATTGGATTGTTTAAATACTGTCTTCTATAGTCTACTTAGAAGGTCTGCTAGGTTATTGTCCTTACCAGGTATGTGACATATATCAAAGTCGTAATCTTGTAGAAGAAGAGACCATATTGTATCCTAGAGTTTTTTGGATTTCCTTCTTTAAAGACTTTCAAAGGTTTGTTGTCGGAACGAATTAGGAATTTCTTCCCGAGTAGACACTTAGAGAATTTATTGATGCTTTTTATGAGAGCTAAAGCTTCAAGTTCTGTAACAGCATATTTCTTTTGAGTTTCAGATAGTTTTGTGTGTGTGCTGAAATAGAGTATAGGATGTAATTTTCCGTCGTGAAGTTGCAACAGAATAGCTGAAATTGCATAAGAACTCGCGTCAGTTTGCAAAATGATATCTTTTGAAATGTCAGGCAGTTTGAGAATAGGCTGGCTACTAAAGAGTTTTTAATCTGTTGAATGAGTTCGTCGTGTTTCTCAGACCATTAAATCTTAGTGGGTTGTCCTTTCTTCAAAAATTATGAGAAGGTTGCTGTCATCTTAGTGAAGTTTGGTATGAACTACTGATAGTAATTTATTAGTCCCAACACATTCCTGACTTCTTTCTTGGTGGTGGTATGTTTAAAGTTTTAGATTTTTGAAAACCAACAATAGGTTTATGTTTCAAATAATTTCTTATTAATAAAATAAGATAATGGAAACTGAAATAAAATTAGAATTTTGTTAACCAATCCTCTTTCTTGAATTTGTGGTCTATCCTTTCTGAATGAATGTTTTCATATTTATATTTTAACTTTTTTGACTTGAAAAATGTTTTAGCCTTCAGTTGTGTGTATACTGTATACCATACATGCAGCAATGAGGTTAGTCTGATATATCTCAAGCAGAGACAAGTTAAGCAGAAAAGGTACACAGAGACAAGTGTACATTGTTTTCTGTAATGCCATTTTCATTCACCTAGCCAGTTTGTAAAATATTTCTTGGTTTGTGAGCAGATACTTGTAACAACCCAACCATCATAGGTGAGGATTGATTTAATTAGTATCATAATTTGAAAAATAAATATGTTTATGATATTCCACTGCCATTGTCCTCTGGAATCTATATGTGGTTTGTTCATAAAATTTATTGTACTTTTGGCTGGTGTTGTACGTTGTATTCTATCTTTATACGATCCCTGTTGGTTAGTCTGACTGATGTTATTTGCAGAAATGTGTTACTTGGTGTGCTGCTGTTTCCAGAAATTCGAGCCCTCCCCCCCCCCCTCAACTCTGCCACTAACCTTCTGCTGGCTCGGTGTCTTAGGTTAGTTGACAGATTTGACAGGAACATCACGCATCACGCTGAACATAAGACAATACTGACGTCCTTGGTACTCTTCATTTATTATAAACAAATGTCACAGCAGAACATGATCACAAGTTCCCGGATATGTGGGAGGGCTTATGGTAACTCTTAATAAATAAAGATATACATTTCTACCGTATAAGATTAATTCAGTTGAAGAGTTGACAATCGTTTCAATACCGTTAATGTTCAATAGAATACACAGATGCCATTCTGATAAGGCCAACTTACACCCTGATCGTGGCTTCTGGAGTGCGGTGTCGCTGGGCTGCCGTTACTTCAGTGAAAGGTAGCAAAACTCTGCACTGGGCCATTGCTTGGCCATATTAACTTGGTAACACATCTCTGCTTCTTGATGGAGAATCTATACACAATTTACTTTAATGATTCTTTACAACTGAAACATGTTGATAATTCTTTCTAGCTGAAACATTTTGACGTCTGTCTTTGTACAAATCCCTGACCTAACTGATTCAAACGACTAGAATGTTTGCCCCCGTGATCTTCGCTATTCCGATCACGTGATAAGCAATCTTTCTGAGTAGTTTCCATTCTTTCCAGTGATTAATCATCACTACCTCTTAAAGGTCTAGACTTTACTCGTTTTCCTAGTGCTTGCCCGTTAACTGTCGTTAACTTAAATTATACCTGACTTGCATTTTCTTCACTGCTCCTATACTGTACCCATTCTATTAATACACCGGACTAGTACTGTAGACCCTGTATTACTACATGGCACTGTTCTTCTCTTGTATCATCATAAAGGTTTTACACATAATCTGACCATGCATGTAAATTCTGATGTTTTTCTCTTATGGATTTTCTATTTCTGTTTTCAGGCAGCCTGTTGGTGTACACGTTCTTTTATTTGTAAGAACCTGAAGTCTTTTGTACATTCATTTGGTATTTTTTACTGTTGTGTTATTTTTCAAGTTCTATGTAATTTTTCTCAAGCCATGCGTCTTTTTACTTTTTATACAATGTTGTCACGTTTCTGTGAACCTCTTCATAATTGTCAGGATTATTTTTGTTATTATATAGTTTTTATGCATAAATATTATTTGTTGGTGAATCCTTGTGGCCATTACGTTACATGTGGATTTGTTTTTCAAACACCATTATTGCAAAATTGATTAATGCAGTAAGTAAAGAAATGTGTATTGTTGGTACTTTATGCAGCAAACACACGTACACAAACACGCGCGCGCACACACACACACACATTAATACTGAATTCAAGAATCGACATCACTGCACTAGAGACAGCCCCCCACATGCTCCTTTTCTAAAGCCATCCAAAAGCTCCCATGCTTATTATTCCAGTTGCAATTTGATTTAAAGTCTTCCTGGCTTTACCTTCTGCGCTTTGAATATTGTTGAATTCCTCTACGGGCTCAAGTCTGAACCAGTCTGTCCAGACATGGATACTCCGTCTCTCTTTACTCTCTTTCTGATTCCAGAGAGCTTTCACCACGTGATCTTTGTCATAAAGCAGCTAATCTGTCAGCCTATTCATTGCCCCACATTCCTGCTTGCCCAGGGCAGAAAAGCCTTGATATTCTCGCAGTATCCGTCCTGTCGAGAGATGTTGGTCACTCCATCCAGAGCATGCCACTTTCCACTTTCCGTAGCATACTCTGTGAGTCCGTTACAAACATAAAATGGCTGGTAGTCAACGGAAGTCTTCCCTCCATGGCTAAACTTCATTCTCGTGCTAGATGTTGTAGTAACATAGCCCAAACCTTGTCCTTCCCCAAGATTAAAAAACAAACAAACAGTGTCAATAAGTAATTCAATGTAACCCATCCTCTTGTTTTACTTCTCACTCAGCTTATCAGTATACATAATTACATCGCCAGGGCGCGAGCTGTCGTCTACCAGCTGTCACGGGGACACTTCTGTAACACCTTCTGCTCATTCAGGGCAGCGTCGACCCAGTGTAACCATAACTTGATGCGATGCTTCATTGTAGGGGGAACCATGACTCATTTTTCACCGCGCGCTATCCTATCCATTTCGCACTGACTGATTGTGTCTTCATATTGTGCTGTGCCATGCAACACCTGCCTCTCTTAAATCTGTGTTCCTTCGTTTCTTTTAAAGTCTTACTTTTGCATTATATCCGAGGCTGTGGCGAATGGATAACAAACGCAATTGGCAATCCCACACACCGTGTTCGAAACACAGCTGCGGGCGAATTGGAAGCAGACTGCATTGGGCTATTTTCATACTATAGTAAGAGCGATTACAAACAGTCAAAAATGTTGGGATTGACTGTGACGTGCTGTAAAGTATATGCAACTAACTTATGTACTATATTGTTCTCCCCACCATTCACATAGAATAGTTGTCACATTCCACTCGGCATGTAATATAGCCAGTATCAACTAACTTTTGTGCTATATTGTTCTCCCAACTATTCACATAGAATAGTTGTTACATTCCACTCGGCAGGTAATATAGCCAGTATCAACTAACTTTTGTGCTATATTGTTCTCCCAACTATTCACATAGAATAAATGTCACATTCCACTCGGCAGGTAATATAGCCAGTATCAACTAACTTTTGTGCTATATTGTTCTCCCAACTATTCACATAGAATAGTTGTCACATTCCACTCGGCAGGTAATATAGCCAGTATCAACTAACTTTTGTACTATATTGTTCTCCCAACTATTCACATAGAATAGTTGTCACATTCCACTCGACAGGTAATATAGCCAGTATCAACTAACTTTTGTGCTATATTGTTCTCCCAACTATTCACATAGAATAGTTGTCACATTCCACTCGGCAGGTAATATAGCCAGTATCAACTAACTTTTGTGCTATATTGTTCTCCTAACTATTCACATAGAATAGTTGTCACATTCCACTCGGCAGGTAATATAGCCAGTATCAACTAACTTTTGTGCTATATTGTTCTCCCCACCATTCACATAGAATAGTTGTCACATTCCACTCGGCAGGTAATATAGCCAGTATCAACTAACTTGTGTGCTATATTGTTCTCCCAACTATTCACATAGAATAGTTGTCACATTCCACTCGACAGGTAATATAGCCAGTATCAACTAACTTTTGTGCTATATTGTTCTCCCGACCATTCACATAGAATAGTTGTCACATTCCACTCGGCAGGTAATATAGCCAGTATCAACTAACTTTTGTGCTATGTTGTTCTCCCCACCATTCACATAGAATAGTTGTTACATTCCACTCGGCAGGTAATATAGCCAGTATCAACTAACTTTTGTGCTATCTTGTTCTCCCAACTATTCATATAGAATAGTTTTCACATTCCACTCGGCAGGTAATATAGCCAGTATCAACTAACTTTTGTGCTATATTGTTCTCCCCACCATTCACATAGAATAGTTGTCACATTCCACTCGGCAGGTAATATAGCCAGTATCAACTAACTTTTGTGCTATATTGTTCTCCCAACTATTCACATAGAATAGTTGTTACATTCCACTCGGCAGGTAATATAGCCAGTATCAACTAACTTTTGTGCTATATTGTTCTCCCCACCATTCACATAGAATAGTTGTTACATTCCACTCGGCAGGTAATATAGCCAGTATCAACTAACTTTTGTGCTATATTGTTCTCCCCACCATTCACATAGAATAGTTGTTACATTCCACTCGGCAGGTAATATAGCCAGTATCAACTAACTTTTGTGCTATATTGTTCTCCCAACTATTCACATAGAATAGTTGTTACATTCCACTCGGCAGGTAATATAGCCAGTATCAACTAACTTTTGTGCTATATTGTTCTCCCCACCATTCACATAGAATAGTTGTTACATTCCACTCGGCAGGTAATATAGCCAGTATCAACTAACTTTTGTGCTTTATTGTTCTTCCAACTATTCACATAGAATAGTTGTCACATTCCACTCGGCAGGTAATATAGCCAGTATCAACTAACTTTTGTGCTATATTGTTCTCCCCACCATTCACATAGAATAGTTGTCACATTCCACTCGGCAGGTAATATAGCCAGTATCACGTCCGTGGCCTTTACTTCCCCATATATTTTCTTGTACCCAGTTTAGGCTGAGACGACCTTGTAGCCCAAGTCAGTTTAAAAAATCCTTCCCTAAGCAGATTCGAACCCATGGCCACCGTACCCACAGGCAAGCCGCTACGCTGCCCATGTTCCCATCAAACTTGTGCTGTAGTCACTGTAGTGTCTGCTCAGTGATTATATGTTGTGTTTTGTGTATTTGTTTGCTGATGAAGGCTTGTCGCCGCAACGCCCTGCTTTTCGTAATTACTAACTGTATTTTGTAAAGCTGCATTACTTTGTGCTATTTTATATTGTCTACATTTCCACACTTTACTGCAATTCCACTAATTTTATTCATACTGTCCTACCAATACGCCGCCCTACCAGTTCACCGGTTGGCAAATGGCAGTGTTGTCTCTAGATAAAGGGGTTAGCTGTGATTATACGTTCAATAAGGGTCATTGGACCAACATAGGCAGTAATCAGGGTATGGAGTAGAGTTAGTTGGTGCGGCAGCTCTCTATAAAATAAATGACAACTCTATGACGTGGCCAACGTCTGGTAAGAAGTACTATACATAGCATATCAGGAGTCCAGGGCTGCTATTGCATCTGTTTGTAAATTACCACTCTTCATATTGTATTTCTGCCCCTAGCAACATATCCCCTCTGTGGGGTGGGGGTGTAAGGGGTCTGAAATGAGTGTCGGGTATTTGTAGTACCTTTGGCAAGGATGGCTGTCACGCTCTTCTCGGGGCCCATTCCCCACTGGTTCAAGCCTGATATCCAGCTCACACATGTGGCTCCTATAGTGTGTTTACTTTTTTCTGCCCCAATATAAAATTCCATATCTCAGTAACCAACTGAAGGAAAATGATGAGATTTAGCATATAACCTTATCATTATGTCCACCCAACAAAACAATTTTTGCTCTGGAGATTTTACAGCAGATTTCAAAGTTTGTTTATATGCGGTATATAATTTACGGGTAAGAGATGAAGTTCATAATTTTAAATGTGTTACAGCCTAGCCAGACAATCAGCGTTCAATGTTGAATATTTTACGTTTTACACGGAATTGGCTTAATGCCAAGAACCCCGGGCAGTTTAAACTGGGACTGTTAAGAGGTGTCGTCAAACTGTGGGTTATTTCATGAAACCTGATTATTATTATTATTATTATTATTATTATTATTATTATTTTAATCTTACCACTTATCGCTAACATTGAAATGTGTGAATATTTTTCAATGGGATTGAATGCGAAATTGTGTATACACTTCAAAGCATCGCTATGAACATATCTGATCAATTTAAATTAATTAACATAAATTGTTAAATTGACTGCTGAAATTTGTAATCATTTTATACGGCAGTTCAGAAGTTTAATTAATACTTGGATAACTGTATCTCCACTGTAACATTTATGCACTATGAATACAACAATATTGGATTGTTTAAATACTGTCTTCTATAGTCTACTTAGAAGGTCTGCTAGGTTATTGTCCTTACCAGGTATGTGACATATATCAAAGTCGTAATCTTGTAGAAGAAGAGACCATATTGTATCCTAGAGTTTTTTGGATTTCCTTCTTTAAAGACTTTCAAAGGTTTGTTGTCGGAACGAATTAGGAATTTCTTCCCGAGTAGACACTTAGAGAATTTATTGATGCTTTTTATGAGAGCTAAAGCTTCAAGTTCTGTAACAGCATATTTCTTTTGAGTTTCAGATAGTTTTGTGTGTGTGCTGAAATAGAGTATAGGATGTAATTTTCCGTCGTGAAGTTGCAACAGAATAGCTGAAATTGCATAAGAACTCGCGTCAGTTTGCAAAATGATATCTTTTGAAATGTCAGGCAGTTTGAGAATAGGCTGGCTACTAAAGAGTTTTTAATCTGTTGAATGAGTTCGTCGTGTTTCTCAGACCATTAAATCTTAGTGGGTTGTCCTTTCTTCAAAAATTATGAGAAGGTTGCTGTCATCTTAGTGAAGTTTGGTATGAACTACTGATAGTAATTTATTAGTCCCAACACATTCCTGACTTCTTTCTTGGTGGTGGTATGTTTAAAGTTTTAGATTTTTGAAAACCAACAATAGGTTTATGTTTCAAATAATTTCTTATTAATAAAATAAGATAATGGAAACTGAAATAAAATTAGAATTTTGTTAACCAATCCTCTTTCTTGAATTTGTGGTCTATCCTTTCTGAATGAATGTTTTCATATTTATATTTTAACTTTTTTGACTTGAAAAATGTTTTAGCCTTCAGTTGTGTGTATACTGTATACCATACATGCAGCAATGAGGTTAGTCTGATATATCTCAAGCAGAGACAAGTTAAGCAGAAAAGGTACACAGAGACAAGTGTACATTGTTTTCTGTAATGCCATTTTCATTCACCTAGCCAGTTTGTAAAATATTTCTTGGTTTGTGAGCAGATACTTGTAACAACCCAACCATCATAGGTGAGGATTGATTTAATTAGTATCATAATTTGAAAAATAAATATGTTTATGATATTCCACTGCCATTGTCCTCTGGAATCTATATGTGGTTTGTTCATAAAATTTATTGTACTTTTGGCTGGTGTTGTACGTTGTATTCTATCTTTATACGATCCCTGTTGGTTAGTCTGACTGATGTTATTTGCAGAAATGTGTTACTTGGTGTGCTGCTGTTTCCAGAAATTCGAGCCCTCCCCCCCCCCTCAACTCTGCCACTAACCTTCTGCTGGCTCGGTGTCTTAGGTTAGTTGACAGATTTGACAGGAACATCACGCATCACGCTGAACATAAGACAATACTGACGTCCTTGGTACTCTTCATTTATTATAAACAAATGTCACAGCAGAACATGATCACAAGTTCCCGGATATGTGGGAGGGCTTATGGTAACTCTTAATAAATAAAGATATACATTTCTACCGTATAAGATTAATTCAGTTGAAGAGTTGACAATCGTTTCAATACCGTTAATGTTCAATAGAATACACAGATGCCATTCTGATAAGGCCAACTTACACCCTGATCGTGGCTTCTGGAGTGCGGTGTCGCTGGGCTGCCGTTACTTCAGTGAAAGGTAGCAAAACTCTGCACTGGGCCATTGCTTGGCCATATTAACTTGGTAACACATCTCTGCTTCTTGATGGAGAATCTATACACAATTTACTTTAATGATTCTTTACAACTGAAACATGTTGATAATTCTTTCTAGCTGAAACATTTTGACGTCTGTCTTTGTACAAATCCCTGACCTAACTGATTCAAACGACTAGAATGTTTGCCCCCGTGATCTTCGCTATTCCGATCACGTGATAAGCAATCTTTCTGAGTAGTTTCCATTCTTTCCAGTGATTAATCATCACTACCTCTTAAAGGTCTAGACTTTACTCGTTTTCCTAGTGCTTGCCCGTTAACTGTCGTTAACTTAAATTATACCTGACTTGCATTTTCTTCACTGCTCCTATACTGTACCCATTCTATTAATACACCGGACTAGTACTGTAGACCCTGTATTACTACATGGCACTGTTCTTCTCTTGTATCATCATAAAGGTTTTACACATAATCTGACCATGCATGTAAATTCTGATGTTTTTCTCTTATGGATTTTCTATTTCTGTTTTCAGGCAGCCTGTTGGTGTACACGTTCTTTTATTTGTAAGAACCTGAAGTCTTTTGTACATTCATTTGGTATTTTTTACTGTTGTGTTATTTTTCAAGTTCTATGTAATTTTTCTCAAGCCATGCGTCTTTTTACTTTTTATACAATGTTGTCACGTTTCTGTGAACCTCTTCATAATTGTCAGGATTATTTTTGTTATTATATAGTTTTTATGCATAAATATTATTTGTTGGTGAATCCTTGTGGCCATTACGTTACATGTGGATTTGTTTTTCAAACACCATTATTGCAAAATTGATTAATGCAGTAAGTAAAGAAATGTGTATTGTTGGTACTTTATGCAGCAAACACACGTACACAAACACGCGCGCGCACACACACACACACATTAATACTGAATTCAAGAATCGACATCACTGCACTAGAGACAGCCCCCCACATGCTCCTTTTCTAAAGCCATCCAAAAGCTCCCATGCTTATTATTCCAGTTGCAATTTGATTTAAAGTCTTCCTGGCTTTACCTTCTGCGCTTTGAATATTGTTGAATTCCTCTACGGGCTCAAGTCTGAACCAGTCTGTCCAGACATGGATACTCCGTCTCTCTTTACTCTCTTTCTGATTCCAGAGAGCTTTCACCACGTGATCTTTGTCATAAAGCAGCTAATCTGTCAGCCTATTCATTGCCCCACATTCCTGCTTGCCCAGGGCAGAAAAGCCTTGATATTCTCGCAGTATCCGTCCTGTCGAGAGATGTTGGTCACTCCATCCAGAGCATGCCACTTTCCACTTTCCGTAGCATACTCTGTGAGTCCGTTACAAACATAAAATGGCTGGTAGTCAACGGAAGTCTTCCCTCCATGGCTAAACTTCATTCTCGTGCTAGATGTTGTAGTAACATAGCCCAAACCTTGTCCTTCCCCAAGATTAAAAAACAAACAAACAGTGTCAATAAGTAATTCAATGTAACCCATCCTCTTGTTTTACTTCTCACTCAGCTTATCAGTATACATAATTACATCGCCAGGGCGCGAGCTGTCGTCTACCAGCTGTCACGGGGACACTTCTGTAACACCTTCTGCTCATTCAGGGCAGCGTCGACCCAGTGTAACCATAACTTGATGCGATGCTTCATTGTAGGGGGAACCATGACTCATTTTTCACCGCGCGCTATCCTATCCATTTCGCACTGACTGATTGTGTCTTCATATTGTGCTGTGCCATGCAACACCTGCCTCTCTTAAATCTGTGTTCCTTCGTTTCTTTTAAAGTCTTACTTTTGCATTATATCCGAGGCTGTGGCGAATGGATAACAAACGCAATTGGCAATCCCACACACCGTGTTCGAAACACAGCTGCGGGCGAATTGGAAGCAGACTGCATTGGGCTATTTTCATACTATAGTAAGAGCGATTACAAACAGTCAAAAATGTTGGGATTGACTGTGACGTGCTGTAAAGTATATGCAACTAACTTATGTACTATATTGTTCTCCCCACCATTCACATAGAATAGTTGTCACATTCCACTCGGCATGTAATATAGCCAGTATCAACTAACTTTTGTGCTATATTGTTCTCCCAACTATTCACATAGAATAGTTGTTACATTCCACTCGGCAGGTAATATAGCCAGTATCAACTAACTTTTGTGCTATATTGTTCTCCCAACTATTCACATAGAATAAATGTCACATTCCACTCGGCAGGTAATATAGCCAGTATCAACTAACTTTTGTGCTATATTGTTCTCCCAACTATTCACATAGAATAGTTGTCACATTCCACTCGGCAGGTAATATAGCCAGTATCAACTAACTTTTGTACTATATTGTTCTCCCAACTATTCACATAGAATAGTTGTCACATTCCACTCGACAGGTAATATAGCCAGTATCAACTAACTTTTGTGCTATATTGTTCTCCCAACTATTCACATAGAATAGTTGTCACATTCCACTCGGCAGGTAATATAGCCAGTATCAACTAACTTTTGTGCTATATTGTTCTCCTAACTATTCACATAGAATAGTTGTCACATTCCACTCGGCAGGTAATATAGCCAGTATCAACTAACTTTTGTGCTATATTGTTCTCCCCACCATTCACATAGAATAGTTGTCACATTCCACTCGGCAGGTAATATAGCCAGTATCAACTAACTTGTGTGCTATATTGTTCTCCCAACTATTCACATAGAATAGTTGTCACATTCCACTCGACAGGTAATATAGCCAGTATCAACTAACTTTTGTGCTATATTGTTCTCCCCACCATTCACATAGAATAGTTGTCACATTCCACTCGGCAGGTAATATAGCCAGTATCAACTAACTTTTGTGCTATGTTGTTCTCCCCACCATTCACATAGAATAGTTGTTACATTCCACTCGGCAGGTAATATAGCCAGTATCAACTAACTTTTGTGCTATCTTGTTCTCCCAACTATTCACATAGAATAGTTGTCACATTCCACTCGGCAGGTAATATAGCCAGTATCAACTAACTTTTGTGCTATATTGTTCTCCCCACCATTCACATAGAATAGTTGTCACATTCCACTCGGCAGGTAATATAGCCAGTATCAACTAACTTTTGTGCTATATTGTTCTCCCAACTATTCACATAGAATAGTTGTTACATTCCACTCGGCAGGTAATATAGCCAGTATCAACTAACTTTTGTGCTATATTGTTCTCCCCACCATTCACATAGAATAGTTGTTACATTCCACTCGGCAGGTAATATAGCCAGTATCAACTAACTTTTGTGCTATATTGTTCTCCCCACCATTCACATAGAATAGTTGTTACATTCCACTCGGCAGGTAATATAGCCAGTATCAACTAACTTTTGTGCTATATTGTTCTCCCAACTATTCACATAGAATAGTTGTTACATTCCACTCGGCAGGTAATATAGCCAGTATCAACTAACTTTTGTGCTATATTGTTCTCCCCACCATTCACATAGAATAGTTGTTACATTCCACTCGGCAGGTAATATAGCCAGTATCAACTAACTTTTGTGCTTTATTGTTCTTCCAACTATTCACATAGAATAGTTGTCACATTCCACTCGGCAGGTAATATAGCCAGTATCAACTAACTTTTGTGCTATATTGTTCTCCCCACCATTCACATAGAATAGTTGTCACATTCCACTCGGCAGGTAATATAGCCAGTATCACGTCCGTGGCCTTTACTTCCCCATATATTTTCTTGTACCCAGTTTAGGCTGAGACGACCTTGTAGCCCAAGTCAGTTTAAAAAATCCTTCCCTAAGCAGATTCGAACCCATGGCCACCGTACCCACAGGCAAGCCGCTACGCTGCCCATGTTCCCATCAAACTTGTGCTGTAGTCACTGTAGTGTCTGCTCAGTGATTATATGTTGTGTTTTGTGTATTTGTTTGCTGATGAAGGCTTGTCGCCGCAACGCCCTGCTTTTCGTAATTACTAACTGTATTTTGTAAAGCTGCATTACTTTGTGCTATTTTATATTGTCTACATTTCCACACTTTACTGCAATTCCACTAATTTTATTCATACTGTCCTACCAATACGCCGCCCTACCAGTTCACCGGTTGGCAAATGGCAGTGTTGTCTCTAGATAAAGGGGTTAGCTGTGATTATACGTTCAATAAGGGTCATTGGACCAACATAGGCAGTAATCAGGGTATGGAGTAGAGTTAGTTGGTGCGGCAGCTCTCTATAAAATAAATGACAACTCTATGACGTGGCCAACGTCTGGTAAGAAGTACTATACATAGCATATCAGGAGTCCAGGGCTGCTATTGCATCTGTTTGTAAATTACCACTCTTCATATTGTATTTCTGCCCCTAGCAACATATCCCCTCTGTGGGGTGGGGGTGTAAGGGGTCTGAAATGAGTGTCGGGTATTTGTAGTACCTTTGGCAAGGATGGCTGTCACGCTCTTCTCGGGGCCCATTCCCCACTGGTTCAAGCCTGATATCCAGCTCACACATGTGGCTCCTATAGTGTGTTTACTTTTTTCTGCCCCAATATAAAATTCCATATCTCAGTAACCAACTGAAGGAAAATGATGAGATTTAGCATATAACCTTATCATTATGTCCACCTAACAAAACAATTTTTGCTCTGGAGATTTTACAGCAGATTTCAAAGTTTGTTTATATGCGGTATATAATTTACGGGTAAGAGATGAAGTTCATAATTTTAAATGTGTTACAGCCTAGCCAGACAATCAGCGTTCAATGTTGAATATTTTACGTTTTACACGGAATTGGCTTAATGCCAAGAACCCCGGGCAGTTTAAACTGGGACTGTTAAGAGGTGTCGTCAAACTGTGGGTTATTTCATGAAACCTGATTATTATTATTATTATTATTATTATTATTATTTTAATCTTACCACTTATCGCTAACATTGAAATGTGTGAATATTTTTCAATGGGATTGAATGCGAAATTGTGTATACACTTCAAAGCATCGCTATGAAGTTGTACACATGTTTTTGTATAGAAGCTGATCGCAGGAAACTGTTTTATACTATTACAAATTCCAAAAAAAGAACTGTGCATGCATTGGGTTTGAGTAAACGGTCATTTCGTCGATGGGTGTAAGAATCTGGAATTAAACCACCACGCAATAATCAAACGGTAGGTAGAAAGGTTATTGTAGACAGCTTTGACAAAGATGCCATAAGGCGAGCTATTATAAAAATGTTTTAAAAAGTCGCTTAAAAGTCGACAGGGTCGACTTCATTGCACCGGGTTCTATCCCATATGGCTCGGTTTCTTTCCGCAGCGCGGAAAGCATCGCACAAAGCACGAACTCCTCAGCTCTAGCGACGACACACAGAAGTCTCCGAAGAATTTAACTCATGAACCGAAGGATACGGCCCGGAATCGAACCCACAACCTTTGGAACCCGAGTCAAAAGGCTTGACCACTTCGCCACGGAGACTCCAAAAATTATAAAAATTTTGAATTTTATATCCAGGATTATCCAGCATTATAAAAATGCTGGATGCCAAAGAAACAATGACTGTAAGAAAACTTAGGGTTTGGTTGAGAAAGAACAATAACATAGAGCTATCCAAAACAACTTTGTGGAAGATTATAAGGACATTATCTTCACTTTTAGAAAGTACAAGGGAGGTAGAAATATTCTTTGCGAGCAACCGCATTTAGGAGACATGAGAAGCAGATACCTACGTGAAATAAGGGAAATATGCAAAGAAAAATATGGCATAATGTATTTGGATGAAATGTGGATCAATGCGCACACACAAATGATAAGAAATGGCAATCAGTGGATGGACAGATAAAGCGATATGTGCCCAGTAGTATAGGACAGGCAATACGCATAATGGCTTACAACAGAATGCTGGGCTCGTGTTCTTATCAAAGCATACAGACAATATGGATTATCATCATAAGATGAATGGTAATGTATTTAGAGATTTGCTCGAGAATACTGTGCTTCCATCCCTAGATAGACCGTCGTGCCCAATTATGGACAATGCATGATATCAATGTTGTTGCCCAAGAAGACAAAATACCTACAGCATCGAGCACAAAGGAAACAATAAAGATATGGCTCCGAATGGAAAACATACCATTTCCAGAAAGGTATTTCTAGCTAGAATTGTTGTCCCTTGTAAAACAGACGCCAAAAAAAGCAAGAAATATCAAATCAACAAGTTGATAGAAGAGCATCGTCATGGTTGCTTGAGACTTCCGCCGTACCACTCTCATTTTAACCCTATAGAACTTGCGTGGGCTAAAATTAAAGGACAGGTGGCAGCTGACAATACTATATTCAAATTGTCTGACGTCAAGATACTAATCCAGTCCGCGTTATTAAATATTGATAAAAGTTACAGGGAAAATGTGAGGACCATGTGTTGAAAGAGGAAGAGGACTATTGGAGAAAGGATGGATTGAATTATATGCAACCGAGAGCAGTCATCAACCTACTGGAATCGTCCGACACAGATTAAGGTCTGAGCAGATCGCAGACCTTAATCCGCGTGCACGCTTACTGGGATATTTTGCTCCAACTATTCAGACTAATTGCAGGCCCTAATCATTACAGCATCTGCATAATGTCAATGGCAACAGTTTGTATTCCATAGTGATGAATTTTCAATTCCGCAAGCCCTCAGTGGTGACAAACAACTGGTATTGAAAAAATAACACACACACACACACACACACACACACACACACACACACACACACACACACACACACACTAAGCGCATTGAATACCAACAGAAACCAACAGAAGAGTAATATTGCGGTGGAAACTGACATATTGTGGCATAACAAGAAACGTGAGAGCAAACACGTTGTCAAATTAGGGGACAACACGCGTGCATACGAATCAATCTATAAACTACAATTAGAAGAGGACCAACATCTTGGTCGTTAAGAAGAAAGCCCACTACAGAGACACTGACAACTATTTTCATAGTGCAAAACAGGTAATCATGTTCCGTCTCTGAACAGTAAACAGCAGAGTAAACAATCTTTCACGAAGACTCAAAGCGGGTCTGTCATCCATTTGTACGTGTGAACAAACTACACAGACAGCTGAACAGATCCTTAAAAATGGACACATGATGACTAAATTGCGGTATCATTTCTGGTCACTCCATACGCACATTAACGCACAGCTATTTGGAAGCTTTCACTAACTCAATATAAAAAGCTAAATGCATCCTAGTAACATGAATACTTGTGTACAATTATTAACCAGCAGCTGAGGAAACAAGAAGGAAATGAAAAATAAGGTAAGAAATATATTCCTTCTACTTTCCTGTCAGTTTACACATTATTTACCCCATACCTCTGTAAATTCTCTGTCTTTACTAATATTACACATTGCACCCCTCTCGGGACTCTCCATGGTAAAGTGGTCAAGCCGTCTGACTCGGGCTCCGAAGGTTGTATGTTGGATTCCTTCATTTCACGAGTGCATTTTTTCGGAGACTTCCGAGGGTCGTCGCTGGAGCTGCGGAGTTCGTGCTTTGTGCGACGCTTTCCACCCTGCGGAAAAAGACTGGGCCATATAGGATAAAAATCCGGTGCAATGCAGTCGACCCTGTCGACTTGTAAGCTACTTTTTTTATTGCATCCACTCCCATACGAATCTGGCCACGCCTTGAACTTGCGTCCTTACCAGAAATAACGTGGTTTACTGTAAGACTAGTTTGTTAGCGTGAATTCACTACATTTTCCCAAAAACATCAAAGAAATGTCGCCGCTTTCGATGATTTAAGTTGCTTTTGGACCTATCAAAGACACATTCCTTGGGTGGGGGTAAATATAAGACGGCAGGAAAAATTTCATAACGATGCAACAGACAGTTTTCAAAATAATTGATCGTGAATGACGGCATTCATTTCTGGACATACTATAGTATGTGTTATTAACTTTAGCTCCCATTTTTACGTATACTATGTAAGAGCAGTGGAGGTGAGGGGGGATTTATAGGGAGGAAATACGAAATGGGGGGGGGGGGTGACATTCTGAACATATGGTGAAGGGGTGCATGGGCCAAAAAAGGTTGAGAATCACTGTTCTATGGAAAATCACCGTTGTGTTTATGCCGTGTAATGCTCCTTAACAAATTGTATCTACTTCACGTTAACGGGAGCTCTAAAGGAATAACTTCCTCCGGGTAGAAGAATCTTGTGTTACTGGTAATACCCGTTCGTCATCTTGCTAATGTATGCAAATTACTTGTTAAATATAGTTTACATATTGGTAAATGGAATATCAGAACATTTATGTAAAATAATATAACGGTGGGAAAACCGTAAGAATAAAATGGATAGGAGTGTCAATTTAAAAAAAAAAGCTTGTTCTGAACCAAGAACCTGCTATAATTCTGTGATGCAATAGGGCCGTCAAACTGTAGACTTAAATGCACGGAGAAACAGGTGACCATTCTTTCGCTCACTTAGCAAGACGACAACGCAGGCGTAGAACCCTCGACCGAACCTCCTCGCGGAATGTCAATTTATTAGCTATTAATGCGATGGCCAGGTGCGGGTGGGAAAATATTTAGATAAACACATAATTATTTATCCACGAGAGAAGAAATACAAAACTTTTGAAATAACAGCAACAATCAGTAACTTCACAGCAAAAGTAGGCAATGACAAAAATGAGCGGCGTGACAGATTTCTATGAACTAGATGACAGGAATGAGAGAGGTGGCAGATTAATAGCATGGGAACAATCACATGTTAGTTAGTTAGTTAGTCGCAGTTCCAACTTCACAGCAACGGGTCGTCCCCATTATGCTCCGTTCCTGTGCCAGTGAATATCACACAAAATGCTCCCCACTGCCCAATGTGAAAAGTGGAAAAGACAGGAGTCTCGACAAACAACAGCCCGCACAGATACACTGTGCATAATGCCGCCACCAGAATGTCAACACACCAGTCCCCCACGAAACACCCTGTTCGTCTCTGATGGAATCGTCAGTCATTTTCCTATCTGAATGTTTCCTAGATGTTCACCCACACAGTCCACGAAAATACAGTTCATCGCTGATGGCAGTGGCAGTCAACCAGAAGCCCAGCAGCCACGCATTTCTGCGTAAGGCAAAAACTGGTCAACTCTGGGACATAGCAACCTGCCATCACTCCGAACACGCAGTCACGTTCCAAAAAACCTCAGGCAGATTCAAAAGCATTTCACACGAAACTCACAGCTCACAGTGTCGCGCCACGCACTCACTCAGTAGCAGGGCGACGGAACCATCAAGCCTCCTTAGTCGCCTCTTACGACATGCGTGGTAGGCTACAGTGTTGCTATTCTTTGCTTCCCTTATGGGCCCCGGCAACAGACGTGATATGGCATTAGACAAAACCTGTGTCAATAATCACTATCGAAGCCTATCAACTTGGAAAAACTATGGAGATAATGTTTGCAATCAAACTGACACGAGTAATGCAGAAGCAGTGTACTATGAGAAAAAACTATACCAGGAGCAACCATTCTTTCATTCAGTAGCATGTCCTTTGCAGAACCTCTCTCGTATAATAACCTTCCGGAAAACTTCTTAGGCATAAGCAAGATGTCCCGCGTTCTATACACCCATCTGAAGATCATCTGCCACATCCTGCACCCATCTTCTCTCTGGCCTTCCTCTTTTTCCTTTCCCGGGCATATACCCCTCGGTTATTGTTCTCTCCAAACTATCATGACGTTTCAAGTGACCAAAATATTTCAATGTTCTGTGTTTTATCGTCTTTAGTAGTCAACCTCCTTCAATATTCAGATCTTGTCGTTTGGATGCATTTGTTCTTTTCTGCATTCGTCTCCAGTCGTCTTGACTTGTCTTGCCACTGGACTCAGATGGACTCAGGCGAGAGAGTGAGGTCGACGAATTGCACAACTCTTCCTCACTTTATTCCAATTCATCGCACAAGTCATTCTTCATTCAACTTATATATTACAAACATATGGGTGAACGAGACCATGCCACAAGATTTCATGGACGCGTCAATAGTCCACCTTTACAAACGCAAAAGAAACCGCCAATCCCGTGACAACCACCGAGGCATCTCCTTGCTCTCAATCGCAGGGAAGATACTCGCCAGAATTCTTTTCAATCGCCTCACGACCCATCTCGATCAAGGTCTTCTTCCTGAGAGTCAATGTAGTTTCACAAAAGAACAAGGAACTGTTAACATGATTTTCGTTGCAAGGCAGCTGCAAGAGAAATGTCAGGAACACAACTCTGAAATGTTGTCTACTTTCATTGACCTTACCAAGGCTTTTGATACAGTCAGCAGAGAAGGACTGTGGAAGATTATGGCGAAATATGGCTGCCCACAAAAGTTTGTCCAAATAGTGCGGCTATTTCATGATGGTATGCAGGCAAGAGTACATGAAAATGGTGAACTGCCTGAGCCCTTTCCTGTCACCAATGGAGTGAAGCAAGGATGTGTCACGGTACCAACACTGTTCAGCCTCATGTTTTCAGCTATGCTGACGAATGCCTTCGAGAACAATGATATTGGAATAGACAGGATGTCTGCCGCATGGATGGAAAGTTGTTCAATCTCAGAAGGCTGAAAGCCAAAACCAAAACTAACAGCGACACCGTCAGAGAGCTCCTGTTTGCTGATGATTGCGCTCTATACGCCAACTCAGAGGCAGACATGCAACACAATGTTTCAGCTTTCTCATATGCCTGTGCCAACTTTGGGCTCAAAATCAACTTGGAGAAGACTTTAGTTACGTACCAGCCAGCTCCAGGAAATAATCACACCCTGCCGAATATCAAGGTGAACGGTCACAGACTAAGTGTTGTGGACAAGTTCACGTATCTTGGCAGCACTGTGTCACAAGCTGCCACAATTGATGACGAAGTGAATGCAAGAATCTCCATGGCCAGCGCGGCCTTTGGCAGACTGTGCAAGAATGTATGGGACAGAAATGGAATAAGTCTGCAAACAAAGCTGAAAGTCCACACTGCTATATGCTTGTGAAACATGGACTTTCATCAAACCAGTCTTTATGCTTCCGAGGAGCTGGACCCAGGATTTCCACACTGCTATATGCTTGTGAAACATGGACATGCTGTTTATCAGCGACACGCTAGGAAATTAAATGGCAAGACAAGATCCCTGACACTGAAGCTCTAGAAAGAGCGTTCATGCCCAGTATCCACACTCTATTAATGAAGAATCAGATTCGCTCGGCTGGTCACTTAACTTGTATGCCAGATAACTGGCTCCCTAAACGATTTTTTTTTTTACTGCGAGCTGCGTTGTGGTAAACGCTCCCAAGGCGGCCAGAGGAAACGCTTTAAAGACACTGAAAATTTCACTGAAAGCTTTTGGAATTAATATTGACACCCGGGAGACTGCTGCTAAAGACCGTAATTCGTGGCGTGCATCATTACATAAGGGTGCAGTCACTTGTGAAGCAACCAGGACTGCAAGCGCTGTGAAGAAAAAGCTGGACAGAAAAACCACTGCAGGAGAACCTCCTCCTGGAACGTCAAGCATTCTCTGCCCACGTTGTCAAAGAACATTTCGAGCCAAAATAGGCCTTATCAGCCATCTCATAACTCACGGCTCCATACTTTCAACCCCACTGGATGAAATGAATGGTCATTATCATTCTTGATGGACAAACAACACAGTACAAACAGTTCTTTTCTGTATCCAAGATAATCTTCGATCCCTGATATAACATTTATATTCAAAGGCATTCATGCGCTGTTCAGCTTGTTTAGTAAGTGTCCAGGTCTCACATGAGTATGTTGCAATGGGAAAGATGCAAGATCTTAAAAATATAATTTGTATAGGTCTATCTGTCTCACGCCCAATGTATTCAGTTGTTTTAGTTTTTGAAGAGCAATAGATATTTGTCTTTTAATTTCTTTCACTGTGTCACCATTGTTGGTAATTAATGAACCAAAATATTCGAAATTGTCCACAACCTTCAATTTTTCCTCATTAACATATATTTCTTTCTCCATATTAGTTTTATCTGTATGCATTATCCTTGTTTTTGCTATGTTAAGAGAAATAAGTTTTGATTTTCACTATTCTATTGGGTTGATATTATTAGTTTGTCTATACCCTTCCGTGGTGTGGATAGTAATACTGTGTCGGAGGGTCTGGAATGTCAGGCATTGGTAGTACCTTTGGTAAGAATGACTGTCATGCCCTTTTCAGGAACATTCCCCACTGGTCCAAGCCTGACTTCCAGCTCACGCCTGTGGTTCCTATAGTTGTTAGCATGCGACAGCGCCCCCCCCCCCCCGGACAACAGCTGTGACAGGCTGGCTAACCCTGGCGTGGCTAACCGATTCGGCCTCAAACGAATCGATCAATTAGGGTATGCCTACCCAGCATGCGAAGACGGGATTCGGCAAACTGCGTGGAAGAAATCATTGAAGATTCAACGGGTAAGACGGCGTTTACCTGCAAAGCGTTGTGGAACGTAATGAATGAGCATGGCAAGGCACATAGAGCGCCCTGGTCATCTATATCATCTATATGCACCTGTATTCGTGTCCAGTCGTCTTGACTTGTCTTGTCACTGGATTCAGATGCAGGTCCACATGGTGAATGGATAAGAACGCGTGTTCTTAAACATCCGGTGTGCTGATGCCGAGGTTAGGGGTTCAACCCCTACATAGGACAGCTGGACTAAAATATTGACCTATCGTCCATGACTTGGGGACGTTAACTGCAAGTACCTCTGAAGTCGGAGTGAGTTAGCCTGATGGCGAGGGACACTATTAATAGGGAAAGCTAATCCACACTTAAAATTCAGTCGATCACTATAATAAATAGTGTGCATGGTCTACGCTTGAGTTCAAAGCGAGCCAGCGCAAAAAAAAAAAAAAAAAAAAACTGGATTCAGATGGACTCAGGCGAGAGAGTGAGGGCGCGAAATGCGCAACTCTTCCTCACTTTAATCCAATTCATCGCGCAAGTCATTCTTTATTCAACTTCATCTATCACCTTCAAGCCCTGTGGCGATGGGCGAGCGGCGAAGCGGCAGGCGTGGGTACCCTGACAGCCGTAGTCGCATTCCTGCACACAGGCAGCTCAGGCCATATGGTCGTCTTCTACTGACCGGAGCAGCAGTGGGATTCGGCAGCCCCCTGAGCGACTGAGCAGCCCTCTATATGAAAGCACTGCTTACCTCTATAGCATGAGGAAGGGGCTAGAAAAGATGCCCTAAACATTGTCTGCTCCATAATTACCTAACCAGCTAGCCGCGGTTGTTGGGTACCCTATACTGCGGGTGACATACAATTAAAGCAAAAGCATGTAAAGCAAAAAAAAAAAAAAAGCAAACCATATTCCCTTAACCATCTGAACTTGGAATGTGCGCACCCTACTTGATAGAGACGGCGCGCCGGGTCCAGAGAGACGAACAGCGCTGATTGGGAGAGACTTGGGCAAGTACAACATCGACAGTTCAGCCTTGAGCGAGACACGACTTGAAGATGAAGGCCAAATCTGTGAAATAGGTGCCGGCTACACATTCTTCTGGAGTAGAAGTGAGAGTGAGGAAAGACGCCATTCCGGTGTTGGATTTGCCATTAAGTCGGCCCTGACTGGCAAACTAGCTGGATTTCCGAAGGCTATAAACGACAGACCATTAAGTTACCCCTGCTTAACGGAAGGAAGCATGCAACCATCTTCAGTGTCTACGCACCAACCATGGCCAATGAAGATGACGCCAAGAACAAGTTCTATGATGACCCGCACAATGTATTAACATATGTTCCCAAAGGAGATACACGTATCTCAATGCCAAAGTAGGCATGGACACCGCCTCTTGGAGTGGCATCATTGGAAAGCACGGATTAGGAAATTGCAACAGCAATGGACTTCCCCTCCTTCAGACCAGTGCCGAACACGATCTTCTGATCACCAACACAATTTTCTGTCTTCCCATGAAAATAAGACATCATGGATGCACCCTCGCTCGAAATACTGGCACCTCTGTCGTATCTTAATCTAAAGTGTCGTCCCTGGAGTGAGGGGAGTCAACACCCACATTATATTTTAGCCCCTTTCTAATAACCTGGAGAATCCGCCAGCTTCCGTCCAACACACTCCATCAGCCCGTGGACACCTTTTCCTATCTCTCTCTCACTGTCGTACTATGCCCCCTCTCATTCTCCCCCAACGCAAGATATTCAACAACTCATTCTTCCAACAATTAATAAAGATTAATTTATTAAAAGAAAAAGTGTAATGTACGTGAGGCGTGTATGCGAAGAAAATGTGTGTTGGGTATTCTAATGTAAATGTGGAGGTCAGATTACAAAGTTCATGATCAGAGTCCACTCATCATGGCAAGGATTACACGACATCACAAGAATCAGCACAATGGACCTCACCGAAGTCGTGTCCTTCTCTCCAGACATGTCCTCCTCCAGGAGCTCTGATGACCATGAGATCTGATTCCCATTTAAATCTATAATCCGTGAACGATACTATTTTTGTTCCTAACAAAATCTGTTCCTAATAGTTTATAGAAACTCAGACTTCATAATTCCTGTGCAGTGGAAAAAAACATGGAACACTGTCCTATGAACATGACGTTTTTCCTTCTTACGAAATGTTCTATAGTTTTCACTCTTAAACAGTCATTGTATCTATATTCCAATAGATTTCTTTATTTTCTAGATATAGTCTTACTGTTATGATTTCCTTGATGCGTGGAACAACTACACTTTAATGTTTGGTTTCATCTAATGTGAACATCAGTCCCTACTGATCTAGTAATAAGTGGACTGAACATCCATCATCACTGGTGTGTTAACGAATGGTATGACCTAAAACTCATTCGGTATTTATCCTGTAGGATACTTATACCATTCAGCTCCACTGAGCAATGTTGATCAACTTCTTCGAGCATAGACCCATTGAGAAAGTTGCTGGCCAATCTTTCTGCATCACAATTTATCCGGGATAGGATTTTTTCAATTGTTCTGTGGTCTTCATCCCGACCAAAGGGAACCTGTAAAATATATAACACAACTGGTGATAGCCTCCCCGTCACTGATCTCTATTAGATAATCGTGGCCATTGGCCCTGCTCAGGAAAATACAGTGAACTTACTCTGTCAGGGACAGATGACTCAACACATTGGTTTTCATCAGGCCAAGACAATAGAGAAAAAAAACATCAACAAACAGAATGCGGAGCCCCGCCCACCAGGTACACCCACTGGAATATCCTAATTATCCCCCAGTACTCAATTCTCAACTTGTAAAGCTTATCAATACTTCACTACTCTATTTTCAACTAGCCGAGCTAATTATCACTTCAATACTCTAGCTAGTTTCAACCATGCTACTGCCTAAATTAATTATGACTAATTACACAATATGATCTACCTTAAGCAACACTGCAGTCTACCAATCACATCTACATTTGCCATAACAGGCACGTGAAAGATTAAATCCACTTAATTCGCACACGGTAGACATTTTTGTTCAATCTCTAACTGCAGTGCCAAGGCGCTACCGCCTAGATCAACAATTCGAGTTACACTGCCGTCACCAAGTCATATTTTCTTGGCAATCAGCCCTGAATTGTTTACTTGACGTTTTGACCTCCAACACTAGCTGGTTTCAGGGGCAATAATTCATTTCATCATCAGTGCTTCTCCTTAGATTAAATTACTACAAGAGTTATCTGATCTTGTTCACAGTTATCCCCCCTGTCCTGACCTCCACACAAGCCCGCTGCGTGTCATGAACACCTGGCCACAATTTCGTGAACTGTCAAAGGCGGCGTATTGATTCATCTCACTCACTTCCCTTCCCCGTAAACAACTGCAGCTGTTATTTTTAACCTTCCTGGGATTGTTGACATCTGATTGTAACTTGAATCCGACTTGTTTTTCTCTGTCTGTGTTAAAGCAGTTGTGGCCTTGAAAACAAGCCGTTTAATCAGAATCCGAATATTGTCATCAACTGGTTAATCACGGTGTTTTTTCCGTGACATAGCCCCCCCCCCCCTCTTACGAGAGTAGTCCATCTCACTCTTCTCCACCGTGAGTTTAATCCAGATTATTCATTCCTCTTCTTCAGGAGCTGGGTGTCTTGACAAGAAGTCCGCTCCAACATTTTCCTTCCCAGGAATGTACTCTACTGTGAAATTATAGGGTTGAAGTAACAACGACCACCGCATCAAACGGGCTTTGAGCCTCTGCGAAGTAGCCAGGAACATCAGAGGCTGATGATCCGACTGGACCCAAAACTTGACTCCATACAAATAGGGCTGGAGTTTTTGCACGGCCCATACGAGAGACAAGCACTCTCTCTCTCGACGGTCGAATAATTCCTCTCAGCCTGGAGTAGTTTCTTGCTTGCGTATGCCACAGGTTTCAAAACCGAGGCATCGTCTTTTCCTTCCTGTAACAAAGCTGCCCCAATCCCAATCCCACTCGCATCCGTTCTCAACACAAATGGTTTTAAAAGGTCAGGGAGCTGCAATACAGGCTTGCTGACCAAGACCTCCTTTAACCGACTATAGGCAGTCTCACATTCTGGTGTCCAAATGATTTGGTCCGGGAATCCCCTTTTCAAGGTTTCCGTCAATGGAGCTCCAAGTTCAGTGAAATGTGGGATAAATTTGTGGTAGAACCCACATAACGAGAGAAAAGATCTCACATCCTTCTTTGTTTTTGGCCTTGGTGCATTTCTGATTTTCTCCAGGTTCTTTTCTTCTGGGACAATGTGTCCTGGGGTGATGGTGTGACCTAGAAATTCCAGAGTCTGGTAACCAATCATGCACTTGGTTGGACGAGCGGTAAACCCTGCTTCCTTGAATCTATTAAACACTCTCTCCAAGGACTGCAAGTGGTCATCCAAGCTGTCACTGGAAATCAGAATATCATCCATGAATGAGATGATGGCCGGATCCTGTAAAGGATCTAGTAAAGTCCTCATCATGCGTGTAAACACACTAGGTGCATTGCTGAGTCCAAAGGGCATGACCTTGAATTCGTAGTGTCCACTGGGTGTACTGAAAGCCAACAGTGGTCGAATCTCTGGTTTGACTGGTATCTGATAGTACCCCCGACTCAGATCCACCTTTGAAAAGTACCGAGCCTTATGGAGCCTAGCGAATAACTGCGTTGGATTCGGCAAAGGTTCCACCTGAAATTGTGTATGACTGTTCAGAAGTCGGTAGTCTATACACAACCGGTGTTCTCCACTAGGTTTCCGTAACAAAACTACCCCCGCGTTGTATGGGGATGTGGATAGGTGCAATCACGTCATCCTCCAGCAGTTTTTGTATTTCCTCCTCCAGGGCCTTTTCTTTAGAGAATGGCACTGGGTAAACCTTTTGGCGAACAGGCTCCTGTGTGGTCAAAGTCATCTCGAACTCAACCAACCTCGTTCGTCCTGGTTTATCAGTCAGTATCTCCTTATGAGACTTGAGAACCTGGGTTATCTTTTCCCTCTCCTGGGAGGTCAGATCAGGGTTCACTTGCACATCCCTATAGGTTTCCTGGTGTACCAAGGGATATTCCCTGCCCTCGTTGGTTCCCACTTCCGTCTCCACTGCAACTGCCATTGCCATGAGGTGAGCTGCCCTGTCTCCGGGTCTCTCTTCGTATTTCCGCAAGAGATTGATATGGAAAATCTTCGACTTTCTCCGGATCCGGATCTGATAGTTGGTTCTGGATATCACCCTTTCCACGGGAAATGGTCCTTGCCAACCTATCTCCAGTTTGTTGTTTCCCGTTGGGAGTAGCAACAAGACTTTGTCTCCCACCTCTAGAGATCTGTCTTTAGACCTACGGTTGTAGTAAGCCGCATGTCTTTTTCTGGCCTTTTTCAAGTTTTGATTCGCCAGAGTCCATCCCTTGTGAAGTTTTTCTTTCAGTTCCTCCACGTATTTATAGGAAAAGATCACTTCTTCTGACGTCCCCTCTTCAGTCCAACTCCTCAACATGGCTTCCAACGGTCCTTTGATTGAACGACCAAACAGCAACGTAGCGGGTGGTAGTCCTGTTGAGCCATGAGGAACTTCCCGATAGGCAAAGAGTGCTGCTGGGATATATTCATCCCACCTATCAGGTTTTTCCTGTGCCAGTTTCCTAAGCATTGTCATCAATGTGCCGTTGAAACGCTCTACTTGTCCATTGGCTTGAGGATGGTAAGGGCTGGTATGTATGTGGTTAGAGTGAAACACCCTAAATACCTCCTCCATGAGTTTTCCACAAAACTGAGACCCATTGTCCGCCAGAATTTGATCCGGAAAGCCTAATCTGGTAAAGGTCTCCATCAGTGCGTCCGCCACTCTTTTCGAGTCAATCGTGGTCAACGGTATGGCCTCACCCCACATTGTACAGCAATCCACCATTGTGAGTATATACATGTTCCTCTTCCTAGTCCTAGGAAGTAGACCCACGATATCGATGGCTACCCTCTCGAAAGGAGAGTTCATGATGGGCATCTCACCCAAGACCACCGGTGCTGTCCAGTGTTTTGGTGCCACCCTCTGGCACTCAGGGCATGACTTCACATACCGACGCACATCTTCTGTCATTCCCGGTCAATAGTAATGGCAGGAAATTCGCTGCATGGTGGCGGCAATACCCATATGTCAACTAAAGGAGATGGTATGCCCCACATGAAGAATCTGGGACCGGTGAGCTTTCGGAACGACCAACTGACCGTATAGGTTGTCTCCCCTTGCTGCTCTCCTGTAGAGTATCCTATTCTTCATGTGGTACTGACCCCGTCCTGGTGGATCAGCACTTTTCTGCAGCTTTTTGTAGCAAGGACGTAAAGTAGCATCCTCACTCTTGGCAGTTCGTAGCTCCCCCGGCAGTGGGTTAGTCACAATTGCTTCTGCCTCTTCCGTTCTCGTCTGAGAGCGAGTCTGTATTGCTCCCATATGGATTGGCTCCCTGGGCATTCCCAGAAAGACATACCGGCAACCAAGGATTACTGGAAAAATGGGATCGGTCAATACAGCGGCCTTGATTGTGCCGGTGACATACCTTGACCGAATCTCCACATTAGCAATGGGCAACTTCATGGCTACAGCACTCCTCTGTGCAGGCTGTATCTCCATGGTCTCACCTGTGAATTGTTCTGGATGTACCAGATCCGCAGAAATCACGGCCTCCCCGTCCAGACCTGTGTTGTACAAACACTCCACTTGACGACCGTTAACCTCTACCAATTCCACTACAGGTGGTTTATCCTTGTCTGGAGTCTCTTCCTCAGCCTCGACATGTTCGGTGGGCTCCACCTTAGGTTTTCCGGGGCACACGGCAAATTTAGAGTATCCTGACTTTCCCTTGCAGTCAATAGCATTGTGCGTGTTTGACTTGCATTGGTTGCACCATTTCCCTGTCCTAGATTACCTAGTACCGGACTTGAGTGAGCTCTCCTGGTGGCGAGCTACCTTGTTGACCTTGGCAGTTTCCGTGACAACCTCCTTGGAAGTCACTTGACATGCTGCGAAGTGAGGGCTCTTAGCCTTCGATTTGCAGTCCCTCGTATTATGAGAGGGTGACTTACAAATTGAACACCATTTCTCCGACCACTGTCGTTTTGGTGTAGAGCTTGAAGTGCTCTTGCTTCCCTCCTTCGTCTTCTCTGAACTATCCTCTGATTTTTGTACATAAGGTTCCCCTTTTTTGGTTCCTGAGTTTTTGGCTTTCTTCTTGTCATGTTTCTCTTGACTTTTGGTGTTGGTGGAAAGGTTTTCCCCTGCCTCCCCATGTACCTCGACGAACCGTTCTGCTAATTTTGTCACGAGGTCAATACGTTCCGCTCCTTGTTCTCCCAGGAACGTCCTGAGAGGTTTCGACATTTGCTTCTTCAGCTGGTCGACCACCATGAGTTCTTCCAGACTCTCATAATCATGTGCGAACCCAGCCAAATCCATCCACTTGTGGAGATAGGATTTTAGACGCAAACCGTAAGTGGCAAACAACTCCCCCGGTTCTCGTTTCGCTGCTCGAAATTTTTTTCCGGTAGGTATGTGACGTAACCTCGAATCGTTTCAGCAGAGCCGTCTTCAATTCGTCATAATTGTTCTCATGTCCTGGTGGCAGGCGAGAATAAACCTTGTAGCCGGTCCCGCGTAATCCCTGGGGTAGCTTGAGATTCCATTTGTTACGCTCTAGACCCATAGCCACGGACATGGCCTCGAAGCGTTGAAGGTACTGGTCAATCTTCTCTTTGTCCTCCTCGTAGGCCGCTAGAGGAAACTTCATAGCATGGTAACCATGTCCACCTGCTGGGGTTGGGTCTGGGACGGAGGAACCTCCAACTGCTCCATCAGTTTCTCCATTAGATTGCCTCTTCAACTCGAGTTCCCTCATCCGGTACTCGTGCTCCCTTTTCTGAGCCTCCTGCCTAGCTTCCCGTTTCCTAGCATCTTCCTCAACTTCAAGTTTCCTAGCTGCCTGCTCAGCTTCCAATTCCAGTTTCTTGGCTGCCTGCTCAGCTTCAAGTTCCATCCTTCTAGTTGCTTGCTCAGCTTCTATCCTCTTAGTTTCTAGCTCCATCTTCCTCAATTCCAACTCAGCCTTTCGATCATCTCTTTCTGCTTGACGATACTCTCTCTCCACTTCCTGTATGTAATCCGTTAGAGCAGAACCCGACAATTCCATTTCTTCCCCTTTGCCCTTAGTTCTGCAGTGGTTTGTTTAGGAGTGGCCATTTCAGAGAGGTAAGCTAGCAGGTTGAGTACAATTTTACTGCAAATTAATATATAGATATATGAACAAGTACTATAAATCTATATATTACCACATCCAGCACACCACAACACAATCACTCAGTGACAAGAGTTGAATCAGGACCACAGACCTATGCAGACGTGTGAAGTGTGAACAGGTAAGATATTTGTCCTAACCCCTATCCACATTCACTCTAGCTGGATTCTCCAATATGATATCTCCGTCTTATAACTAAGGATCCTGTGTCAAAAGACCCCGTTATCAGAAGATCCCACTGTCAAAAGATCCCGCTTGCAGGAGATCTCGCTGTCCAAGGATCACGTGTACGAGAGATCCCACTGTCCAAAGATCACGTGTACGGGAGATCCCTATATCCAAAGATCACGTGTACGAGAGATCCCACTGTCCAAAGATCCCGTTTACGAGCCCCCAATAATTTCGTATCTTAATCTAAAGTGTCGTCCCTGGAGTGAGGGGAGTCAACACCCACATTATATTTTACCCCCTTTCTAATAACCTGGAGAATCCGCCAGCTTCCGTCCAACACACTCCATCAGCCCGTGGACACCTTTTCCTATCTCTCTCTCACTGCCGTACTATGCCCCCTCTCATTCTCCCCCAACGCAAGATATTCAACAACTCATTCTTCCAACAATTAATAAAGATTAATTTATTAAAAGAAAAAGTGTAATGTACGTGAGGCGTGTATGCGAAGAAAATGTGTGTTGGGTATTCTAATGTAAATGTGGAGGTCAGATTACAAAGTTCATGATCAGAGTCCACTCATCATGGCAAGGATTACACGACATCACAAGAATCAGCACAATGGACCTCACCGAAGTCGTGTCCTTCTCTCCAGACATGTCCTCCTCCAGGAGCTCTGATGACCATGAGATCTGATTCCCATTTAAATCTATAATCCGTGAACGATACTATTTTTGTTCCTAACAAAATTTGTTCCTAATAGTTTATAGAAATGTTCTATAGTTTTCACTCTTAAACAGTCATTGTATCTATATTCCAGTAGATTTCTTTATTTTCTAGATATAGTCTTACTGTTATGATTTCCTTGGTGCGTGGAACAACTACTCTTTAATGTTTGGTTTCATCTAATGTGAACATCAGTCCCTATTGATCTAGTAATAAGTGGACTGAACATCCATCATCACTGGTGTGTTAACGAATGGTATGACCTAAATCTCATTCGGTATTTATCCTGTAGGATACTTATACCATTCAGCTCCACTGAGCAATGTTGATCAACTTCTTCGAGCATAGACCCATTGAGAAAATTGCTGGCCAATCTTTCTGCATCACAATTTATCCGGGATAGGATTTTTTTCAATTGTTCTGTGGTCTTCATCCCGACCAAAGGGAACCTGTAAAATATATAACACAACTGGTGATAGCCTCCCCGTCACTGATCTCTATTAGATAATCGTGGCCATTGGCCCTGCTCAGGAAAATACAGTGAACTTACTCTGTCAGGGACAGATGACTCAACACATTGGTTTTCATCAGGCCAAGACAAGAGAGAAAAAAAAAATCAACAAACAGAATGCGGAGCCCCGCCCACCAGGTACACCCACTGGAATATCCCAATTATCCCCCAGTACTCAATTCTCAACTTGTAAAGCTTATCAATACTTCACTACTCTATTTTCAACTAGCCGAGCTAATTATCACTTCACTACTCTAGCTAGTTTCAACCATGCTACTGCCTAAATTAATTATGACTAATTACACAATATGACCTACCTTAAGCAACACTGCAGTCTACCAATCACATCTACATTTGCCATAACAGGCACGTGAAAGATTAAATCCACTTAATTCGCACACGGTAGACATTTTTGTTCAATCTCTAACTGCAGTGCCAAGGAGCTACCGCCTAGATCAACAATTCGAGTTACACTGCCGTCACCAAGTCATATTTTTTTGGCAATCAGCCCTGAATTGTTAACTTGACATTTTGACCTCCAACTCTAGCTGGTTTCAGAGGCAATAATTTATTTCATCATCAGTGCTTCCCCTTAAATTAAATTACTACAAGACTTATCTGATATTGTTCACAGTTATCCCCCCCCCCCCTGTCCTGACCTCCACACAAGCCCGCTGCGTGTCATGAACACCTGGCCACAATTTCGTGAACTGTCAAAGGCGGCGTATTGATTCATCTCACTCACTTCCCTTCCCCGTAAACAACTGCAGCTGTTATTTTTAACCTTCCTGGGATTGTTGACATCTGATTGTAACTTGAATCCGACTTGCTTTTCTCTGTCTGTGTTAAAGCAGTTGTGGCCTTGAAATCAAGCTGTTTAATCAGAATCCGTATATTGTCATCAACTGGTTAATCACGGTGTTTTTTCCGTGACAATCTCATTGACTATGTCACCGTCAGGAGGAGTGACACACAAGACGTTCGGGTGACAAAATCCATGTGTGGTGCCGAATGTTGGACAGACCATCGTCTGATTGTCTCAAAAATAAACATGCACATCAAACCACCATGGCGTCCTCAAGGGGTAAAATTGAAAAAAAAAAATGTCACCCGCTTATATAATAAAATAATGCTGCTGTTTGAAAATATGTTGGAAAACTGCTCCAAACCCAGTGTCGCAGCTAAACAAGATGCGGAAACAGTGTGGAGAGCACTAAAGGACACAATTTACAACACTGCTATGGAAATCCAGGGTCCAACTTCTCGGAAGCATAAAGACTGGTTTGATGAAAATTCCAAAGACATAAACCAATTGCTGGCTAAGAAACAAATTCTCTACGAAGCATATTTGAACGACCCGAAGTCAACATAAAAAAGATGCCTTCACTAACTTCCGGAGAGTAGTGCAGCAGAAATGTCGGCACATGCGGGACCCCTGCTGAGCAGCAAAGCTGATGAGAATCATGGCTTTGCTCACAGACATGAAATGAAAAACTTCTACGACTCACTGAAAATGGTCTATGGTCCTACATAGTTCCCCTCCTGAGTGCAGATGGGGGAACATTGGTCACCGATAAGAAAGAAATCATTCAACGATGGGCAGAGCATTTCGGCAACATCTTAAATGCAACCTCCTCCACCGATGATGAAACCATCAACTGCTTTCTTCAAGTCCTCCATAGTGGAAGCAAACAAAGCTATCCAGCAAATTTCCAGCGGTAAGGCGCCTGGTCCTGACTCCACCATGGCAGAGATATACAAGGCAAGTGGACCGGATCTAATAGAGCAGCTTCACCAAGTACCACGTCTTTACAAGCATGGATGAACGAGACCATGCCACAAGATTTCAAGGACGCATCAATAGTCCACCTTTACAAACGTAAATGAAACCGCCAATCCTATGACAACCACTGAGACATCTCCTTGCCCTCAGTTGCAGGGAAGATGGTAACCAGAATTCTTATCAATCGCCTCACAGCCCATCTCGATCAAGGTCTTCTTCCTGAGAGTCAATGTGGCTTCATAAAAGACGAGGAACTGTTGACATGATTTCGCTGCAAGGCAGTTGCAAGAGAAATGCCAGGAACAGAACTTCGAAATGTTCTCCACTTTCATTGATCTTACCAAGGCTTTTGATACAGTCAGAAAAAAAGGAATGTGGAAGATTATGGCGAAATATGGCTGTCCACGAAAGTTTGTCCAAATAGTGCGGTTATTTCATGATGGTATACAGGCAAGAGTACAGAAAAATGGTGAACTGTCTGAGCCCTTTCCTGTCACCAATGGAGTGAAGCAAGAATGTCCTGGCACCAACACTGTTCAGCCTCATGTTTTCAGCTATGCAGACGAATACTTTCGAAAACAACACCATTGGAATAGACATCATCCTCGGCATGGATGGAAAGATCATTAATCTCTGAAAGCTTAAAGCTACAACCAAAACTACCAGCGACACCGTCAGAGAGCGCCTGTTTGCCGATGATTGCGCTCTATATGCCAACTCAGAGGCAGACATGCAACACAATATTTCAGCTGTCTCATATGCCTGTGCCAACTTTGGGCTCAATATCAACTTGGTAAAGATTAGTTATGTACCAGCCAACTCCAGGGATTAATCACACCGTGCTGAATAGCAAAGTGAATAGTCATTGACTAAGTGTTGTGGACAAATTCACCTATCCTGGCATCACTGTGTCCCAAGTTGTCACAATCGATGACAAAGTGAATGCAAGAATCTCCAAGGCCAGCGTGCCTTTGGCAGACTGTACAAGAATGTGTGGGACTGAAATGGAATAAGCCTGCAAACAAAGCTGAAAGTCTGCAAAGCAGTCGTATTACCCGCACTACTATATGCTTGTGAAACATGGACTGTTTACCAGCGACACGCTAGGAAATTAAACCACTTCCACACTGTCTGCCTTAGGAAGCTATTGAAGATTAAATGGCAAGACAATATCCCAGACACTGAAGTTCTAGAAAGAGCGTCCATGCCCAGTATCCACACTCTACTAATGAAGAATCAGATTCGCTGGGCTGGTCACTTGACCTCGCATGCCGGATCACAGGCTCACTGAACGATTTTTTTTTTTTAACGGCGAGCTGCGTTGTGGTAAACGCTCCCAAGGCGGTCAGGGGAAATGCCTTAAAGACACTCTGAAGATCTCACTAAAAGCTTCTGGAATTCATCTTGACACTTTGAAGACTACTGCCGAAGACCGAAATTTGTGGTGTACATCATTACGCAGGGATGCAGTTACTTTTAAAGCAAACAAAACTGCAATAGCTGTGGGGATTCCCCTGTTGGGGCATATACTTGAATAACAACTATGCTTAAAGCTCTGCCACTTAATTTAACTAGTAGAACTCTGTCTGACACGGCCCAATATCCTTGCACAGATTTTGATGTTTGCAGGTCCAAGATAATTGTTAACCCCATTTGTCGATCTTCTCCTCCAGAATAAATAATCTTAAAATCTTCATCTATCTTAATTTCTGCTCCTGTCCATCTCGTTTCGCACAACACTAAAGTATTAAATTGCTCTCTTCCCATTTCTTGTTTGATGTTATCTAATTTTTCGTCGTTACAATATCAATTACAACATACATCATAAGAAAACATTCCTCCTACACACACAATTGCAAGACAGAAATTGATAATAAAAGAAATTCTGCAAATAATTAAATATAGAAGAAAAAACAACATAAGACAAGAAATAATATAATCTATATATATAAAAGACAATGTATGTTTGTTTGTGTGTGTGTGTGTGTGTGTGTGTGTGTGTGTGTGTGTGTGTTCTTTATGCGTTCCCGAACGGTCCATCCAATTGAGATGAAAGTTTGTACAGATGTTCTTCTCATTCCCACGGAGCCAACTGGCATAGTTTGTTAGTTTAAAAACATTTATTTACGTAATAAATAAACGTTAAAAGGAAAGACGTCTAATTAAGGGGACTTAACAACAAAAATTATATCAAGGGACATTACTTTCAGTAACATTGCTATATTCTGTAATTTAAATAATTGTTGTATTTTTCTTAAAAGTTTTATAAAATGTTTAAAGAAGTTATCTACAGGCATACGCGTTATAAAAAAGGATGATAAAAACTATAAGGCATCTCCAAAGTTTTCGTAAAAATAATGGATCTATTGTAGATACGTGCAAATTTTTGAACCCATTTTTCCCGCAACGGGAAGGGGAAAGGGCCGAACATATACTCTGTGCACAACAGTCGTATCTGGTATAAACAAAGTGATAAAAATTTTAAGGCATCTTCACAGTTTTCGTAAAAATAGTGGATCTATTTTAAATACGTGAAAATTTTATAACTATGAACAATATCATCGAAGCTATAATTTTAAGTGTGAAATTTAAAGGAGAAGATATAGCCTACTGTTGCCTCGCATCCCAATGATTCCAGCAGATATGCCATTCGAATTCAAACGTCTGCAGTTTCCGGACAGACAGACAGACAGATACGGAAAAGAGTCAGCACACGAAAGGGTGCATGTTTTTGAGATCGCAAGATATGGGGAAGAATGATCCTCCCCACCTGTCTGAAGTGTCTGCAAGGCACTTCATGATAATGCTTCCAAGTACACTGTTCATTCAGCATGCACTGCGGTCATTTGAAGGCGGAAGGCATCAATTTCGTCACTGTCTTTCAATTTGCTATTAGTATTAGATAGTGTGACCTCTAATTTCTACTTCTTTCCTCAGCATTCTATGAATGTCAGTCAATAGTCACCAATACTTGTGGAAGTATTCCTGATGCCATGAACTCTTACATATCTTCTTATTCTTCTCATCCCGTTCTTATGCCTTAGTAGTCACTGGAGGGTCTTCTCCATGATTATATGTTGTGTTTTGCATATCATCATATGTATTTGTTTGCCGCTGAAAGCTAATCGCCGCAACGTCCTTGTATTGTTCATAATTCTGTTCTAGGTACTTCATTTTTAATTCACCGCAAACAAAGGAATCCCGAGAGTTCCCGGGAAATCGCTTGACATCAGGGTGATTCCATAATGGGTCTAGGGGTGTCACTACTGGTTGAGTGTGTGGTGGACTGCTAGATCGATCGATAGATGCAATAAATGTTTCTGGGCCCGGAGGGCCCTCATAGTTGTCGGAGTGTATATCCATATCTTTTGCTACTCATAAACACACTTCTCGACAGACGACGAAGTGAATAACGATATCCCTATTCTAAAAATCGACGATCCCACCAGATCTAGGTCAGTGCTAAAAATAACTACGCGGTGAATTAAAAATGAAGTACCCTGTTCTATAAAGCTGTATTACTTTGTGTTATTTTATATTGTTTACATTCATTCATGTCCTTTGCAGAACCTCGCTCCCATAACAACCTTCCGGAAAACCTCTCGATCATAAGCAAGATGTCCCGGGCCCGATACACCCATCTGGAGATCATCCGCCACATCCTGCACCTATCTTCTCTTTGGCCTCTCATTTACATACTCTACCCGTAATGCTACAGGAACGAGATTTCAAAAGTTATAGAATATAAATAAAACGAAACGCAACAAGACCGGCGTGTAAAAATAAATAGCAGCAGAAGACGAAGGCATTATATTATTTATTACATTTCTGGTTAGGTAAACTTTTAATTTATCGTACATATTTATTTTAATGCAAATAGATACACGCAACACAAAGCATATAATTATTCTATAATTTTTGTTTAGCGCTAGAGCATTGTAATTCAGCGTAAAGAGAAGCTAAAACTGTAAAATAAGACTTCAAGAAGGAATGACATTGAATGAATTTGCCGTGACACTGACACTTAAATTTGTAACTGTAATCTTCTTATTACTTTTTGAGGAGACTCAGTGTTACTAGTGTTATAGTACGTAGTGCCAGTGACCAAATGTTATTATTATTATTATTATTATTATTATTATTATTATTATTATAGTCAAACTATGCCTCTGCTCTTTTG
Source organism: Cepaea hortensis (assembly GCA_963921405.1). Classification (NCBI taxonomy): domain Eukaryota; kingdom Metazoa; phylum Mollusca; class Gastropoda; order Stylommatophora; family Helicidae; genus Cepaea; species Cepaea hortensis. Next base: position 37,081,965 of record OY992877.1, read on the forward strand.
TTTTACTTAGTCAGAACCAGTAATTGATGAATAAAAGCAGATAGGATCGAATTTTGCCAGATTTTTCATTGAAGAAGAACTGTACAGCACTGTTTTAGTTGAGTTGATCTAAGAACTGACATCACTGCACTGAGGACATTCCCATACACGCTCCAGCCCCTCGTTCAACAGCCAGCGAAGAGTCACACTACTAATCATTCTCAAAGCTATCTGATTGAAAGTTCTCCTGGTCTTCCTTCTAAGTTTTGAGATTCTACCAGAAGCCCTGCTAATCCTCCGCAATCTAATCCTTTCCACATACAGGTTCTCAATCTGTTACTCCACCTTCTCCACCTGGTCTCCCAAACACACGACCACCTCTCCCTTGTCCATAGTTAACCTACTACCAAGAGGTGCATTCCCTGCCAGCCTGTTCATTCCCCTGAACTACTGCATGGCCAGGGCAAAAAATCCATACAATTCTCACAGTCTGTGACCTCTGAAGCGAGGTTAGCCATTCCACACTCTACAGAAGTGAATGACACAACCATGATCATCTCACCTTGTTCTTGTACATTGCATTGCTGTGTCGAGATGAAATGGGAGAGTGCCCGTTTATGGGCTTCATAAAACAAGGTTCCCATGGACTCTGTTATTCCCTCTGTCCATCGCTTACATGGTTGGCATCTTCTTCTGGTTCCATTTGGTCTGTACATCATTGCTTGTTGTGGTATACTGTTAGTTGGTAGCTAGTTTATTACTGCTAGTTACAAGGCCAAACCATTTCACTTGCTGCTTTCTAATGAAACCAAGTGCTGCAATTACCCCGACTTTAGCCCTGATTTCATAATTTTTAATTTTCTCTCTTCCTGATACGTTGAGTATTATTCTCAGGAGGAGGTCAGCATGGCCGAATGGATAAGGTGTGTTCTTAAACATCTGATGTGCTGATGCTGAGGTAAGGGGTTCAACCCCTAGACCAGACAGTTGGACTAAAATGTTGACTTCTTGTCCTTGACTTGGGGACATAAATTACAAGTACCTCTGAAGTTGGAGTGGATTTGCCTGACACTGGTAATAGGAAAACATAATCCACACGCACAATTCAGGCTAGAGCTACTAGAAGCAAGCGAGCAAAAAAAAAATTGCATTGTAATTTTTCTGTTCTCTTTTCTTTCATTGTCCAGGTTTGGCATAATGTTGGTAGAAAGATTGTGTTGTAGAGTGCTTTTTAGTATCTACTGTCTATTGATACATGTTTGTTCTTTAGTAATGGTGCCATTTGTCTAATTTAATTTATTCTCACTCTTATCTTCTAATTCGCCATTTGATGATACTTTTGATATACATGAAGCTCTTTACTTGTTTCAGGGGATGTTCTTTTAGATGGATCTTTGTTGTTGTTTTTTTCCTTCTTTGATTACATTCATTACCTCTATTTTTTTGCTGCTAGTTTTCATGTTGTGATCCTTGCACACTTTGTAAATTTGTTTAAACTATGTAGACTTGTAGTTCTGCTTCTGATTTTGCAATTAGTGCTGGATCATCCACAAATTGGAATTCTTTAATGGTGTAATTTGCCATTGGTTCTTCTTCTGTGTTCTCTCCTTCATGAACTGTTGATGCAGTCCTTGTTTGACTGGTTTCTTTACATATATTGTCTATATAAGTTATGGACAAGAGAGAGGACATAACACAACCCTTTCGTATTCTGGATGATATCATCATCATCAAGTGCTGTGCCGGCTGGCGTAGGCGTTCATGGCTCTCCACAGATCTCGGTCTTTGGTGTTCTGGATCAACTTTGCTGATGATATTCCTCCATGCCACTGTCTCAATCTGTCCAGCATCATTTCTCTTGGTCTGCCTCTGCCTCTCTTCCCCTCGATCTTTCCAGTTGTCACGATGTTCTCCAATGCCTCTCTTCTCATCACATGACCAAAGAAAGCTGTTTGTCTCTTTCTTATTGTTGTATATAGTGTTCTAGTTTCATTAGCCTCTTTCAGGCAATCGTGGTTAGTTACCCTGGCAGTCCAAAGAATTCGCAACATTCTTCTTAAAAACCACATCTCTGTTGCTTCTAAGTTCTTCCTAATTTGTTCATTTACATTCCAAGATTCGCTGCCATACAGCAACACTGGTTCTATATAGCATTTTAGCACTCTCTTTCTTACATTCATTGATAGCAACTTATTGCATAAGATGCTCTTCATTTTCTGAAATGCGGCGTTTGCTTGCCCTATTCTGCTCTTAATCTCTGTTGTACATCTTCCATCTGATGTTATAAGTGCCCCTAGGTATTTAAAATTATAGACTTGGTTGAGAATTTCCCCTTCTATTTCTATGTCACATTTTGGTGTCCCCATTTTCTTTGATATCACCATTGTTACTGTTTTCTTGATATTCAAGGAGAGTCCTTTCTGTGCACTCTCTGATACTACAATGTCCAATAATTGTTGTAGGTCTGTTGCATTATCCGCCACCAATACTGTGTCATCTTCATAGCGTATATTGTTTATATTATATCCTCCGATTAGTATTCCTGGCTTCTCTTTGATCTCTCTCATTATTACTTTGCTATATAGGGAGAAGAGATCGGGTGACAAGACACACCCCTGTCTTACTCCTAGCTTTATCTGTTTGTAACTACCCTCTTTATTTCCCATTTTAATTGCTGCTACTTGGTTCCAGTATATATTCTTTATTATTCTTAAATCTTTCCCATCAATGTTGATATCTTCCAACATTTTAATCAGCTCATCATGTTTTACTTTATCAAATGCCTTAGTATAATCTATGAAGCATAAATATATGTCTCTCTGTTTCTCTATTGACCTTTCTATTAATGTTCGTAATATATAGATTGCATTGTTTGTACCCTTTCCTTCCATAAAACCATACTGTTCTTCGCTAATTTCCATTTTCATTTTCTTTCTTGCTCTTCTCATTATAATTCTGAGTAGAAGCTTAGTGACATGGTTTATGAGATTAATTATACGAAAATCTTCACATTCAATTGCTCCTGGTCTCTTTGGTATTGCTATAAATACAGATTTTTAGCATATCGCTCGGTAAATATCCATTGTTGTAAATATCATTCAGCATTTTGGTTAATATATCTACCCCAAATTCTCCCAATACTTCTAATTCTTCTACTGTGATTTCATCTGGCCCAGCTGTTTTTCCTTTCTTCGTATGTTTCATAGCGTCAGCGACTTCTTCTTTTAGAATACGTGGGCCTTCCAAGTTACTTTCTTCTGTTAATTCTTCTCTTTCTCTTATATACTCATTCCACCTCTTCATTATAGCACCTTCCTCCAATAATATCTTTACGGTTTTTTATTTCAAACACCCTGTATTTATTCTTATTTTTCTTCCTGTGAGCTCACTGATTTGTCTGTGCATACTTTTTTGATCTTTAATGGAATTTAATTAAATTTTTTGCATTGCTCGTTTAACCAACTTTCTTTTGCCTTCACACATTTATCTCTTATTTCTTTATTTATCTTAGCATACTCTTGTTTGTCATTTTTATTCTGTTTCCTTTTGTCCATCAGCATTAAGATTTCTTCATTCATCCATTTTTTCTTAGCTTTTTGGCTTCTCTCCGGTAATATTTCTTTGCTAGTTTGATGAATGGAGTCCCTTAACATTTCCCATTGTTCATTTATACTCTGTATTTTAGCTATTGCATTGTACCTATTTTTCACAGTCACTCTGTATTGTTCTTGAATTTCTTTATCTACGTTTAGAACCTCTTTATTAAGTCTCAAGTTCTTAACCATTTTTTTCCCTCTCTTTAATCTTACTTTTATTTGTCCACATAGTGGTACATGATCACTATTACCATCAGCACCAGGCATTGTCTTTACATTAATTAATGCATTTCTAAATCTTTTATTAATAAGTATGTAGTCAATTTGGTTGCATGTTTTCATATCAGGGCTTTTCCATGTGTATAGTCGTCTTTTATGGTGTTTAAACCATGTGTTTCCAATTATCATATCATTAATATTTGCCCATTCTATTAGTTTCTCACCTCGTTCATTTCTTGTACCTAAACTGTAATTCCCCACTATATCCTCTATTTTTCCCTTTCCTACTTTTGCATTAAAATCTCCTAGTATTATTTTTATTTCCTGTGATCCAATTTGAGCCATTGCCATTTCTATTTCATCATAAAAGTGTTGTATTTCTTCATCACTACTGCTTGTTATTGGTGCATATACTTGTACAATATTTATATCTATTGGTTTGCCTTTAATTTTGACCATTATAACTCTTATCTGAAATACACCAGTATCCATTCAGAGATTTGGCTGTTTTTTCATCAAATATTATTCCTACATCTTTTTCATGTGTGTCCCCTCCAGAATAAATTATTGTGTGTTTGTCGGTTATAATTTTGCCAGATCCCTTCCATCTCATCTCACTTATGCCTAGTATATTCATTTTCATGTTTTCCATTTCTCTTAAAACATTGTTTAACTTTCCTAGCTCATTTAATGTCCTAACATTCCATGTTCCTACTCTAAATTTATTTAGTTTAGTTATAGTTTTAGTTTTGCCATCAGTAGCTGGATGATGGTCTGGTGTCACCTGTGGCTCACGACTGTCCCTACTGGACGAGGATGTCCTAAGACAGCCATTAACGTCGTTCACTATATCTGAAATGTGTGTCGCCATGAAATCTTGGGAAGATAATGTGGTGGTTTCCCCTTGCCTTCCACATTCACATGGTGTCTTTTAACTCTGCCTTTGACAGCCATTTCCAACTGTCAGGACATGTGAGTGCCCTGCTCTGCTCAGCTACAGAGTTGTCCACTTATTCTGGTGGATACTCGGTCCCCAGAGCTGTGTTAGCCACACCGTAGTGCGTTTCCATCCTCTACCACGTGGAGGTGCAGTTGGGATTTTCCCTTCCTAAAGTTATGGTCTATGACCAAAACTATCCAGAACTTTTTATGGATTATATATATATAATGGGATGGATTAAAGAGGGTTGGCGTGTGACTGGTTATCTTATCCTGTGGAAAACTTTAGCTGCACAATCCAGCCTATCATGACGATGCCTACAAAGGGCTTGGTCTGAGTTGATTTAGGGCCTTTGCTTCTTCATTGGGAGATGAAAAGCAGCAGAGGAAGAATGAGCAAATGCACTTGGTGTTTTTAATTTATTAAACACTGTCATCGTAAAAGAATGCTTCTGTATGAGAAGAAAGAGAGTGTAGAATATTGCAACAAGGGGAAACTCATCATATAATCATCAAAGACATTGATAGCAAGAAGATGGCAATGAAGAAGATGGTAGGAGAGGGATATGATTCTCTTCCAACCAATTATGAACAAGTCAGCTTGGTGTGATTTAGTTGAAGATCTGTGCTCCGTTGGGAGATGACAAGTAGAAAAAGAAGAATGATTATGAAGGAGCTGGTAGCCAAAGGGTTATGACACGAGGCCTACACATTATGTACCTATGGTTCTATTATCCAGTAAATCAGGAGATTTGTATCCTTCGGAGGGAAAATAAAATCCTTAAGCCTGACCATTGCATGACAACTGCTGGGGCCAACAGGTGTAATTTCTTCATCCTTAAATAAACCCTCTCTTGGCTTTCAGCAGCGGTGATGCAAAGTGCTCTAAGCATTTTTTGAAGTAATGATTATGTGGAAGCCACAGCAGCACAGTGGCTAACACAATTCTGACCTCTCGGCCTGGTGGTCATGCATTGAAATCCCCATCGAGGCATATTTTTAGAATTTAGCTACAGCTGCCAGGTTGACCCACCTTACAATGGACACCAGGAAATGTCCTGGGAAATAAAGGTGGCCAGTGTGACACTGACCACATCATTCACCGAGTGCTGATTGGTCCATACAAACATGGGGCTAGCTCTGTCTCAAGACTTGCACAGGGTGTATTTTTAATGACTGTGCAATATTTTAAAATATTGCTGTTCCAAGTTTTGTATTCTCCTACTGTGGAGTTCATGCAACATAAAAGGTAAATACAAATCTTGGAATGGCAATATTTTCAAAAACTGCACAGTCATTAAAAATACACCATATAAAAAGTCCTGCACTTTTCTTTACTAATGATAGTGTGTAATATTAAATAAATGTATGTAACTTGCAGAAAGTAATGATATTGTGTAATATTAAATATATGTGTGTAACTTGCAGAAAGAAATGGCTTGGAAGCATAAAGGAAGCCTTTACGGGCCATTTTCTGCATGGCTTGCTTGTGGGATGGGAGCTTCGATTGCATATTTATATTCTGACACCCTTGGACTTGAAAAATACAAAGAGATGCTGACAGAAAGATCTGAAGGAAAGCCTGTGGAAGTTGATAGTGAAGTGGAAGTACTGGCTGAAGAGGTATGGATTATTTATAGTTTGTTTATTGATAAAATCTGTTTCACATGGTGTCTTCTCGTGACTCAATCAGGTCTTCTTCAGCAGCTTTTTACCTTGGGGGAACAGCCAAAAATTGCAGCAAGCCGAACAGGGAGAACAGGGGGTGCTGGTAATCCAGAGGGATGTTGAGTTTGGCCAAGAAAGCCTGAATAAGATGGGAATAATATGAATGAACAGACCTATGAGTAATGTGAATGAATGGACCCATGGGTAATGTGAATGAATGGACCCATGGGTAATGTGAATGAATGGACCCATCTTCTTCTTCTTCTTCTTCTTCTTCTTCAGCTTTCCGAGCCATTGAGGTTCTTTGCTGCAAATACAATCCGTCTCCATTCGTCTCTCTGGTGGACCTTCTCTTGCCAGTCGTTGATTCCAAGTGCTTGTAGGTCTGTGCATGTATTATCTCTCCACCGTCTTCTTGGTCTACCTCGGGGTCTACGGTCATTTATTTCCTGAGTGTAAGCGAGTTTTGTTTCCCTATTATCTTCCATTCTTTCTATATGCCCCAGCCATTGTAGTCTATTAGCCTTCATGATACCAGTGATTAGCGGAGACTTAAACAGATCATAAATGTCTTTGTTACTTCTTCTTTTCCACTCTCCACTTTGTGTATCCCTAATGGGTCCAAAGATGCGTCTTAAAATTTTGTTCTCAAAGGTTTGTAACAAGGCTTCGTCTCCTTTCGTTGTACTCCAGGTTTCAGAGCCATACAGCACAACTGGTCTGATCAGTGTTTTGTATATTGTGATTTTGGTGTTACGAGATAGCGCCTTTGATTTTAGTAGATGTTGTAGTGCATAGTATATCTTATTTCCAGAGTTGATTCTAGTTTGTATTTCTTCCCTTATGATGTTGGAGCAGTTGAAGATTGTACCCAGGTATTTGTATGTTTCCGTTTTTTTAATGGTCATATTATCTATTTGTATGTGGCCAGAGTTTTTAGCCATTCCGTCTCTTGAAATTACCATATATTCTGTCTTATCTTGGTTGATAACCAGCCCCATCTGTTGGGCTTTTTCCTTTAAGTGAGTCAATATTTCCAATGACTTTTGTTCACTTTGTCCTATAATATCTATATCATCTGCATAACCAAGCAGCTTGGATGTTCCTCCAATATCACATTCCTCCTTTATCTTCCTTACAACTTTCTCTAGAATGGACCCATGGGCAATGTGAATGAATGGACCCATGGGTAATGTGAATGAATGGACCCATGAGTAATGTGAATGAATGGACCCATGGGTAATGTGAATGAATGGACCCATGGGTAATGTGAATGAATGGACCCATGGGTAATGTGAATGAATGGACCCATGAGTAATGTGAATGAATGGACTCATGGGTAATGTGAATGAATGGACCCATGAGTAATGTGAATGAATGGACCCATGAGTAATGTGAATGAATGGACCCATGGGTAATGTGAATGAATGGACCCATGGGTAATGTGAATGAATGGACCCATGGGTAATGTGAATGAATGGACCCATGGGTAATGTGAATGAATGGACCCGTGGGTAATGTGAATGAATGGACCCGTGGGTAATGTGAATGAATGGACCCGTGGGTAATGTGAATGAATGGACCCGTGGGTAATGTGAATGAATGGACCCGTGGGTAATGTGAATGAATGGACCCATGGGTAATGTGAATGAATGGACCCGTGGGTAATGTGAATGAATGGACCCGTGGGTAATGTGAATGAATGGACCCGTGGGTAATGTGAATGGACGGACCTGTGGATAATGTGAATGAATGGACCCATGGGTAATGTGAATGAATGGACCCATGGGTAATGTGAATGAATGGACCTTTGGGTAATGTGAATGAATGGACCTGTGGGTAATGTAATGAATGGACCTGTGGGTAATGTGAATGAATGGACCTGTGAATAATGTAATGAATGGACCTGTGGGTAATGTGAATGAATGGACCTTTGGGTAATGTGAATGAATGGACCTGTTTGTAATGTAATGAATGGACCTGTGGGTAATGTGAATGAACAGACTTGTGGATAATGTGAATGAATGGACCCATGGGTAATATGAATGAACAGACCTGTGGATAATGTGAATGAATGGCCCTGTGGGTAATGTAATGAATGTTCACGTGGGTAATGTGAATGAATGGACCTGTGGGTAATGTGAATGAATGGACTTGTGGGTAATGTAATGAATGTTCACGTGGGTAATGTGAATGAATGGACCTGTGGGTAATGTGAATGAATGGACCCGTGGGTAATGTGAACTTAAAGAAGTTCCATCGTGACAATGCCCCCAACCAGGGCGATGTACTCCATTCCCATATAAGATTCTGGAGGTTAGAATGGCTGAATGGATAAAAGCACTCATTCTTAAACATCGGGTATGCTGATGCCGAGGTAGCGGGTTCAACCTCTACACTGATCAGTTGGACTGAAGTGTTTTGTCTTCCTTGACTTGGGGCCGTAAATTACAAGTACCTTAGAAGTCAGAGTGAGTTCCCTGATGGCGAGGGACACTGGTAATAAAGAAAGCTAATCCACATGCAGAAATCAGTCCAGTGCACTAGAAGTAGTGGCATGTGCATGGACTAGGCTTGAGTTCAAAGTGAGTGAATGCAAAAAGAAATATATCAGATTATAGCATTCAAGGTAGCTCTGTGGCTTCTATTTTCTGTCTAATCTCATTATGTAGTGTCTATGATTCACAGGCATACATCAGTATTTAACATGCTGTAACTTATTTTCTGACAAAATGATGACAATGAATAATGGCAACATACCAGGGCATATTGTATGTAAGAACGTCAGAAAACAAAACAGCGTACATTATTGAATGCAAACTAAGGAATACCAAGGTATAGCCTTGCAAAGAGGAAAACTGCACAGGTGTTTGATTAATCTTATCTCTTATCATCATGTGTCCTGCCAGCTGACATAGGCATTCATGGCTCTCCACAGGTCTCGGGCTGTGGTGTTCTGGATCAACTCTGTTGATGATAAACTTCCATGCCACCACCTCAGTCCATCCAGCATTGTTTTGGTTTTTTTATCATTAGCTTGATGATGGCCTGGTCTCACCTGTGGCTCATGACTATCACTCCTGGATAAAATTAATAAATTTCAAAAACTTCCCACACAAGAATTTAATATAATTTTGCAACACGCACATTTGGATCCTAACAGTTAAAGTGATCCTTAACCAAACCATTTATATGGATAAAATAACATCAGAAGCAAATTTGGAACAAACCCTGCTGAATGGACTACTATTAAGCTCAGAATATAGTACACCCAGGAGCAAATTTGGAACAAACACTTCTGAATGAACTACTGTAAGACCAGAATATCGTACACTCAGAAGCAAATTTGGAACAAACCCTGCTGAATGAATTACTGTAAGGTCAGAATGTTGTACACCCAGAAGCAATTTGGAACAAACCATGCTGAATGAATTACTGTAAGGTCAGAATGTTGTACACCCAGAAGCAATTTGGAACAAACCATGCTGAGTGAATTACTGTAAGGTAAGAATATCGTACACCCAGAAGCAAATTTGGAACAAACTCTGCAGAATTAATTACTGTAAGGCCAGAATATTGCAAACTCAAAAGCAAATTTGGAACAAACCATGCTGAATAAATTACTGTAAGGCCAGAATATCGTACACCCAGAAGCAAACCTTCCAGACAATCTATCATCCTGATGCAAGTGAGAGGTATGAAATGAAATACTGTATTTTGAAAACAACATGATGTAATGAAAGGAAGCAGAACAACTAAATTCCTGTACATCCATAAATCTTCACTCCAGTTGAAAAATGAAATGTAGTGTTTTACATAGAGTATGGTTGTTAAGTAGACAGAGAAATAGAAATGAGTTAAAAATGCAAAAAAAAAGGTAATGTCACCATTCAACATCATTCAATCATCTCACAGAGACAAAGAGTTAAACAATGTTTTCATAGCCACAAACTCTGCGTTAACAATGTTAAACATGGACTCTAACTGAAGAATAAGAATAAAAAATCACTCCTTATAAAAATTAGATGCTTAAGAACAGTTGTTAGTGATAAGATAGTGACAAGATAAGACATCAGTGAGAGAGGAAATATTCTCGAAATGATCCATAATTCATTTGACTAGGCTGGTTTGTCCCCAGCCGTACTGGTCAGAAAGAAATGTCAGCTGGGGGTTATATCTGACCAACAGTTGGTAAGGTGGTGCACTGACCACTACCACCACAATCTGTTTTGTTATTGGATGGTACATATTGACTTAATTGTTTAGATTCAAAGCACAATCAAATATTATCACCAACACATATACCATTTGTTTCCTTCAGCAATATTTGAGCTCTTGTGTTTTCCTGTGCAAGTATTGAACTTTTGTTCCTTGAAGATGTGTCATGTTTTGTGAGCTAATATCATCTGGAGTTAGTAAGGAAGGAAGTAAGGAAATGTTCTCGAAATGATCCATAAATCATTTTACTAGGCTTGTTTGACCCCTAAAATGATCACCAACACAATCATCATCAGTGTTTTCTTCACCAAGATCTGAGCTCTTGTGTTTTCTTGAGGAACTATTGATCTTTCCTTGAAGACATGTGTCATGTTCTGTAAATTGATATCATCTGCAGTTAGTTAGTTAGTTAGTTAGTTAGTTATCAGTTGGGGTATCTTCGTTGCACTCCGGACATGTCCATAGGTGCTCAGATCCTCCCCCCAGCATATGCATCAGCGTCCGGTGGCTAATAGTGCCAGTTCTGTGTTGGTTGATGAGGCGCTTTGTTTTCCCGATGTACCTCTCGCGTCTGGCTGGATTCTTACTCCCAGGTCTTTCATCCTGGAAAGCGATGTGGAATCACTGGCGTCAAAATCCTCTGTTCTCGCCATATCTTTAAGGGCGTTAATAACATCGGCACGATCCATGGGCTGGCCATCTACAGGGGGTGCAGAGCCAGCCAATTTATCAGCTCGTTCATTTCCCTCGACTCCTGCATGTCCCGGGACGAAGATGAAGGTGACTTTGCGGACAACAGACTTCCGCAGCGACTCAGTCCACTGTCTACGTACAGATCCAGCTTCGACCTTCTGAATCATGCTCATTGAATCACTTAGTACACACACGTTGGTATAATGCTGTGATTCCAGCCATATGAAAGCCTGTGTAACTGCCATCACCTCCATCGTCATGCTGCTCGTGGTCATAGAGTGGGCACCACTGGATTCTTGAACGGTTCGGCCCGCTGAACGGGCTGTAAATGCCCACGCACTTCTCTGCTGCTTTACAACAGATCCATCTGTATAGATGAGCACTTCGGGGCTATCTGAGTGATCATAGATGAGCGCGTTAACCTCTGCATTGACAGCGGCAGGGTTCTGCTCTCTGCACCGTCTGTCGAGTGTGATAATGCAGGAGAAGGTACACTTAAAAGCTGGAGGCACCGGCACCCATTCCTTGCCGGGGTTGATACTGGTAAAACTGCAGACCTGTCCGACGACATCTTCCGCCCGACCCATCCATGATTTGCCCCTCTTTAGCCTGTCACCCTTTTCTCTGAATACAGCGTCATGCAGAGGGTGCTGCTCATCTGCACTTATTTTTAAGTATGCACGAGCTCTCCAGATCTTGATCCTGTGTTCCATTGTCGGGAAGTCAAGGAGGTATCTCATTGCTACACAGCTGGTGTCTCTCGTGCAGCCCAAAATGATGCGCATGGCTTCGTTTTGTACCTTTTCAAGTCTTCCAATCTGTGTAGGGCTGACAGTGAGGATGGCCAGGGCATACTCGATGCGTGAAAGCACAAGTCCTTGGAACAGAAGTAATAGCAGTCTTTGCTCGATTTTGGCAGTCACCATGACTCTCATTGCTGCCAAACCTTTTCGGGCCTTCGTTATGACATAATCGACATGATCTCTGAAGGACAGGCTACGATCAAGCCTCACGCCAAGATATGTCATTGACTGGGTTCTACTCAGAATGCTCCCATCCATTCTCACTGCCGGCAGGTCTGTTTTCACAATATGGTTGTTTAGTGAGAACCATGTAACCGTTGCCTTTGCAGGGTTGACAAGGGCATCAGCATCAGCACACCATGAGGAAATTCGATCTAGTTCGCCCTGCATATAGTTGGCAACCGCCTGTCTATCTCGACCCTGTCGATACACGAGGATGTCGTCAACGAATGATAGAGTCCTACCCCTCCCATCCAACTGTTGTTCAGTGATCGGCACCGTATACACGTTGAATAGTACTGGTGACAGTGGTGAACCCTGCGGCAATCCTGGACATATCGTTATCGGCTCAGAAGACCAACTCCCGCATCTTAGCACCACCTTCCTTTGGAGTAGAACTGCAGCTATCCATCGTACAAGGTGAGGGTGCACTTTCAGTCTGAGGAGGGTTTGCATCAAGTGCTCGAAAGATACTCTGTTATATGCGTCCTCTAAGTCTATGGCGGCCGCACATGTCTCTTCTCTGACCTGAAATCCTTCGTAAACATCTTGAGCAAAGACCGCCGCATTCAGCCATGACTCTTTGTTGCGTCTGTATCCTCCAAGTGTGGGCGGGAAGCAGCCGAGCTGTTCCAAGTCCCAAGCAAGTCTGTGTGCTACAATTTTCTCCAGTAGCTTGCCAACAGTATTCTGCATCGTGATGATTCTGTAGCCGCTTATCTTGGAGTGGTCTTTGTTCGGTTTTGGCAGCGGCAGCAAGTAGCTGTGTAGCCATTCTTCTTTGACCTGACCCCTCTGGATACTGGTGTTGAATTCTCTGGCCAGTTCTTCCATGTCATCATCTGATATCACTATTAGGTCACCATATCGGATGCCGTCTGGGCCCGGGGCGGTGTTAGGTGATTTCTTGAGCATCGCACGCAATATGTCAACTGTGATTGTCCATTCTTCGTCTGTCCCGACCCCCTCGCACAGCTGAGAGAGTGTTGTTGTGGTCCTCTGTCTGGCGGGCTCGTCTTTCTGGTCAGTCTGTTCTATGTAGCGTGCAAGAAGGGCCTTACCTTTATCCGCATCCGACTTTTTCCATGCGAGGTCTGTGCCTTGAAAGTCTGGGATACTCCTACGTTGTGCAGCACCGTTCATGCTCTTGTGGAGGCGCCAGAATGTCGTAAGAGATTGCTCGGAGCACACCTTCCTGCAGAAATCGTCCCATTTGTCGGCCTTGGCCTGTTTGGCGCAGGATTTGAATAAAGTCGTCGTCCTAACGACCTCAGTCTTCAGGTTCGCCAACTCAACCTGTGGCATGTTAGCCTTTCTGGCCTTTTGCCAGTCTTTGACAGCCTGCCTCTTTCCCAGCCACACCTTCTCGACCTCTCCATTCCACCATGGTGGCTGCAGCCATCTTTCTTGTCTCCTACGGGAGGAAGTTAGTTTCCTTCTTCTGATCTTGCTTATGGCGTCTTGACCAGTGGTGTCGTACGGGAAGGCATTGGTCTTGTTTCTTTGACTCATGGCCCCGTCTTTCTTGATCAGGATGACACAAGGGTAGTGGTCACTATCGTGGTATCCCAGTGTGCCCCACCGTCACCTTGGTGCGATGGTGGGCGACACCAGAGCCAAGTCAATGATGCTGTCAGAGTCGCCTGGTCGAGTGGCCATTCTAGTGACCTTCCCATCATTCAGACAGATTAGGGCAGCAGATGCCAGGGCGTCCTCCAAATCTTCTCTCTGTCTATTAGTGATGCTGCAGTTAGTAAGTAAGGAAGTAAATAAGTAAAGCACACTTTTTCACACCTTGGGATATTTTGGTTATATGGCGCTAGCACATATATTTAAAGGCCAGTCAACACTCGATGAGTGGTGAGGTCAGTGTAGCATTTCCTGGTACACAGTTTAAGCCAGATCCCCCCTGGGATCCCCAGTAAATAAGAACAATTCATCCCAATGAGGATTTAAACGCATGATCACTAGGCTGGGAGACAAGCATGATAGCCACTACACTACCTCTGCACCCAAATATGGTTTGAAATGATGCACTAGAATCCAGTAAGCTTGCAAATGTTACTGTTGTCGGGTGTGTCTCATTAACACATACTGTTTATTTTTGTTTTCCTTTCCAATTCTTGAGTGGAATATAGTGACTTATCTTTATTTTTTCTTAAGTGCCATATAGAAAGTTAAATTTATTCTTTCCAGTTTTTGAGTGCCATACAGTAACTTCATTCTTTTAAGTTTTTGAGTGCCATATAGTAACTTTATTCTTTCCAGTTGAGTGCATATAGTAAGTTAACTTTATTCTTTCCAGTTGTTGAGTGCCATATAGAAAGTTAACTTTATTCTTTCCAGTTCTTGAGAGCCATATAGTAACTTTTTTCTTACCAGTTCTTGAGTACCATATAGAAAGTTAACTTTATTCTTTCCAGTTCTTGACGGCCATATAGTAACTTAATTTTATTCTGTCCAGTTCTTGAGTGGCATATAGTAACTTTTTTCTTACCAGTTCTTGAGTACCATATAGAAAGTTAACTTTATTCTTTCCAGTTCTTGAGTGCCATATAGTAACCTAATTTTATTCTGTCCAGTTCTTGAGTGCCACATGGTAACTTAACTTTATTCTTTCAGGCTCTTTGGTGTCATACAGTCACTTAATTTAAGTACACTGATTAGTGTAATGTTTACAATTTTGTGTAATTTTCTCTTATAGAGATCAGTTATAATTATTTTTGTAATTTTCTTCATACAGATTAACTGTGTTAATAATTATGTCATTTTCTTCATAAGATCAACTGCAATGTTAACAGTTATGTCAGTTTGTTTATACAGATCAACTGTAATGTTAACTATTATGTCATTTTTTTTCATACAGATCAGAGAACATTTCAAGTGGCGACAGTCCTTCCTACACACTGGTAAAGATTTTGACTTTATTCAAACAACACAACTGCTGGACTTAACCCACAAAGGTTCCTCGGCTAACAGATGGGGTGCAGTGATAGGAATCCCAATCCTATTCACAACTAGCTCACTGCTAGCAGCCAAGGAAGACCCTGCCACCATTTTACAAAAATACAACATCAGTGTAAATGAAGCTGATGGAAAAAATATACTAGAATTATTCTCACTGAGCCCAGCAGCAAAGAAATTTGCACTTGCTAAAGAAATGTACTTTGCTGACTCGATGCATATTTTTACCAGTTTTATCACAATAAATGTGGCATTCGCAGGCATGTATGCAATTGGAAGAAGTCTGTCAAACATATTATCAATTTTCCTGCCAGCATCAGGGGCACTTATAATTTCTTTCCTTTGTGTCATCCCAGCAGTAGGATATTGTGGTGTGAAGTTACATGACTGGTACATTTGTTCTCTGTTGGCAAAGTCGGACAAAAAAGCAGCACGTATGGATCCGGATGTAGCGGCCGGTGGGGTTGAATATTACTCCACACTTTTAGCCCGTAAACAGGCTCTAGAGCAGGTGCACGAAAACACAACCAGCGAATCTGTGTTTGACATGAAGTGGCGGAAAAAGGAGCTTACGTTAGAAGAAAGGAAACTGCGTCTTCAAAAAGCATTAGGTCAATTACAAAGCTGATGATGAACCTTTCATTTGAAATGGGATGTAGTGGAGACGTTATGGACTGAATTTCTTAAAATCACAGTGTGTGGATTTATCATTATTACATTTTAGGTGCTTTCTCAAACACATAGAGAAACTTACTGCTGTTGTGTAGCTTTTAAGAATGTAATGATGAGCTTGTATGTTCTGTTGCAGTGATTGTTTCTGTGGCAGTTTGAGGTCATCAGTTCTAGAAAAAAGTGAATTGTGTGGCTTGTTCATTGTTATATAAAATTAAACTTCATGATTTCTGTAATGTATATATTACAAAGGTTGTATAATTGAAGTGTTTTTAGTTTTATATATTGAAAGTCCTCCATTCTTTCAGTAGCTTGTTTGCTGCCTTTATTTCTATTGTTTGTTGCCTTTATTTCTGCAATCAGCAGTAAGCATGGATAGGTAGCCCTAGACAGCTACAAAAAACAAAACAAAAAACTTTAGTAATAATTTACATTATTTCAAAGGAGTAGAGGAGCGAGTTGCTAGAATGGTTGTCCTTCATGAGACATGGGTTCAAATCCTCGGTAAGGTGTTGATTTTTTTTTCTGTCAGGGGCAAAAAGAAAACCCTAACCTGCAGTTTTCTGTGACTGCACTAACCAGGTTCTCTTAATTTCTCACACAGGGTACTATAGGCAGTAATGGCAGTCTTTTTTTACAGAAGAGTAGTAAATATTAATTTTAGGGAAAACAGAACTATCCAACACCCAGGAAGGTTTACCAGGTCAACAAATGCCCGAAGAAGCCGGATGTGTCAACCAAAAGGTGCAAATATTGCAGATCTTCTGAAAACAGGCACAATGCAATTACGTTCCCCAAAAAAATTCAGGATGAATGCAGCAGAAGAAGATCTATCCAACAAGAACTAACTACTGAAAATGATTGGTACTTAAGACAAACAATTGAGGAACATGAAATATTGTGGGCACGTATACAGACAATAATGTCTGGAAAGCATTATGGAGAGAAGTAAACTGAGGAAATGGAGAACAGGAAGACCATGACATAGATGGCTTCAAAATGTGATAGATAATTGACACATGACAGCAGCAACAGAGGCAGGACATCTGGCATATAATTGACATTTTCAAAGACTGTCATGAGGGGGAATTTCTGTACAGCACAAGCCATGATGATAATTACCAGGAAACAAAAACATTCCCAACCAGTAGATCATCAAGTACTTCAGTGCTTGGGTTGGTTGTGAAGCTTCCATTCCCCAGCTGTGTCTTGTGCCATTCTCTTGTAATTCCATGTGTGCCAACATTAATAGATCTGTGCCAGTCCGTTGATAAATGTTTGTGGTCTACCCCTTTCTCTTTTCCTCTAGCATGTTTAGCTCTTTAGTACTCTGTTGGGTGTTTCTTCACCCAAAACACACATTTATTTTTCCAGATCACATCGAACAGTATTTATTCTAAGTTTGGTGCTAAGTATTTCCTTGTGTTATGAAAGCTCTTGTTGCCTTTTGTATTTTAATATCTGTATCTATTTCCCCATTGCTACCTACATGGTCGAATGATTCTGCCTCTTGAAGTGAAGTTTTGCCATGGGAGACTGGGTTGTTATTTGGTTGGTTTAATCTCATTATCTTTGTCTTTACTCGATGCATTTTTAGATCTAGTTGTTGTGGACTCCCATCAAGTGAAACAAGGTCTTTGTGTGCACAAAAAGATTTCGGGAAATGACTCCATGGCCATAATACTTTCTTGTCAGTGTGAACATTCTCTGGACAATTAATTTGTCAGAAACACCCATGCAAGTGTAATACTCGGCTTCTCTAATATAAATCTTTACTGCAACAATCCTCGTTGAAGGATACCATACAGTGTATGTTCACAAATGGTTTCTTCTTCTGCGTTCATCCGGAGAGATTTTTTTCAGACGTGTTTGCATTGTGCCTGTTTACAGCAGAGCTGTGTTCTTGCGCCGTTAGGCCAACACATCCAACTTTTGCAGGCATTTGTTGACCGGGTTAACCTGGGGGTTTCTTAGGACGTTTGACTCTCACTGGTGTGGTGTTATCCCCCATCCTAGCTGGCCCATTTAGAACAGCCAAAGAGGGAAGTCAGGGGCAGACCATGGGCATTCCTCGCCATGCAAGGCGGTCTCCATAATTGCAGAGCCAACACATAGCGCTCTGGTACTTGGCTCACCCAAGGAATCGTCACGTCCTGCACATGGCTGCTTAGCCTCACTTCCGTAAATTGGGCCTTCCAGTCACCACAAGCTGTTCCTCCGGAAACCAGAAGAATCCAGTCTTCAGATGACATCCACACAGTGAGCTTTCAATTCGGACTTTCCATGTAATGGATTTGCTAGCCAAGCAATATTCCATTTCATGCCTCTGGGACGCTTTTGCTACTGACATACCTGTGGTATAAAGTGTGGAAATCTAAGTACTTCTTCATGCACTTTTAAATGTCAACCTGAATGTAATTAAAGTAAGCTGCGGTCAACTTGAGCCTGTTGATATCTCAATAGAGCTTGTCCTCAAATGAAGCAGGTGTGGGCCAAAATATCTTTCTCTGTTCTGCATATATTGGGCACTCCTGCAGCAAATGCTTAGCTATCATTTTACATTGATCAATATCTCCTATCTTTAGTTTATTGAACAAGTCATATTTCAGCCTGTTATTGATTGATTGATTTAGGAACCGACATCACAGTATTCGGGGCATACCCATAAGCGCTCCGTCCCCATCCTCAGAAGCCAGCGAAGAGTTCCAACCCCAATAGTACTAGTAGCAATCTGATTATATGTGCATCTCACCTTTCCTCTAAGCGTCGAGCATTGGCCAGATCCCCTCGTCACTCCACGCTGTCGCATTCTTGCTAGACCATGGTGATCCATTTGGTCTTCCGAGGTGTACACATGCTCCCACAAGGCCGCAACCACGTCTGCCTTATCATGCATCAATACTCCACCAAGTTTTGCAGAGCCAGCCAATCTGTCTGCCTGTTCATTCCCCAGCACACCAGCATGCCCCGGAGAAAAGATCCAGACGATGCTTGTCACCCGTGACTTCCGAAGCGAAGCAAGCCACTCTGCACGAAGCTTGCCTGTTCTCACCCTACTCAGCATGCTTTCTGAGTCAGTTACAATCACGATGTGTGTGTGTATCGTATTCTCCATCCAGCGGAAAGCTGCACTGACTGCCTCCACCTCCATTCTTAAGCTAGATGTTGTGGTATCATATGCCAGGCTCTCCTGCGCCAAACGTCGACCAGTAGCCTTTGCGAAGAACCCCTGGGCACTTCTACTACCTCTCAACACCGAACCATCTGTGTAGATAATCACATCCCCCGGGCGAGCAATATGCTGAATTAGTTACTTCCACTTCCGTGGCCCCTGCTGGCCACTACCTGCACTCCCGGCTCAATGTGATTATAACTCTTCACAAGTCTAACTGCTCCGCTGGCACTCTGACCCACTCCTCTCCTCGCCTAATGTTCTCCAAGATCCACACCTGTCTGATCGTATCCTCCGCCTGAGCCATCCATGATTTCCCTCTTATCAGTCGCTGGCCCTTAACTGTGTCCAGCGCCTCATGCAACGGGTGATCTGTGTCAGCAGCTACTCTGAGGTATACCTTCGCCTGCATCACGTTGTGCCAACCAGCAACAGTCGGCAGACCAAGGATGTAACGCATACACACTATTGGGGTGTCTCTGGTGCATCCCAGAATGACCCGCATAGCCTCATTCTGTATGCGCTCTAATTTCTCCAGCTGACTCTTTGAGACAGTGAGCAGTCCTAGTCCATAATCAATCACTGAGAGGATCAAGTGCTGGTATAGTCTGAAAAGCATTCTCTGCTCTATGTCCATTGCAGCCATAGTTTTAAGTGCGTTGAGTCCCTTTTGAGATCTTGTCACAACCGTCTCCACATGGTCCTTGAAGGACAGGCTCCTGTCAAATGTGATTCCCAGCTACTTCAGTTTGTTTTCTCTGTTGACGCTTCCATCATCTATCGTGAGGCTTGGAACATCAGCTCTCATAATCCTGTTGTCCAGAGAGCACCACAAAACAGCTGCCTTTTCCGGGTGGATGACAGCACCCATTTCAGTGCACCAGTCAATCACTTTGTCTACTGTCACCTGTAGCTCCTGGGCTGTTTGCTCCCTATCTGCCTATATGCAAGAATATGACCCTGCCTATATGCAAGAATATCATCTGCAAATGTTAGTATCCTTCCAACCCCTGGTGCTTCTCAATCAATCAATCATGTGCCATGCCGGAAAGCGTGGGCGGTCATGACTCGCCATTTCACTCGATCACCAGAGTCGTGGATCAGCTCGGTGTTCCTGTCTCGTCCATGCCATGTGGCCAGGCCATCCAGGTATTTTCCTCTTGGTCTTCCTCTTCGTCTGTTCCCCTCGAACTTGCCAGTTGTCAATAAGTTCTCCAATCCATTTCTTCTCATAACATGTCCAAAATATTTTGACTGTCTTCGTCTAATTTCTCTAATCAGTCTACGATTTTCATTTGTCTCCTGTAGTACTTGGTCATTGGTTTTTCTATCTGTCCATGGTACTCTTTGCATTTTCCTCAGAAACCACACTTCTGTAGCCATTAAATGTTTTTCAGCTTGACTGCACATTGTCCAAGTTTCACATCCATACAAAAGAACAGGCTCTATGTATCCCCTCAACACTCTTTTTCTCGTTTCAATTGACATCTTTTTATTCGTCAGAATGTTTTTCATCTTGCTAAAAGCTACTTTTGATGGCGATTCTTGTTCTAATCTCTTCAAGGCATCTCCCATCAGATGTTATGACTGTTCCGAGATAATTGTATCGATTCACTTGTTGAAGAATATTCCCATTTACTTGTATATTACATTGTGGTACTTCGTCATCAAAGGCAAAAGTCGCTGCATTTGACCAGGTATCTTTTCCTGGCCTGTAGTTCCCCAGGCCTCTTGGAAGAAGCTTCCCCCGTTCCAAAAACTCTTGCAGCTTGACAGCGACTATCTTCTCTAAAACCTTCCCAAATGTATTTTGAAGGGTGATTATCCTAAAGCCGCTAAGCTTTGAATGATCCTTGAATGGTTTTGGGAGAGGGATGAGATAACTGTGTACCCAATTCTGCAGTACTGATGCTGTCCTAATGCTCTGGTTAAAGCAGTCGGTCATCTCCTTCAGGTCCGCATCGCTCAAAGCCTTCATGTGGTCATACCTGACCCCATCAGGCCCTGGTGCCGTGTCTTTTGCCTTTTTCAAAATATATTTAACATCTTCAACCCGTATGATGTCTTCAAAAGGCATATTCTTTATGGTGCCAGATAACTCCTCTCTAACTGCATCCCTGGTGTCCACATCATCATGATTGGTCTGCTCTAAAAATCTCTGGAGAAACGCCTCCCCTTTCTCTTTCTGTTGTCACGCGCACACCATCATCTCTATAAATTGTTCCCACTGTCATAGGCCGATCTTTTCTTTGTAATTGTCTGTGCAGTTTCCAGAATTTTTGCAGTGTTTTATCACTTCCAATCTCATTCATGAAACATTCCCATTTTGCCTTTTTGGCCTCTGCAGCACAGCGCTTGAAAACCTCCACCTTGCTTGACATTTTCCGCTGTGTCCACTTCCTCTCGTGAGCTTTGAAGTGTCTGTCGCACTTTCTTTAGCTGCTTCACTGCAGCTCTCTTTGCTTTCCAAGCATGGTCTACTTCTGGAGTCCACCATGGGGGGCTGCAAAATAGGAGTTTTAACAGCCCCGTTGCATGCCCCTTGTCTGAGGCGTCCAAGAAGGCAATCGGTCCACTCATACCGGAAGGTCTTGCACGCTCTCCCAGCTTTAACTTTCCTGGATTTAGAGATCATGACTGAGCATGGCATGTGATCACTCCCATGGCCATTCAAAACAGTCCACTTTACATCAAGGACTGATGACTGGGAGACAAGTGCCAAGTCAATAGCTGTGTTCGCTTCGCCAGGCCTCATTGCCATTCTAGTCGGCCTACCATCATTTATGCAGGCCACATCAGAGTCCACCATGGCATCCACAAGGGCAATTCCCTGTTGGTTTTCTCCACTGCTGTCCCAATCTCTGTTCCTCGCATTGAAGTCTCCACATATGAGTAGCCTATCACCTGGTAATTCCTCCAATTCCTTAAGCCAGTCCCAGTGTTCCTTTCTGACAAAACAGTCCACTGTGGCGTATACATTTATGATGTTCCAACTTAAGCCACCAATCTCCATTTGTATACCCTGGACCTCTCTTGCACTGTGATTCCTCTGGCTCAAGTCAAGTACCACATGCTTCACTCCTTCCTTCACCAGCAGACCTTGCCCATGTCTCATCTGCCCAGTAGGGTTTATATAACTGGCGTACCCAGGGCAATGGTATTTGTCTGTATTTAGCTCCTGGAGCATGAGGACATCAAAATCATATATTAGCCTCTCCAATACAGGACCTCTCTGCCTGGCACTACGACAGTTCCAATATCCCACTCTTACATGGTTGAGACCTAGTCCCTCCACTTTTCTTCTTGTTCTCCTGGCGCCTGCCCTCCTATTTCTATGCCTTCTTCTCACACCATTTCCTCGTCTTATCCTCTTCACTCTCTCTTCGCTAGTCCCTAAAGGATGTGTCAAGCGCAGAGCACGTGCTCCGTAGCTCCGGCGAAGATTCCCTTGTTTAAATAATACTATATACACAAAGTGTGGATATTGCAGGAAATGAGCGGTCACCCTAGTAGAGCCTGCCTGCTGTGGAAGGGGCAGGGGATGTCCCTCAGGAGTCCATACGCCTGGCGCCGTCCCGCCCGCATACCAGACGTTCCACGTTCACGACTAGCTCACCCGTGACCATTCAGTCCTCGGCACGTAGATCCACCTTAAACTTGGGGGTTTATAATCTGACTTTTCCATCTCCTTGATTGGCTGCTGCAATAGCTAATCGGGCCCAATCTTTTTATAAACCTCTTTGCCTCATTATAGGTTATGTCTATGTCAGGCTGTGGTAGTCGTCCGCCCTCTTTTGCTAGTCTGTCAGCCTCTTCATTTCCAGGTATGCTGCAATGTGATGGGATCCACTGTATTACAACTTTTTTGGATTTCTGGCGTAGACCATGAAGTGCTGCTCTTAGGTCAGCTAGTTCTGTTCTGTTTTTGCTCTTCAGTATTGAGACAGCTGACTTTGCATCTGTGAAGATAGCTATTTGCTTCTCTTTATTTTCCTCCATCAAGAGCATTTCTGCTGCAGTTTTCAAACCCTCTACCTCTACTTTGAAGTTACTTGAAAATTTTCCAGTTGCCACTGACTTTTTTTTTTCCACTCCCTTTTTGAAATTTAGGAGAATTCCTCCTCCTCCATTTTCTATTGAATTTTTGGCTGATCCATCTGTATATGCATGGGTCCAATTGCTGCTTGGGTAATGTTCTTTTATGTAGTTTAGGGTTATTTTTTCTTCTTTTGGTTTTAATTCTGAGTGTTCTTTCTCAATACCAGGAATGTTTTCTATCATCTCAGGCAGTTACTGCTGTCTCCAAGCTGGGAACTTGTGCTCATTGTAAATGGGTTTGACTATTGATATGTTAAGTATAGGATCTGCCCTAATCTTTCGTTTTGCGGTTTCTACAAAAGTTGCTAAGCTTCAGTCTTCCCTTTCCAAAACCATCCTTCAATGCTGGGCAGAGAATTTCAGCAACATATTAAATGCAACATCCTTCTTTGATGATGAAACCATCAATTGCCTTCCTCAAGTTCCCACTAATAATACACTTGATAACCTGCCAACCATAGTGGAACTAAACAAAGCCATCCAGCAACTTACCAGTGGAAAGGCACCTGGTCCTGACTCCATCCCAGCAGAGATATACAAGGCAGGTGGGCTGGTGCTAATAGAGCAGCTTCACCAAGTCTTTACAAACATATGGGTGAACAAGACCATGCCACAAGATTTCAAGGACATATCAATAGTCCACCTTTACAAACGTAAAGGAAACCGCCAATCCTGTGACAACCAGAGGCATCTCCTTGCTCTCAATCGTATTGAAGATACTCGCCAGAATTATTCTCGATCGCCTCACGACCCATTTCGATCAAGGTCTTCTTCCTGAGAGTCAATGTGGCTTCAGAAAAGAATGAGGAACTGTTGACATGATTTTCGCTGCAAAAGAAATGTCAGGAATAGAACTCTGAAATGTTTTCCACTTTCATTGACCTTACCAAGGCTTTTGATACAGTCAGCAGAGAAGGACTATGGAAGATTATGACTATCCACAAAAGTTTGTCCAAATAGTGCAACTATTTCATGATGGTATGCAGGCAGGAGTACAGGAAAATGGTGAACTGTCTGAGCCCTTTCCTGTCACCACTGTTCAGCCTCATGTTTTCAGCTATGCTGATGAATGCCTTCGAGAACAATGACATTGGAATAGACATAAACTACCGCATGGATGGAAAGTTGTTCAATCTCAGAAGGCTGAAAGCCAAAATCAAAACTAACAGCGACACCATCAGAGAACTGCTGTTTGCTGATGATTGTGCTCTATATGCCAACTCAGAGGCAGACATGCAACACAATGTTTCAGCTGTCTCATATGCCTGTGCCAACTTTGGGCTCAATATCAACTTGGAGAAGACTAGTTATGTACCAGTCAGCTCCAGGGAATAATCACACTGTGCCGAAAATCAAGGTGAACGGTCATAGACTAAGTGTTGTGGACAAATTCACCTATCTTGGCAACACTGTGTCACAAGCTGCCACAAATGATACCAAAGTGAATGCAAGAATTTCTAAGGTCAGTGCAGCCTTTGGCAGACTGTACAAGAATGTATGGGACAGAACTGGAATAAGCCTGCAAACAAAGCTGAAAGTCTATAAAGCAGTTGTATTATCCACACTGCTATATGCTTGTGAAACCTGGACTGTTTATCAGCGACATGCTAGGAAATTAAACCACTTCCACACAGTCTGCCTTAGGAAGCTATTAAAGATTACATGGCAAGACAAGATCCCAGACACTGAAGTTCTAGAAAGAGCGTCCATGCCCAGGATCCACACTCTATTAATGAAAAATCAGATTCCCTGGGCTTGTGACTTAACTCGTATGCCAGATCACAGGCTCCCTAAACAAATTTTTTACGGCGAGCTGCTTTGTGGTAAATGCTCCCAAGGTGGCCAGAGGAAACGCTTTAAAGACACTGAAAATATCACTGAAAGCTTTTGGAATTCATCTTGACACCTGGGAGACTGCTGCTAAAGACCGTAATTCGTGGTGTACATTATTACATAAGGGTGCAGTCACTTGTGAAGCAACCAGGACTGCAAGAGCTGTGAAGAAAAGACTGGACAGAAAAACCACTGCAGGAGATCCTCCTCCTGGAACGTCAAGTATTCATTGCCCACATTGTCAAAGAACATTTCGAGCCAAAATAGGCCTTATCAGCCATCTTAGAACTCATGGCTCCATACTTTCAATCCCACTGGTTGAAATCAATGGTAATCATCATTCTTGATGGACAAACAACACAAACCTTTTATACATGGGGGTGATCTGTCAATCTTCTAAATGTTTCTGCTCGTTGTTGGGCTTTACTATCTCTTCTGTCCTGCATTGGTTGTAAACACGTGATTTTTTTCTAGTTCGTTAATAGGCGTTGTCTTCAGGCTTCCAGTTATGATCCGCATTCCTTGATTTTGGACTCTACTTATTTTGTTTACTTAGTTTGACTTAGCTGTTGTTGCCCAAGCTGAGATGCCATATTCCAGTACTGAACTGAAGAAGGAAATCTACTCCAATGGACTTTGAAAGTTGAAAGTTTAATTTTGCAGTGCTCCGGCTTGTAACAATGACAATAATAAATAATAATAGTACGTTATGACTGTGCCTGTTCTGACCAGGCGGGCAGTCTTACAATTAGAAATAATATTGGTAACATGTCCAAAACCATCCACACTCGAGTTCTAAACAATGTCCTTTCTCGTTCACCTGACGTCCTTCTCTCTATCTTCGCAATGTCCTTTCTGCCAATCTTCAGACATCGATATTCTGTGTTTGCCTGTCTGTTTATTTGTGGCTTCGATGCACGTTGTGTCCACAGATTGTTTCGTCCATTCCAATTACTAATTCAGCCAATAATTCGATCTAAAGTCTATGCTTAGCCAAGTGATATTTCCCAAATCAACATGAGCTGCCGCTCCGAAGAATCTCCCAAGTCGGTCTGCCTTTGTTGTTGTTGACAATCTTCGGTGACGTTTCTGCGTTGACACGTCAAGTGCTTGGATTTCTTAGCATTTTGGTTCTGGGATTCTGTGATATTTCTACTTTATTGCGTCACACATGCTACTTGGCACTCCCCACGTTGTACCAGCAAGTTTTTTCATGATTGCCATTCTTTGCCTTGCTCTTGTTCAATTGTTCTCAACCTGTGTCTTCCATGTCTGGCGACGATCAAAGGTAACTCCTAGATAGTTTTGATTTCCGTCATGGCACAATATTTTCCCATTCAATACCAGCTTAGGGTGCTGAGTTTTTTTGAGAGGGAGAACACATGTTATTTTCTCCTCACTTATCTTCACTAGGCCGGTCTCTCTGGCTGTGGGGTTACAACACTTTCTCTCTGTAATCCCGTTTATCACGCAGAGTCTCGCAGCGGAGCGAGAACTGAGGTGGTTCGACCCCCGCTCGTGACTTGCGGATACTGAGCCGGCCGCTCAGAAAGCAATGGCAAACTACTGAGCGTAATCTTGCCAAGAGATCAACAGACAGCTGAAAGATGCTGCTGTTGACAGCTAAGTCCTGTAAAAGGATACGCAAAACATTTATCTTCACTAGCCATGATTTTGACCAGTCCACTAGCACTAATAAGGCTTGCTGTATTCTGCTGTTAGCCATACTAATATACTCTTCAGATGTCCATATGGCTAGGTAATCTGCAAAGGAGGATGTGTGTACTCTGGCTGGAAAATTTTCCGTGATGTCATTTATATACGCTAGGAATAATGTTGGTGAAAGAACTCCTCCTTGGGGGACACCTTGCTCCAACAGCATCTTTTTGCTGGTGTGTCCTTGTACTTTTGTCTTCGCAGTTCTGTTTTCAAGGTAGTGGCTGATCCATTTGTACATTTTCCCACAAACATTGCATTTTTTGCAATTTTACTTTCAGTCCTTCCTTCCATACTTTATCAAATGCTTTTTCTAAATCTATCCAGACTGCTAGTGTATGCTTTTTCTCTTGGAAGGCATCCTCTATTTCCTGAGCTATATAAGTTATTTGATCTTCAGTGGATCTGTACTTTCTGAATCCTGCTTGGTGTGATGTTAAGAGTTGGTTTTCTTCCAGATGCCATGTTAGCCTGCCATTGATAATGCATTCCATTAATTTCTCTACACAGCTAAGTAGACTGATAGGTCGATAGCCATTTGGTTCTTCCAGGTCATTTCCTTTCTTTGGGACTGGTATTAGCATAGCTTCCTTCCATGCCTGTGGGACTATTCCCCTCTTCCAGATGTAATTTAGGACTGCTAGTAGTTTCTTTTTTGCCTTAGTGCCTAGTCCTATTAGCATTTCATTTGTGATTCCATCCTTTCCTGGTGATTTCTTCTTTTTTAGGGTATTCATTGCCTGTTGCATTTCTTCCATTGTTAGATTTGCCATCATATATTCTGCTGCTGTCTCTGTATTACTATGATGTATCTGTTTATCTTTGATTGCTTTCTTCTGTTCAGTTGTAATATCAATGTGGTTTGCACTAGCATAGTGTTTCTATCTTTGTGAAGACGGGTTAAGGGGACTTTCTTGTTAGAAACTCCTTCAGCATTCCTCTGTAGTATGTTGAGTGTCCGGGGTGTTTGGTCAATAGCTCTTAACCTACTCCTCTGTGTCTTGACTCCACAGCACAGGGGAAGGTGACCACCAGTAGTCATGGGTGGACCCCCTCGAGGCAAAGGGCCCGGCACTATCACTGTCTGATGGGACTTCACGACATTAGCACCATACTGATTAATTTTAATGTGTGGCATCATGAATTGATTAAGTTACGCTGCACTGCTGTGTAAGCCTGTGGCTTAGTACATCCGATGTCAAGTATTTTTTTTGGGTGCTTTTCCTAGCCTTTGACTGTCCCCAGTCTACCTACAAGGCAGCAGGTTTGTGTGTCTCTTCGTCTGGTCCCTCTCCCTTGACCTGTCCGACATGGGTGACCCTACCAGTAGCTGTGCTACCGTCGGCATAGCTCTTGGGGTCATTGGAACACGCAAGCCCCTCTACCTCATCATGGTGGACACACAACAGAGGGGCACAAATGGTTTTATTTCTGTCTGCGATAATAATGAATGAGATGGAAAACTGATTTGTTATGATCTTTTATAAATGTATATCTTCGGCAATGTTTTTAAAACCTACAAGACAAGTCAAACAGCAGTCACAGTTCAGAAAGATAAATATGCAAACTCACCTTGGTAAATTAGCGCTTTAATTTACAGATGAAAATGATGGATGATACTTCAGTGGAACATTAAAAAAAAGTATTTATTCTAGCAAAACACATATTAACAAAAGTATCTGACAATCACATCCATTTTCTCATTTCAAGATGCAGGAAAAAGATTTGTCATGGGCATATATATATATATAGTATATGAGATGGGGAAGTCAGCTCAATTTTCCTGTCTATATGGTACCTTAAGGTACCAGATGATAGAATGTCTGCTGGTCTCTCTCCAATTGAAAACAAAAAATATACACATGATAAGAGTGCATCACTGGTAGGACAGACTTATACAGTTCTAAACTAAACTTCAAACTCACCAAGGAAATGAACGGTTTGTAGGTACAATTAAAATATAAAAATGAAGATTACTGGAATGCAGATGCTGAATCAAGTTTGTCAATTTCAAGGTGCAATGTCAAGGATAAACACACACTTAGGGGGCGGGTGAATAATTTGCATGCAAGACAACTTGAGATGATTCTTTTCTGGCACGGTTCCACAAAGCAGCGCTGGAAGCACAAATCTAGAGATGTAATTTTAAACCATCAAAAAAGCAGACTAAATTCGGTTTATTCTGATACCAGTCTTCCTGAACAAATGTTGAACAAGGCTATTACACGTTTATGAGTTGACGAATGAAAACACTGAATGGTTACAACAACATGCTTGACTACTCTTCTTTCACCTTTTATCCTTAATTGACGCATCAGCCAATTCACTCCAGGTTATCCTATCCTTTTCCGTCTCATGCAGCTCCATCCAGGTCATTATTGCCTATTGTACCTTCCGGTGTAGGACAGGAAGGGAGTCTTGAGCCTGGGGCCAGGCCGTCTGGATAGTGCTGTGAACTGTGCAGGTTTGGGTTTTCTTTTTCTTTCATATCCTCCACATATTATTCATTTCTGTCACTAATTTTCTTCTGCATGAGTGTTTAGGTAATCATACAGTTTGTCCATCAAGAATGATGATGACCATTCATTTCATCCAGTTGGGTTGAAAATATGGAGCCATGAGTTCTAAGATGACTGATAAGGCCTATTTTGGCTCGAAATGTTCTTTGACAATGTGGGCAAAGAATACTTAACATTCCAGGAGGGGGGATCTCCTGCAGTGGTTTTTCTGTCCAGCCATTTCTTCACAGCTCTAGCAGTCCTGGCTGCTTTACAAGTGACCACACCCTTGTGTAATGATGTATGCCACACATTTCTGTCTTTGGCAGCAGTCTCCCAAGTGTCGTGACGAATTCCAAAATTAGGTAATCCCTTAGCGAACGAAAGAAGAAGGTAATCCCTGATTGCCTTTGCCCTTTGGGTTCCAGAGAAAGGACTTTTCATTTAGGTTTTCCAATGTATGTCCCATCCAGTGCCTTTTTCTCACTTCTTGAGTCTTTGGTATTTCTTTAGTTCACTCCATGAGCTCCACATTAGCGATTCTGTACAAC
The DNA here is from genome assembly GCA_963921405.1 of Cepaea hortensis. Taxonomy (NCBI): domain Eukaryota; kingdom Metazoa; phylum Mollusca; class Gastropoda; order Stylommatophora; family Helicidae; genus Cepaea; species Cepaea hortensis. Next base: position 37,111,803 of record OY992877.1, read on the forward strand.
TAATTTTAATCCTCCTATTTTGTGCAGGCAACACTGATTCACTGCACAGAAACTCTCGTTTGTCCTGTTATGGCTTGTATTTGTGCTTTGCCTGCTCCTTTCCAGTGTCTTTCCAGACAATCCCAAAGTGCAGATCACAAAGTAATTAATTAATCTCTTCCACCATATGTTCTGTCAACCCCAATTCATACATCGTGCTAATTTTGGAAATGTCTCAAAGTAATAGGAAGTAAATCTGCAATCCAGAATCCTTGTGGCTTTCTCTTGCATTGTATGATGCCTCTTCTAGAAGAGCTTTTTCTGTTTTCATTAGACTTGATCATGCTTGCTTGGATTCATGACTATACTGCATTTGTGCAATGTAATCCAATCTGGCAGGTGTATGCACGATTCTTTCGAAACACCCTTCAAAATGTTGCAGCAACAAGCTACTGGCAATGACACTATCAATCATAATGCAGTAAGGCAAACCTAGTGTCAGTGAAGTCTGGAGCAGTTTGCTTGTGCTATAGTGTGTCACATTATTATGAGTAAATAAATGAAGACGAGAAATGGAATTGGTAAACTTCATAAGAACACAATCAAAAGTGACAGAATGGATGTTCATTTCTTGCCATAATTTTAAAACATCCCATAATTTTGCCCCGATTGACAAAACTGTTAGTTTGTGCACTAGACTATCTCCTATCTACTCAGTCAGCCAGTTCATGTAAGAATTCCAAGATAAGGGAATGAATGCACATGGTGTCTTCGCTGGTACTTAAACAAGATGTTTAATGTTTGATTGTTGCCTCATTGAAATATTTCTGACTTCAGTTTTGTATCAGTAAATGTAAAACAATGTATCAAAATCTCAGTTGGAGTTTCTCCACTGTACAAACAGCTCTAAAACTGGGTAATCCTGAGATTTCCTGAAACTTTCTAGGCATTCAGTGTGAGAGACATGACCAGGTACCCATCCAGTGTGAGGTGATACTGTCTAGGCATTCAGTGTGGGAGACATGTGCATGTACCCATCCAGTGTGAGAGATGATACTGTCTAGGCATTCAGTGTGGGAGACATGTCCATGTACCCATCCAGTGTGAGAGATGATACTGTCTGGGCATTCAGTGTGGGAGACATGTCCATGTACCCATCCATTGTGAGAGATGATACTGTCTAGGCATTCAGTGTGGGAGACATGTCCAGGTACCCATCCAGTGTGGGAGACATGTCCAGGTACCCATCCAGTGTGAGAGATATGACCATGTACCCATCCAGTGTGAGAGATGATACTGTCTAGGTATTCAGTGTCAGAGACATGTCCAGGTACCCATCCAGTGTGAGAGATGATACTGTCTGGGCATTCAGTGTGAGAGACATGTCTATGTACCCATCCAGTGTGAGAGATATGTTCATGTATCCATCCAGTGTGAGAGATGATACTGTCTGGGCATTCAGTGTGGGAGACATGTCCATGTACCCATCCAGTGTGAGAGATGATACTGTCTGGGCATTCAGTGTGGGAGACATGTCCATGTACCCATCCAGTGTGAGAGATACTGTCTAGGCATTCAGTGTGGGAGACATATCCATGTACCCATCCAGTGTGAGAGATGATACTGTCTAGGCATTCAGTGTGGGAGACATGTCCATGTACCCATCCAATGTGAGAGATGATACTGTCTAGGCATTCAGTGTGGGAGACATGTCCATGTACCCATCCAGTGTGAGAGATGATACTGTCTGGGCATTCAGTGTGAGAGACATGTCCATGTACCCATCCAGTGTGAGAGATGATACTGTCTGGGCATTCAGTGTGGGAGACATGTCCATGTACCCATCCAGTGTGAGAGATGATACTGTCTAGGCATTCAGTGTGGGAGACATGTCCATGTACCCATCCAGTGTGAGAGATGATACTGTCTAGGCATTCAGTGTGAGAGACATGTCCATGTACCCATCCAGTGTGAGAGATGATACTGTCTAGGCATTTAGTGTAAGAGACATGTCCATGTACCCATCCAGTGTGAGAGATATGTCTATGTACCATCCAGTGTGAGAGATGATACTGTTTAGGTATTCAGTGTGGGAGACACGTCCATGTACCCATCCAGTGTGAGAGATGATACTGTCTAGGCATTCAGTGTAAGAGACATGTCCATGTACCCATCCAGTGTGAGAGATATGTCTATGTACCATCCAGTGTGAGAGATGATACTGTTTAGGTATTCAGTGTGGGAGACACGTCCATGTACCCATCCAGTGTGAGAGACATGTCCAGGCACCCATCCAGTGTGAGAGATATGTCCAGGTACCCATCCAGTGTGAGAGATATGTCCAGGTACCTATCCAGTGTGAGAGATGATACTGTCTAGGCATTCAGTGTGGGAGACACATCCAGGTACCTATCCAGTGGGAGAGACATGTCCATGTACCCATCCAGTGTGAGAGACACTGTCTAGGCATTCAGTGTGGGAGACATGTCCAGGTACCCATCCAGTGTGAGAGACATGCCCATGTACCCATCCAGTGTGAGAGATACTGTCTAGGCATTCAGTGTGGGAGACATGTCCAGGTCCCCATCCAGTGTGGGAGACATGTCCATGTACCCATCCAGTGTGAGAGACATGTCCATGTACCCATCCAGTGTGAGAGATGATACTGTCTAGGCATTCAGTGTGGGAGACATGTCCATGTACCCATCCAGTGTGAGAGATGATACTGTCTAGGCATTCAGTGTGGGAGGCATGTCCATGTACCCATCCAGTGTGAGAGATGATACTGTTTAGGTATTCAGTGTGGGAGACACGTCCATGTATCCATCCAGTGTGAGAGACATGTCCAGGTACCCATCCAGTGTGAGAGACATGTCCATGTACCCATCCAGTGTGAGAGATGATACTGTCTGGGCATTCAGTGTGGGAGACATGTCCAGGTACCCATCCAGTGTGAGAGATATGTCCAGGTACCCATCCAGTGTAAGAGATATGTCCAGGTACCCATCCAGTGTGAGAGATATGTCCAGGTACCCATCCAGTGTGAGAGATGATACTGTCTGGGCATTCAGTGTGGGAGACACGTCCATGTACCCATCCAGTGTGAGAGACATGTCCAGGTACCCATCCAGTGTGAGAGATATGTCCAGGTACCCATCCAGTGTGAGAGACATGTCCATGTACCCATCCAGTGTGAGCGATGATACTGTCTGGGCATTCAGTGTGAGAGACATGTCCAGGTACCCATCCAGTGTGAGAGATGACACTGTCTGGGCATTCAGTGTGAGAGACATGTCCAGGTACCCATCCAGTGTGAGAGATATGTCCAGGTACCCATCCAGTGTGAGAGATATGTCCAGGTACCCATCCAGTGTGAGAGATGATTATGTCTTGGCATTCAGTGTGGGAGACATGTCCATGGACCCATCCAGTGTGAGAGATATGTCTATGTACCCATCCAGCGTGAGAGATGATACTGTCTGGGCATTCAGTGTGGCAGACATGTCCATGTACCCATCCAGTGTGAGAGATATGTCCATGTACCCATCCAGCGTGAGAGATGATACAGTCTGGGCATTCAGTGTGGCAGACATGTCCATGTACCCATCCAGTGTGAGAGATGATACTGTCTGGGCATTCAGTGTGGGAGACATGTCCAGGTACCCATCCAGTGTGAGAGACATGTCCAGGTACCCATCCAGTGTGAGAGACATGTTCAGGTACCCATCCAGTGTGAGAGACATGTCCAGGTACCTATCCAGTGTGAGAGATATGTCCATGTACCCATCCAGTGTGAGAGATGATACTGTCTGGGCATTCAGTGTGGGAGACATGTCCAGGTACCCATCCAGTGTGAGAGATGATACTGTCTGCGCATTCAGTGTGAGAGACATGTCCATGTACCCACCCATACTGTTAAATTCTGTGCAGGCAATATATTCTTAAGAATCTTTTACAAATCTTCTTAAGCTGTATAATAGAAACATGTGAACAAACTCTTATTTCCTGTTGTGCTTGTATAAATATGATCACAATTATTCTGCCAAATACAAATAGACGAGTAATGTGTCACAAAATAAGCTTAATCATCCTCTAAATTGTTGAAAAGAGATGTACAATTTACAAAACAATAATTTCATGACCTAAAGGTGCATAATGGACATAATAATGAACAAATACGCAAATGGTAAAATAAGACAAAAGACTTCTTAAAACTGACATGATCTGCACATCACTTTCAGCAGAACATTCTGCAGATAGAGATCGAGCCGTATGGGATAAAACTCAATGCAAACTGAAGTCGACCCTCTTGCAGTTAAACTCATAAAAAAAAACAACAACAACTGTTCCACGCATGGAGTCTTCATACTGCTACATTTATTTGGATGCAGCCTGTTTCATAATGATGCCAAGGTAAGAGGTTCAACCCCCACACCGGACAGTTGGACTAAAATGTTGACTTCTTGTCCTTGACTTGGGGACGTAAATTACAAATTACAAGTACCTCTGAAGTCGAAGTGGGTTTGCCAGATGGCAAGGTACACTGGTAATAAGGAAAGCTAATCCACACGCAAAATTCAGTCCAGTGCTACTGGAAGTAGTGTGTATGGACTACGTATGAGTTCAAAGTGAGCATGATGTGTGCAGGCAGACACACACAAATCTGTGTGACTGAAGTCAGCCTTTCAACTATTAACTGAGGACACTACAAATCATTGCTATGAACACCAAAACACAAATACTATTAATTATCTCAAGTGCAAATGAACCAGGATGAATGTCGTCTTTGAAACTAGTAATCTAATGGCAGAAGAGGCGTCACAACAGCAGTATAACAGTGTTGGAAAGGTTATCTTTCTTCTTACAATGCGATTACAAATTAGCAGTAGAAATGTTTTTTGTACATCTCCATTTCAACACGTTTTAAAACCAGCAGGTTGATCTCATCTCAGGCCAACAGATGCAAAGTGTTGCTACTGAGTAAGGCCTTCCCGCTAGGTCACACTTTACTACAATGATATGTAACAAGCAGCCTTACAAGCTACACTGAAAAACTACACAACAGAATAGGTTCTTTTGTTACACACAATTAATGCTCCCTCTAAGCTGTCGAGCAGTGGCTGGCACACTTGCTTGCTGGTCCTGTGTTAAAAACCCAACCAAGGCAGGGATTTTAAAGAGGCTGATCTGGGCTCCCAGCTCAACACAGCCCAAAATGGTTTCTAGTAATTATTCTGGGGGGAAAAAGGCGGCCGGTGTAAAGCTCACATCACCCATCTAGCGTCAATTTGCCTATAAAAATATGGAGCAAGCACTATATACTTGCCGGTCTCTCTGGCTGAGGGGTTACAACACTTTCTCCGTAATCCCGTTTATCACACAGTCTCGTAGCGGGCGAGAGCTGGGAGCTTTTCATCCCCCACTGGTGACTTGCGGGATAACTGAGCCGGCCACTCAGAAAGCAATGGCAAACTACTGAGCGTAATCTTGCCAAGAGATCAACAGACAGCTGAAAGATGCTGCTGTTGACAGTGATGTCCTGTAAAGGATACGGGAATTAAAAATTAAAAAAAAAACAAACAAAAAAAAAACTATATACTTAAACAATTCAAGACAGGGAAAAGTACCCTTAACTTTTTTAAAATAAGCTTTTGTCAGCAAAAGTTCATGAGTAACCACTTGTGGGTGATCATATATTTAACTATTGCATAATGTTGTCACTAAGTTGTTAGCTTATGCACCGAGGCAAAAATGTGTGAACGAAGGACTAAAAATGTACATGCCTGCACAGCTTAGAGGTAACACTGCACACAATGCCACCACACATGGTACAAATATTCACAAACAATGAAATGGCACATAAAGGACATGGGCATTAGGTAATTGCATACTTAGCTATATAATTATGTTTGTTTTTTTTAAAGATTTCAAGCATTATACAGTATTACTGCATGAAAATACAGCAATGTAAACATTTATTCATTTAAAAAAATCAGCTTTCTGTGAGACAGTTTTTTGCTAAGTAAGATGATTGGAGTAACAAAATCTTCAGCACAAATGAGAGAAGAAATTAACATAAAAGAAAAGACAATGAAACCAAACCCAAGACCCTAATCGAACAGCTTGTGGAGATAAAAGATCACGCTGGAAACAAGCTCGCAAGGAGCATTATATCTACTGTACATCCGAGTCATCACAGGAAAATACAAGGAATTCCTAGTACTTGATTGTGCATCTTCTTGAATCAACTTTCAGACAACAAATTATATAACAAGGGAAAGCACACATAACCAAAACAATTTTGGAAAGAGTAGAAAGCTGATTTCATATAAAAGAAAAGGAGTGTCGGGACTAATCACTTGGTAACAAAAGTATAGCTTCGAGGTGGCGACCTCTGACCGTCTGCAGCCGGAACATTGAGGAAATCCCACACAAGGATGGTGTCATCATGAGAGCTGCTCACAATCTGAAATTCATCAAACTGTAAGCGAAACACTCGCCCAGAATGCTCCTGTGAAAAAAAAAAAAAAAACAGTAATAAATACGCGACTGAAAAACAAGGCATAATGTTACATTCGCAATATTACCACCTTCTCCATTTCCCTTATATACTGTTCACTGCTTTCTATGCCACTCTGTCAATTCAACCAGGAATTTCCCTCTATGTCATCCTCTATCTCTAATTTCCCCAAATTCTTCCAGATCTCACAAGCTGGAATGGAAAAATAGCGCCCCTGCATCTGCATTTTCAATCATTTTCTTAACCTGCATTGTTTAAAAAAAAAAATATGCTGGCTCCTGAAATGTTTAGTATTTTTCACCTCTGGTCACAATGTTTTCTCTGGTCTCTCTCTCTCGTCTCATATTATGTCTAAAGTAATGATAGTTGTCATGTCCTAATGTCTCAGTATTATTCTAAGGAACCAGTACCTTTTAGTTTCTTTCTAATCTCTGCATCAGGTGTCAATGATTCACACTTATCCAGTAGTATGGACGTCACATATCAGTTTAAGGCATTTTGTAACTTTCATACACAAGTTGAATAGATATGTAATCAATGAAATGTGACTTGCATGCCATTCTTAAAAACAAGGTAGAAACAGGCAAGACATTTTACAACCTGAGTTAATAAGATGGAATCTTATCATTTACTTGAAGTTTCTGTCTTCTTCAGCGATCAACATTTACTATGCATGTATTTTGGTATGTATCACAAACACAACAGTTGGCCTGAGGTTTTAGCTGGTGCCCCAGAGTTTGTTTCGAAGGGTGGCTACCATGGGCCAGATCTCCTTCCTGTGTCTGTGATGTAGGGCAATTTGACAGGACATTCTCTGGGGGTTTGCATTGATGCTTCACAGTTGCAAGTGGCAGAGTCAGTGAGTCCCATTCAGTGGAGGTGTGTTCTTAGTCTAAAATCTCCTATTCTGAGTCGTGAAGATTGTAGTCTGTACAGTTATGCTGTCATGTTCATGAGCTTGTGCAAACAATTATTTCTACCTATAAAAAAGAAGCAGTGGTTGTTTGGGGGGGAAATGTCTTTCTGATAGGGGTGTACCGGATTTCGGCTCTGGCTCCGGCAATCCGGCCATTTTTACAAATCCGGCTTCGGCTCCGGCCGGATCTCACTTCATAAATCTGGCCAATCCGGCTCCGGCCGGATTTCAAAAATTTGAATCCGGTACAGCCCTAGTGAAAACACTCATGGCTTTCCTCCAGAAAGAAGGTAGTGATGCTGGGATCAAAACTATGAAAGCAGCCCTGCTTGAAGCTGTTAGCAGCAGATTTGCGGACATTGAATCCAACAGTATTTACACCTGTGCCACACTACTGGATCCTCGATTCAAGCTGTGCTTCTTCTCCGAACGTGATAGAAGTGATGCACAAGCCCATCTGCTGTAAGCAGCTAACTCCATTATTGATTCAGCAAACACAGTCAGTCCACAGGATCCATCAGCTACTAGTAGTAGTAGTACTAGTGTTTTGACTTCTGTGAGCACTGCCACACAGTACGAGTCCAGCCTATGGAGCTGTTTTGACACAATTGTCGAGGAAAATCCCACCACAGATCGTTCTGCAAGTGTCGAAGGCAACAGCATTAACACTGAGGTGACGCAGTACCTGTCAGAGCCACTTCAAACTCGACAGTCAGATCCAGTTTCATGGTGGCATGCCAATAAGCAAAGATTTCCAAGTATGGCTAGACTGGCGCAGGCATTTCTTGCACCACCACCTACAAGTGTGCCATCGGAAAGGCTGTTCAGTACTGCAGGAGACATTATAACTGACCACCGTAGTAGCCTTTTACCACAAAATGCGGAGACGTTGATTTTCCTGAAATACAACTCGTCCCTTCTTGACTCTGAGAGTTCAACTTCACAGCCATAATGAAGACTGACTGACTGAAATAGTGAAATTACTGAATGAATGTATTTCAATAAATTCAATCTGTTCAATGTACTGTTGTTGTGAGTTGTAACTGAGCTGCCAATTTGCCAACTGAAAACAATGTGAAAACTATAAACTGAAACTGAAAACTAAAAATTAAAATTACTAAATTAGCATTATGTGCTTATGTATTATGTTTCATCTTGAACTTATGGAACTTAATATTACTTAATTACTTATTCTAATGTAAATGTAATTATTTTACATTTAAATGATTTAATATGAGTATATGTCATCATTGTCATGTCTATAGTAATGAACTGCAGTAATGAACAGTCGAGTGATGTAGTACGTTATTTTATTTTTATTTTTTTATTTGTAAATCCGGCTCCGGCCGGATCTCACTTCATAAATCCGGCCAAATCCGGCTCCGGCCAGATCTCACTTCATAAATCCGGCTCCGGCCGGATTTCAAAAATTTGAATCCGGTACAGCCCTACTTTCTGATTTAATGATGCATGGTCTTCACACACACAAACACAAACAAGTTTGAAATTAGTTTTGTGTTAATGGAAACAACAACATTACACTTTGAAAAACTAAAAAGAGACCACATATACACTGTTCCTGTAGCATGTCAGTTTTGTACAAACCCGCTCTTGTCTCACATGCTCTTTCTACCTAGTCCTGCATCTTTATTTCAATAGGCGTTAAGCTCATTATGTAAAGTAACAAGTTCAAATATCAAAGCTTTAGTACTGTGACATTTACCTCATCCATGTTGAGTGTGCTTGATTACAATGCCATCCTAGGCAACACAACACCTTCATTACTGTCATTAGCTTTCTGCAAGATCAGGAGGAGTACATCCGCTAGTACATAGTAAAAGGTGGTGTTTGTTCATTAAGAATGATAATGACCATTCATTTTATCCAGTGGAGTTGAAAGTTTGGAGCTGTGAGTTCTGAGATGGCTGATAAAGCCTATTTTGGCTCAAAATGTTCTCAGACAATGTGGGCAAAGAATGCTTGATGTTCCAGGAGGAGGATCTCCTGCAGTTGTTTTTCTGTCCAGCCTTTTTTTCACAGCTCTTGCAGTCCTGGTTGCTTCACAAGTGACTGCACCCTTGTACGATTTTGGTCATTGGCAGCAGTCTCCCAAGTGTTGTGATGAATTCCAAAAGCTTTAAGTGAGATCTTCAGAGTGTCTTTAAAGCGTTTCCTCTGGCTGTCTTGGGAGCGCTTACCACAGCGCAGCTTGCCGTCAAAAATTTGATTAGGGAGCCTGTGATCTGGCATGCGTGTCAAGTGACCAGTCTAGCAAATCTGATTCTTCATTAGTAGAGCGTGGATACTGGGCATGGATGCTCTTTCTAGGACTTCAATGTCTGGGATCATGTCTTGCCATTTAATAGCTTCAATAGCTTCCTAAGGTTTAATTTCCTGGCATGTCACTGGTAAACAGTCCAGGTTTCACAAGCATATAGCAGTGTGGATAATACAACTGCTTTGTAGACTTTCAGCTTTGTTTGCAAGCTTATTCCATTTCTGTCCCACACATTTTTGTACAATCTGCCAAAGGCTGTGCTGGCCTTGATGATTCTTGCACTCACTTCATCAATTGTGGCAGCTTCTGACACTGTGTTGCCAAGATAGGTGAATTTGTCCACATTTAGTCTATGACCATCCACTTTGAAGTTTGATGAAGAATGACTTGTGCGATGAATAGGATTAAAGTAAGGAAGATTTGCGCAATTCGTCGACCACACTCTCTCGCCTGAGTGCACCTGAGTCCAGTGGCAAGACAAGTCAAGATGACTGGAGATGAATACAGGTGCAGTGGATGACCAGGGTGATCTACATGCCTTGTCGTGCTCATTACGTAATAGTAAAAGGTAGTCGAAGACAGAAACTGCCACCTTCACATATTCTAGGTCACTGCATGAAGAGGTGGGGTGGTCAGTTCTCTTCCGTGTTGCCTTTCCTCAAAGACAACTGCCAAACAATTCTTAAAAATACCCAGCACCCATTTTATTTGGCTGCGTCCACTGCAGAAATGGGTAAGAAAGAAATAATCTGCCTCTTCTGGGGATTGAACCCAGACCTCTATCTTGTTAAGCAACCACGCTAACCACTATCTCAGCTCCATAAACCTGAATAATTAAAAATCTGATGCAGGGTAGACATTGAGCGTACAGAGTATCGCTGGAAAAAACAACATAAAGTTATAATTTCTGACTTACAACAAGAGTTCTCTGACAAAGTGTTCCAGAGGGCGCTCTTGGATCTAAAGCTGCTTGAAGATCCCACACTTTAATTTTGCTGTAAAAAACAAACACATAATGCAGTCTACATCCTTTCAATACAGACTAATACATCCCAAACATATATAAAGGGGCTAAAAGACAAGAGGATCACAGCACCGGGTTTGATCCCATACAACTTAGTCTCCCTCCACAGAACAGCTAACAACAAACTTCACAGATCCAGTGATGACCCCATAGGAGTTGCCTAAACAATTTCACTCATTAACCGAATGATGAAGTCTGAAAATGAACTGATGGTTTAACCACTTTATGACGGAGACCTCCACTGTATACCTATATGTAAAGCAACTTTTACATTCACTATGACAAATGACCAAATACTTGTAATTTTTTTTTCTCAACATTCTATGTCTTGTAAATTATAATATGCCCATACATTTTCATTTTTTCATACATTTTTCTGAAGAAACAAAATTAATTAAATACATTTAAAGGCAACCCCACCTACTCCCATATAGATCTGGAAGTCAAGGGGAAACCACCACACAATCTTCTCATGAATAAGCTTATGAACATATCACAAATCTGAAATGGAGAACTGGCATGTTCAGACCCATCAAACAGATCTTCGAATTGAGAAGCTCACATGATATAAGGAAAGGCAAGCTTGGAAACTTCAGAAAAATGGGAAATTTACTTGCTGAGAACAGGTTAAAAGGAAGATGAAGGGAAAGATGCTGCTTGGTGAAATGACAAAATAGGGAAAAGAACACAGACCTGATCCAAGAATCTGGTCATCACATGAGTGAACTCTGATAGTCCACGCATAACGGCACGGACCATGATGATGATTGCAAAGTACAATTAAAGATATTTCCATACATTAAATATATATTGATATACCTATGTGTTACTGCGACCCACACGGGAAACAGAGAACAGTAACACTGTAACCTACCATGCATGTCATAAGAGGCGACTAAGGAGGGTTGGGGTGAGATTGGCTACCTCATCTCATAGAAAACTTTAGCTGTAAAATCCAGCCAATCGTGAACAAGCCTACAAAGGGCTTGGCACAGTAGATTTATGTCATATGTTGCGCTAGGAGATGAATAGGTGCAGAAAGAAATTGTTAAGCTGAATTTATTCAGCCCCTCACAACGCATTGTGTGTGATTAGCTTTTCCTGCTGAATCCCACCAATAACATTACGTGTTTTCTTGTTTTGTTACATTTGGTCAGAAATCTGACCTCCCGTGTGATCAATTCCACTGTGTATTTAGCCTCTGTTAAAGTCATGCACTCATGTTTAATTTCCTTTGCTTTATATATGCTGTGGATATTGTGGAAATAAGGGAGTCTTACCCATCATATGCCCCACTGACTATCCTCTTGCTGTCAAATCGAATACACCTGACTAGTTCTTCGTGCCCTTCAAGGATCCGCAAGCATGCTCCGTACTCAATGTCCCATAATCTGGATTGAAAACACTTTCAGTTACTAATTTGCTAAATGCTATTCTTGTTAAAATGCAATAGTTGACAATGCAGGTAAATTGTTCATAAGTAAAGACAATTTGGTAGAAAGCATGGCCAAGCAGTAGTAATTTAATGAACAAATATCTGTAGGACAAAAAAGCCACACAAAAACTGACATCACAGGGAAACAATATATAAATAACTGATCACTTTTAGGAGAAATAATAAACAGATTATAACTTGAAAGTAATCAAAAGGTGAAGACTCATGGCCTGATCACACCAAAGACGTGAAGTCATTTAGGTAGACAAGCAACAGATATAAATATTAAAATAAAAATAACAAAGGTGACAGGGACACTGAGGTGTTTCCAAGGCACCAGGGCCGGGTTATATACTGGCCAAGACCTATTGACGCATCCTCATCGAGCGTCCTCGGCAACAGGTCCCTTCGGGGTCCTGGCTAAAGACAGTAGGATCGCCGAATCCTCCGAAGTCGAAGAGTGTCTGCCTGTACGGCGAGGAACCACCAGTCTGCACACCAATAAGCCAGACATGGGACAACGGATACTCACGCAAACCTCAAGTCCTGTATGACATCGCACTGATGTTGGACAACAGGATGCCTTAATCCGACATACAGGACTTCACGTTGGAGCTCAAGCCAACGAACACAAGCAAGCACAAAAGTGACAGATTTCATTGTACTAGGAGATTTGTGGAAGTCAAAATAAATTAAATTTAGCACCAAACTTAAGATTATTTAACTCTTAACATTAAAGTAGTACCGCTATATGAACCAGAAACATGGAGAACAACTAAACGAATTACAAATAAATAACATTTGTTCAATAACTGGTGTCTGGGCAGAACAGAAAGACTAAACTGGTATGACAGAACCACCAATGAAGGACTAAACTGGTATGACAGAACCACCAATGAAGGACTAAACTGGTATGACAGAACCACCAATGAAGGACTAAACTGGTATGACAGAACCACCAATGAAGGACTAAACTGGTATGACAGAACCACCAATGAAGGACTAAACTGGTATGACAGAACCACCAATGAAGGACTAAACTGGTATGACAGAACCACCAATGAAGGACTAAACTGGTATGACAGAACCACCAATGAAGGACTAAACTGGTATGACAGAACCACCAATGAAGGACTAAACTGGTATGACAGAACCACCAATGAAGGACTAAACTGGTATGACAGAACCACCAATGAAGGACTAAACTGGTATGACAGAACCACCAATGAAGGACTAAACTGGTATGACAGAACCACCAATGAAGGACTAAACTGGTATGACAGAACCACCAATGAAGGACTAAACTGGTATGACAGAACCACCAATGAAGGACTAAACTGGTATGACAGAACCACCAATGAAGGACTAAACTGGTATGACAGAACCACCAATGCAGAGCTTAGGGATAGAAGAGGTGAGAAAAAGATGCTGACAATGGAAGATACAGACCTTTTAATAAATGTTAACTAGAAAGTCCTTCCTCTGGAACCCACAGGGCAAAAAAAACAAAAAAAACAAGAGGGAGATCTAAAAACATAAAGAGATACTCCAATAAGGAATACAGGGCAGAAGAAGATTGGAAAATAATACACAGATAATACACACGGGAATTGGAAAATAATACACAGATAATACACATGGGAAAAAGTCACAGACAATTATTGTATTTCAGGGTATAATAAAACACTGTTTAAAAACATATTTTTGAGAAATAAAACACAGATAATATGATGGAGACAATACACAGATAATGACTGATTTAATTTGGAAAGTAATACTGATGGCACATAAAATGGTTCACCGCTGTTCACCTAATGGTGTTGTCTGAGCTGCCACTGACAACTAGTCTCTCTCTATACTGAAGGCAGGCAATACCTCGCTTGTGTCCATTTAAGGTGCGTACAAACTCACAGGTTGACGTGTTCCACACCTGAATAGAAACAAAGGGTTATTTACCAGGTGCCATGTGGCAATATATGGCTTACGGCATTAAGCTTATGGGTTAACAGAAGGCCTATGGTAAAAGACCAATAAAGGGAAAAGTGAGAACAATTCACGCAGCAACAATGAACTGACATGCTCTGATAAAGTGTGTAAAGGTAGATCGGGCACATGATGATGATGAATAGCACTAAGGGAAACTACTTAAGAAAGTTGCGTATCACGTGACCAGAACAGCTTAGTTCATGAGAAAAGAAACAACTAAAGTCAGTCAGGCCAGGGTCTAGATAGAAGCAAGACGTAAAACTGTGTTGAAGCCGTGACAGATTATCAACGCCATTCGTGCAATGATTCTCCATCAAGAATCGGAAATGTTTCATCCAGCTTGTACGGCTAAGTGAATAGCCACTTAAAGCTTGCTTGCAGTTTACTGAATTTATGGCAGCTCAGCGATGCTCCACCACAGACGCCAAAAGCAGACTGTTGTTAAGTGTGACCTTAGCATAGTCAGACATCGTGATAGGAATTAATGTTCAAATGCAATGATTGCGTCTCGTCAAATTAATGAACTTAACTCAGCAGCACTGAATATGTATTTTTGTATATTTATCACATGCCCTCCCACATATACAGGAACGTGTGAATGTGACTGCTGTGATAATCGTCCATGATAAATAATGAAGAGTACCAAGGACGTCATTTTGTTCATTATTCATATCATGTGGATGTTCCTGTGAAATCTGTCAGTGAGATTGAGACAACGAGCTACCAACAGCTCATTGGCACCAGGAGAAACCTTTCTGTATATTGCATTACTATGGTGCCACGTGTTGTTGATGACCAAAAACCATTGTTTGTCTCGTTCATACAGTTGCATATATTGCTGTACTTTCATTAGCCTCTTAAAGGCAATTGCTGTTAATTACTTGGTGTTAGTTAAGACAGATGTAATAGTAAATCTGTGTAAATGTATCTAGACATCTGTTGCTGCACAATGGATAATTCTGTTTTAGATTTTTGTTACAGCAGTATATATATATATATATATTATAAGGTAAACAGACATTTGTTGTAACAAGACACATGTAATACTAAATTACTGTATGTGGTATCTACATAACTGCCAAAGAGCAAGTGTAATATTAGATTCTGTAGATGGTATCTAGACATTTGTTTCAGCAAGACACATGCAATATCACATTTCTGTATGTGGTATCTAGACATCTGTTTCAGCAAGACACATGTAATATCACATTTCTGTAAGTGGTATCGAGATATTTGTTTCAGCAAGACACATCTAGATATTTGTTTCGGCAAGACACTTGTAATATCAGATTTCTGTATGTGGTATCTAGATATTTGTTTCAGCAAGACACATGTAATATCACATTTCTGTATGTGAATACAGATAATTCTGATGTGAATACAGATAATTTCTGGATAATTCCTACAGTACAATGGTAATATAAGATTGTGTGTGAGACATATGTCGCAGTAAAACATGTAACAAAAGATCTGCTATTTTCAACTTTCTTGGCCATTTTATGTAGCAAAATAGATTAAATTATACTACAGTGCTAATTTTAAAGAAACACTTCACTGGCAATATCTCAAATTTAGTGGCGTCTAAAGATTCTCTTAACAAAATCCAGAGGAAACTGGTCTTCAGCAGGTTCTACATGAATGGACTGTTCTTACTTTAATCATTCTACCTCCTTACACAAGTGAACTGCACTTACTTTAATCGTTCTATCCCCAGAAGCAGACACAATGTATTTTTCATCAAAGTCAACAACATTCACAGCTGCCCTGTGGCCAACCAGAACCCGCCTGAGATTAATTTCTGTAGGTGACTGCATGTCCCAAACAGCAATGGATCGATCCTGTTAACAGAGAAATAATACATTTATCACTATTCAAAGGTTAAAGTCATAAAACAATTGAAAGCATGTTTCTTTGTGGGCACATAAAATACAAGTTCATAGAACTTCTGCCCAAAATAAAGGCTAGCAAAAGGCAATCTTCAAAAAATTAAAGGAAATGTCAATATATTTGTCTGTTCCCTTTTAAGAAACCCGTAGTTAACAGAAGACGACACACTGACACAGAAATTATAGAAAATGATTGGAACTGCAAAGCAGCATGGAACATGTCATTCTTGCTAAATAAATATCACAAACTTAAATTGCTACTCACAAAATACTAAGTATATTCAACAATGCTGTATGGGGTGGAAGCATGGACCTTGACAAAACAGATACAGTATAAAACTTGAAATGTGTGTCCCCTGCAGAAGACTGGGGTACTCTTGATATGGGGGAAAAAGCACAAACAGGACAGGGAAGTTCTAGAACAAGTGAATATAAAATTGCTGCTGAAGGAAATAAAAATGAGAAAGACAAGCTACTTTGGCCACACTAAAAAACACAATCCTTTGAAAACCACAATGGAAAGAAGAGCTGTGGGCAAAAGGGCTACAGATTGTTAAAGAGACAAATAGACAGACAACATCAAGATATGGTCAAAATACAGTCTAGGATCATGTACAAGAAGGCTTGGGACATAAACTACCGGACATTTGTTACCATCAACTTTCACTGCAAAGACAGCATTGACATTAATTAACATGTCATCCAAAGAAGCAAAGTTGAAGATACAATGTAAATGAATTTCTTCTTCCGTTTGCTTGAAATATGTCTATAACTGCAATGTTGTCTCTTGTATGAATCTAACAGTCTTTTTTAGTTCACTCAGTGGTCCATAGAGTTTATCTTCCACTGTTGTCTCTCTAGGCCAGAAGGTTCGCCTGGATATGTTGTAGTTTGGGCAGTCCTGGAGTATGTGCTCTGCTGTCTGTGAGGCCAAACCACATGTGCACATGGCTGAGTCACCAATCTTGAATTTTGTATACATGTGGTTGCGTAATGTAAATGAATAACCAAAAAAAAAAAAAAATCTGCTTCTCCTTAATGTGAAATAGATATAACATTCTCATACAACACTTGAATATTATGCCTGCGATGATTAGGATGAGATCTCTTTTATTTCAAATCCCCCCAAAGTATATTTAATATGTATTATCTGACATCAAAAGCCAAGCTACAAATCTTCCGCTGACAAGAGACTATAATAATATGATGAAAGCTTATTCAGATAACCAGAGAGAAGTCCCACTTGGTTAGAATGGAGGTGTGTCAAGACAGGAGAAACAACAACAAAAGTTGTTTCAACATCAAATCTCCATCATGGAAGAAGATTGTGTTAGTGGTAAAGAAATCGGTATCTGATCCTAACAGTGCCCCACACACAGTGTATAATTGATGTCCAAATGCCTTGACAAGATCCTGCCATATGCTGAAGTCTGCATGTAGGAATAATTGCCAAAGTGTGAAGTGGACATTTTTATCATAATCTACATCTGCAAAGATCAAATTCAGTATTACCCGGTTTAGACTGAAATATTTTCTGAACATGGAGGATAAGATATTCTTCTGTCATGGTAAGTAGTCATGAGAGCAAATATGTTGACAGCACCGTGCAGGGAGGGGAGAGACTATCCCTGGATGCACTGAACATGCCACCATGGTCTTGGAAGCTTCCAGAGAGTGAAGTCAGAGAAATCAAATCTCCATGTGATATGGTTAGACTTAGCCAACATGCATGGGTTTGTGCCCCATCATTTGTTCTGGTAGGTCCTCTAGATGTATCACATACCCGAAGAGATCGCAACAATTCTAAAGCAATACTTTTTGTGAACTAAGTCTGTCGGCAATTTGATCCAACAGATTCTATCACTTGTTAATGTCAAACAGTACTCAGGTAGTTGTTACATGTTGTTACCCCTGATACTCAGTACCTGGTCACAATGCCCCTGCTGACACTTCTCTTGGATTTGTTTACATTTGCCTCGATTCAATTACTACTGTTTGGTTATGTTCTGTTTCAGACATTTGCTTAACTCATTTTGTTCTCTCCACCATTAACTCTTCAGCTGAGCCCATGACAGGCATCTTGCTTTGTTTTTCAACCCCAAAGAGTAATGATCGCATCAACCTCCCAGTGGACATGGTGATGAGGTGTATTTCAAAATGTGAAGACATCAAATGTTACATCACAATATGTATTTCAGAAACTTGGCAGACAACAAAAAACACCGAGATTAAACTAAGCTACTATTTACTAGAATTAACAACCAAAGTCCACCATTCTTATATTATTT
Organism: Cepaea hortensis; assembly: GCA_963921405.1. Lineage (NCBI taxonomy): Eukaryota > Metazoa > Mollusca > Gastropoda > Stylommatophora > Helicidae > Cepaea > Cepaea hortensis. The sequence goes on from OY992877.1 coordinate 37,130,115, forward strand.
TCTATAAATAATTAACTCATCAGTCTTATCTGTGTAATACATTGATTCATTGTTATATACCACCCATTTTTTTTTTCATATAGTACATACAATTTTGTGCCAAGGATGATTAGTGTTGAGAAAAGATTACAAATACTAATTGAAGCAGCGTTGATTTAGTAGGCTGCCACATCTTGAGATTATGTTTTCTTAGACTTTGGGACATCCTGTCTCTCCTCAATGTCAGCACTAGGATGAACCGTGTACTGTGTTCAAATGTAATTTTTCAAGATTTTCAAATACATGTTCCATGTTATCTTACTGTTTTAGCTTTCCATGCTTATATAACGGTACAATTTTGGTTGAAATATTATCTTGCATTTCTTATTTCAAGAGTCATATTTTATGTCAATCTGTATTTATATGTTATCAATCTAACTGACTTTTCTACAGACTATTCATTTCTTTGTTTACTCTAGTCACTTCTTTCCTAAGTTTTTTTCTGCATGATTGTATCAATTAATTCAAGAGGATATAAAATCTTTGCTAATTCCATGCCGTTAGTTAGCAGCCTTTTGTACAATATTTTCAATATTGTTATTTCCATGTTTACTTTTGATTAATAAAATTTAGCTCAATGCAAGAAGCAAGTAAATTTAGGTTCATTCCACTCCTCTTATCTCAATTTAAATGCAACAAAATCTCTTATATCACATAAAAATCACATGTGTCAAACTCAAGGCCTGCGGGCCATATCCTGCCCACCGAACAATCATATCAGGCCCGAGAGGTCTCAACTGACATACAAATATATTCGGCCCAAGAGAGAAGTTTAGGCAAAAATATTTTTGTATTGTCACGATATAAAGTGCAAATCAAATTCCCTAATTAGCAGCCTTCCGAATGATAGGCTACGTGAGAGCGTTCTCGCTTCGATCAGAATAAGCGAAAATAAAAGTTGTGTAGTGAGGTAGTGTTCGTTGTTATAGTTACCTAGCAATGTTCAGATGCTCGTTTTGGACTGGCGCATAAAAAATGAAAGTTGTGTAATGCCCAGATATTACATCACCTTTTCCTGCTACAGCTAATCTGATATCAATCAAGCGTCTGTCGGTAGATGCACAATCTTTTAAAATCAAAGCTAGCCTTTAAAATGGCCAAGAGAAAAGTTGATTCTGAAAACAGAGCCTTTCAAAGCCGCTGGGGGGCTGAATATATGTTTACTGATATTGGCGGTAAACCCGTGTGTCTAATTTGTGGAGATATGTGGCTGTGATCAAAGAATATAATCTGAGACGGCACTACGAGACTAAACATCAAGACAAGTTAAACAGCTTGAATACAGAGCAGAAGCTACAGAATGTAGAAGAATTAAAGAGGCATCTAACATCACAGAAGATGTTTTTCACCAAAACAAAATCACAAACTGATGCTGCAGTCAAAGGAAGTTTTATTGTGTCAGAGGAGAACGCAAAATCAGGCCGACCATTTACAGAAGGAGAGTTTCTGAAGTGCTGCATGATGAAAGTGTGTGACGTCTTGTGTTCAGACAAAAAGTAGATGTTTGCAAAGGCAAGCCTTAGCAGAAATACGGTTGTTGATTGGATTTGTGAGATGGCCAGTGATGTGAAAACACAGCTGATTGAAAAAGGCAAAGACTTTGTTGCATTCTCCCTTGCTGTCGATGAAAGTAATGACACGACTGACACTGCACAGCTCGCCATCGTCATCCATGGATTGAACTCCAGTTTGAAAGTTACAGAAGAAATATTGGACATGAAATCCATGCATGGGACAACGACAGGAAAAGATATTTTTGACAACGTATGTCAAAGTTTAACTAACATGAACCTGTCTTGGGACAAACTCATTGGACTGACAACAGATGGAGCATCGGCGATGTGTGGCAAAAAAGTGGACTACAGCTAGTCGTTGACTTACGACCTATGCAACTCATGACCATTTGACTTTATGACCACAATCACTAGCCATATTATTAACTCGAGTCTAGTGCTTCCACATTGACGTGGATAGGCCTTAGGTTCATACCAGAGTGCGATTAGCGTTGTCAGTAGTAGGTTGTGCTCAATATTTAAAGATTTATTTCTGCCTCAATTATCAGTTGAACGGCGTTGTCTGCAAAGATCAGGTTGTGTGACAGTTTATTCCATGCTCAGTTTTCGTAGACTTAGATGGATAACCTGATTTTTGCAGATGATGCTGCAGTTAGACCCACTCTGAGGAAGAATTACAATGTCTACTATCTGCATTCTCCAATGCTTGTTCAGAATTTGATTTAACAATTAGCTAAAAGAAGACACAGATTATGTCACAAGGTGCACATGGGGTACCATCAATCTTTATTGACGATGCCGAACAAGAGATGGTAGACCATGTAATAATAATGTTTCCTATAGTATTTTCCACACCTGTATTTTGTATGTTTTGCAAATATTAAACCAGTTGTACATGTACAGTTAATGCAGTGTTTTTCTTAAACCTGACGATGTAAAAATAAAAAACAAAATGGTGTAGAGATGATACAAATGGCACAAAATGAACATCGAAAATTATGATTTATAACAATAATAAAAGAAATGTATGATATAATTTAACTTAAATATCTTTATAACATCACTTAACATTACTGTACACATAGCGTACTCAACTTACAACCAAATCGTGTTACGACCGGTCTGTCGGAACCGATCGTGGTCGTAAGTCGACTACTAGCTATAGTTGGAAGATGCGGTTAAAGATGCAGGAGAACGGTACTGGTGAATTGATAGCATATCACTGCATCATACACAAAGGATCGCTGTGTGGTAAAGTCCTCAACATGGAAGATGTAATGAGCATTGTAACACACACCATCAACTTTATGAGATATCATATTAATGTTTGAAAAGGGTTTAATTTTCAGCTTATTGAATGTTTATCCTGTCTGGCCCGCAACCTTACGTGTGATTTGACTTTTAGCCCGCTGAGCGATTGAGTTTGACACCCCCTGACATAAATGAATATATTCAAATTGTAAATCTGTTAAAACTCTACAGCACTGACACCAGTATTCAGTCTCACCTTGGAGCAAGTCACCATAATACCATCACAGAATCGCAAATGAAGCACTGCTTCACAGTGGTGGATCAATGTATTCATCATCTCACCAGAGTGTACATCCCAAACCCTGGAATAACAAAACAATTAGTACTCATGGTTTTCCTTCTGCTTCTTGGTTAACTAGAAGCATAATGACTAGTGCAATGGCACATGAATAAAATGATTTCTGTTCCTTCTTCTTCGTTTGCCTGATATTTTTGTTTTATATTGGGTGAGTAATGTTTTGCCAGATGACAACAGAGCTGCAATATTTACGCCTTTCAACTTCTTCCTGGCATTTGCTGACCTGATTATCTTTCCCGTATACTTCTGGTTTCAGGTTTCACTTCCTAGTTATTACCCCAGTCCTCTTCTGGGGTTGATTGAGCAACGTAAAATGGGTACTTTAGATTTCTGAACAACCCATGAAGGTTATCCCAGTCAACAAATGCATGCAGAAGTCGGATGTGTCGGCTGAAAGGTGCAAATATCGCAGCTCTGCTGTAAACAGGCGCAACACAATTACGTCCAAAAAATATTCAGGATAAACACAGCAGAAGAAGATTATTTCTGGACATATTTTTCAGACACAGAAAATAAAAGCGTAAAACCAGATTCCAAACATGTCTTAATATCATTGTCAATGTAACACAGTTTTTTAAACCATGCTTTATTAGATGAAAAAAAACTTAACCGTTATATATTCAAAATTTTACACATATGACTTGTGTATAAATGTATGAGCAAGTAAGTGATTGCAGGATAAAACAATAATTGATGTCAAGCTTGTTTTCCTAAGGACATTAAAAAGAACACTGAAATGTTGCTCTTACGCTTTAGTCAAAGCTGACCGACGAGGTAATTTCTTTTAATATGTAACTGATAGACATTTACGTGGTTAATTACAACAGTTATGAGACTATTTCATTATATTGCTTGAAGAAGAATATTGTTTCTTCCTAAAAATGTAGCTACCATTTAGTTTAATTTAGTTTATAATTTAGTTTACTGTAACTGATACAGCTAGAATTTTAAAATTTTACACGTCCTACAATTTTTCAAACCTGAGTTTTGCTATTTGTACAACTCTGGGCCACAGGAGCAATGGGGGGAAAAAACAAACAAACAAGCAAACACTTCAGTATACTAGTAATTCTTCCTCCACTTCTTATTTTCTTTCACCTGGAATCAGCCTATATCTTCAATTTTGTTTCCTGCATGAACTTTACTGCCTTCTGAAGATCCTGCAAGCTTCTGTAGAGTTTGACATCTAGACTTGTTTCATCTGCCCATAGAGTAGACCTTTCTCAGTAGTATTTGGTTCCTTGTTGTGATATGTTCTCTGTAGTTGGAGGTGCTTTTCCCCCATGTGCACATTGTCATAGAACTTATCTTTAGCTACTGAGTCTCTTGTGTCCAGTTCTGAGTGTAAACATAATAACTTGTCCAGTCCCTGTCCAATAGACCAGTCATCCTGATGTTGAACTGAGTGTTTTTGTTTAGATTTTCCTCTTAGCAATATGTAACAAGAATCACTGGTTGTGTCCCAGCATCTTGTTTGGTCAATGTGTCGGATCTCATTCAAATATGATGTGCTTGCTACAGCACACAAACCTATCAAACAATACAAAATAGTGATGGGCAAACAATGATCAAAGCATGTGAGGCAGAGAAATGTCTGATTGTCTTTGTCTGTCACCATGATCAGAATATTAAAAGAAGGAAGCTACATGTCTGGTGAAGGTTAACTTGTCCATAGCTTTAGCTCTGTTACCAAATTATGCTTGCCTACCAGCCAGAGGGTCATGCGGTCAAATCTCATCAACATGGGTCTTTAAAAAATACATACCATATAGGCTTTCAGGCTGAGGCAGCCTAAAATGGGTCAACATATTAGCAGCAAAATCTTTTAGGTGCTACTTGGTCCATGCAAATATAGGGTACCATGGTATGTACCGTATAACACTTGTTATTAAAAACAATGTACTCAATATACACCTAAAGATATGGGAAAGGGTCCTTAATTGTTTTCCTACCAAATTAATTTCACTTCTAACAGTGTTTAAAGGGAAGAAATTAACAACACTGAGTTGCCCTCCCTTACTAATCCCCCAGCCCACTGTCTGTCTCTACCGGGTTGTAACTGACCTGACCGTAGAATCGCTGGATCCAGAGATGATAATGTTCTCATCATACTGAAGACAGAGCACAGACCCCGTGTGACCTGTTAGAACTTGCATACACTCTAAGGTACTTCTGTTCCATATCTGGGAAGTAACAGATCACAAAGGAACATTACGGCATCGTATATTGTAATATGTCAAAGTTTGTGTAAAATGTTGTATTATTTTATAACCTTCCATCCATCATGTGCCATGCCGGTAAGCGTGGGTGGTCATGTTTTGCCATCTCACTCGATCACAAGTCATGGATCAGCTAGAAGTGTTTCTGTCTTGACCATGCCACATGACCAAGCCATCCAGGTATTTAGTTCTCGGTCTTCCCCTGGGCCTCTTCCCTTCAATCCTGCCAGTTGTCACCGAGTTCTCCAATTCATTTCTTCTCCTAACATGTCCAAAAAATTGTGACTGTCTACGTCTAATGTCTCTAATCAGTTTACGATCTTTATTTGTTTCATGAAGGACTTGGTCTATTATTACTATTTTATAACACTGTACAGATAATGAAACGTTGAAAACATGGATGGCTTGGTCATGTAGGTAAAAGGCATGTCCCATTGCAGATACCGCCTTTGGGGTGTGAAGTGTTAGGTTTGCACATTTCCAAGACCATGACATGTGAGATGGGGTGGCCAGTCACCATGTTCATCACCTTTTTATCCCAGAAAATTTCAAGAAATTTGTCTAGAACCCAGTTTTGAGGCTGGATCGACTCCAGATCTATACTGATTGAAACAAATAACAATAATTTAAAATCTCAAATATATCTTCATGGGAAGATTCCATATCAAACAACATGTTACAATATTAAACACAAAAAGTATATGAACTGGGGCCTGTACAGAGTAAGACTAAAATGGTACGAGAGAATCATTAGTGCTGAGCAAATGGACAAAACAGAAACTCCAGAAAATCAAGAGGGAGGATAGGACACTGACACCAAATCGGACACATCTTAAGAAAACTCGTTAATGGTATTGAGAAATGAATTAGAGACAAAGATGAATAGCATGAGGAGGATATGGAATGAGCCATAGAAGATGACAAAAGATAGGACTTTGTGTTATTTAATTGAGGGCCTATGCTCAAATGGATGATAAAAGGTAGATCAAGAAACACAAAAAGTAACTAAATACTGAAGAATACCTTTCAGCTTTGCGTATAATTGTTCTTTCATTGCCCTGTATTAATATGCATATTTCCTAAGAGTGTTAAATACTTGCAAAACAAGTAATCTTTGAACAGCTAATGACATGTAAACCTCTCAGATTTAATTTAATTTATTTAGTTCATAGAAAAAGAGGGTTTTTAAGTAGCTATATCAAGCCAAATACTGAAGTATTGGAAAGATCAGGTTGTGTGACGGTGTATTCCATGCTCAGTCTTCGTAGACTTAGATGGATAGGACACGTTAGGAGGATGGATGATGGTAGAATACCAAAGGACATCTTTTTTGGTGAATTACAGACGGGTAGGAGATCTCAGGGTCGGCCTCTACTACGATACAAAGATGTGTGCAAGCGGGACATGATTGATACAGGCATTGATAATGCACAATGGGAGCATGTCGCCGCTGAACGTGTAGCATGGAGGGCAACTATCAGAAATGGAATAAAGACAAAGGAGAAAATGATTGCAGAAAAAGCACACACAGAGCGTGAGAGACGTAAGATGGTGCAAAATGGTGGAAATGACCATGTTTTCACATGCACCTACTGTGGGCAAACATTTGCAGCAAGAATTGGCCTTACCAGCCACACTCGCCACCGCCATGGATCGTAGTTATTGCCATATGACAGTTATTAAGCCTTTTTGAAGCACAATGTACCAAACTATCGTCTGTCAAGACGGAAAGGTGCCAATGTAATGTAAATCAAGCCAAAGCTGATGTATGGAAGTGAATCATAGACAATCAGCAGATTAGTAAGCATATATGTGAAAGGTACAGAGATGTGGTTTTATAGAATAATGATGAGAACAATTTGGGCAGATAAAAAGCGACATTAAAACATCTCAAAAGAGAGATAATTCACAAAGAGAATTTTTCTTGCATCAGAAGAGGACAATTCACATTCATTGGGCACATGAAAAGAGGAAAGCCGTAGTATGTCGTGACAATGGGAAAGTTGGAGAGGAAGCAAGGCAGGAGAGACCAAGAGGGAAGATGCTGGACAGTTTGACATGCATGAAGGAACACATGTATGAGAAATGACTGGCAGTACCACAGCCAGATGACAAATGCTACATTGCATGGACTATAAGAAGAAGAAATATGTAAACTTAACAAGTTTGATTCTGAAAATACTAGTTATAAACACACCATATGAATGCAGCAGCAGCAGCTTACACTCCAACATATACAAGACACTTGGACACAAGACTTCTGACTGACCTTGATTGTGTTATCTCTCAGGCCACTGATAATCTTGCTGTCATCATACTGCAGGCAATACACTCCCTTGCTAGTCTCACTGAGGCAGTGAATTCTCTGTAAGTGGTGTTTACCTGTTCGCCAGTTGTTCTCTATCCTCTAGAAATCCAGGAAAATAAAAACATATAATACAGTATGTTATGTATGAAAGCATTAAATACAGTATGTAACAAGAAAGCTTTACATAGAATAGAAAATTACACGACCTATGGTGTTAACAGTACCAATATAGACTATAATAGTGACTGCAACAATAATTTACCCAAAATAAATTCATAGCTAACATAAAATATTTGAAGTAAACTGCCAGTGCAATGTTAATGATGTTTTCATTCACTGAAACTATAAGAAAGCTAACTACTCCTCATGACCTATAAGACAAAGCAATCAGTATACCTGTTTTTACATGTTTACACAAATATTATGTCTTCTTATTCTGCTGTCTCTTTTTACTACCCAATGGCACATAAACCCTCTAGTATTTTCTGCTAAATGGACTCTTGCAACATATAATTATTCATCTTCTAACTTCACATAATTCTCATTAATAAACTGCAATTAAATACACCTGTAGCAATTAGTGACAACATTTCAGAAATAGGACACATGCAAAAGTAAGTATTACAAGCAAACATCTTACATCAATATCATGTATTATCTGTGGATAAAGTGTTCTGTAAAACTTGTGATCTTTAGGGGTTTCATCGTGTCTTTGCTTGAAGAGGTATTGATCCCTGCCAAGATGAAATGTTAGAGACATTAGCATATACATATCTCCAACTGAAATATATGTTATGTATCAAACAAATCTTATTTACAAATTTTCCCCCTGATCATATTATCCCATCTTGTTCCTCTTGTACCTTGTGGGGTTGAGGTGAAGCATAAACTGCGGTAGTGCCCATTTATGGCCTTCATATCAGGATTTCCATGGACTCTGTTATTCCCTCTGTCCATCGTTTGCATGGCAGCCTCTTTTGGTTCCATTTGATCTGTACATCACTGCATGTTATGGTATGCTGTTGGCAGCCTTATTTGGCCAAACCATTTTCACTTATTGCTTCTGATGATCTCTCTTCTTGATATGCTGAGTGCCGGGATTTGTTCACGTGGACATCTAGTAAAAAAATTTCCCCTGGTCTCTGGGTAGTGAGATCAGACTCATGTATTGTTGCACACGTAAAAAAATCCCTTGGCAATTGGAAATCGAAAAAGAGTAGCCTAACGGCACTGCTCGGCTAAAATTTTGAGTTAAAAATCTACCTAAAGTATATCAGAATCCTCGCCGGTGCTATGGAGTTCATGCACTGAACTGAGATTCTCCAGACTCATGCTTGAGTTAGGAGTAGAACGGAGCACTTATGGGTTACACCTGTGTGCTGTAATGTTGATCTGTCGACTAAACTGATACGTTGAGTATTCTTTTCAGGAAATCTCATTTCTGAGTTAATTTGTTCTTTTCTCTTATTCTGTGATTGTCCAGGTTTAGCATTGGTAGCATAGAGTTGATAGAAAGATTATCTTGTTGAGTATTTTTAGTATCTACTGATACATATTTTTTCTTTAGTATTGGTGTTATTTGTCCAATAAGTTGATCTGCCTTATTGCATCTATTCTAGATCTCATCTTCTGATTTACCATTTGATGATGTTATACTTCCAAAGTACTTAATGCTCAATTACTTATTTCAGGAGGTGTTCTTTTAGAAGCATCTTTGTTGTTTTCTTCTTCTTTGGTTATGGTCATTTCCTCTGTCTTATTTATGCTAATTTTCATGTTGTGTTCCTTACACACTTTGTTAAGACTATTTCCCTGAACACAATCACATCAATGAAATGAAATATGGCAGAACTGGCTATTGCAAATTGTTAATTCAAAGCAATGACATTTCCTTTGTCAATTTAAACATAGAAACCATAAACAATAGAACACACCTAACAGTGGAAGCTTCAGCACGTTTTTAAAAATCTTCTGCCATTAGGTGTTTTAAACCGCTGCCATGCAGACAGAAAGACTCAGTAGTGAATCTGTGATTACCATGGGGATAACAAATGTCCAAAATTCACAGTGACCATGTGTTATGTATTCTGACCTTAAAAGGATTCATTTACTCACTTTATATAATATCTAACTCTGCAGTATGCACCTTTTGAGATGCAGTTAAAATATGCCAGGCAACACACTGTACAAAAAACTACTGCTAATGGCTTCATGTTTAACTTTGAAACTATCAAATCACTTGACTTCTCAGAACATACATAGTATTATCCTCCAAATTAATAGCTATTTATCACTTTACATATGCTACTGCAGGGGTGTAAAACGGCAGACTATCATGACATGAGGTGGGATAGCCAGCTCATTTCCACACTGGTATATTGTTAACGTTAGCAGGTATGCATGTTTTTTTTAAAGGTATCTTAAATTCCTGGTACAAATTTTATGAGACGTCAACCATACAATGTGTCATAAACTGTCATTTACTGCCAATATAGTACCTTGAGGTGTATGGCAGAGGGGTCTTTGAGCCTGAGGAATTAAGGCCGCCTGGCTAGTGCAGTCGCCGCAAACTGTGCAGGATAGGATTTTCTTTTCGCCCCCGACAAAAAAAAATCCCACACCTTACCGAGGGATCGAACCCGGGTCTCCCGAATGAGAGTCCGGCATTCTAGCCACTTGGCCAGCCACTCCTCTTCAATGTGTGAACAGATATAATTTGTCATGTTCACATATGCTCTACAATTTAAAATATCTGTCATATTGTAAGGTGGTAGATATTTACAGCCATTCATGTTCTTACAAATATAATTGTCTTCAGCCCTAATCTACCTTATAAATTGTGTACAAACAGGTACTTTCATTTACTTGAACAATATTCTTACAAAGTCAAACTGTTTTCTAAACTTCACAGAAGCTGTTGCTGGATAACAACATTCCAGTAAATTAATGTATGTTGTTGGAAACATGATAGCACTTGTTCCCATTGCACCTGAGCTTCATTATTCACATCCTGTATATACAATATCTTTAACAACATTTTCAACAGGAACTAAGCAAAGGTCAAGGCAACTACATGGCAGACATTGCTGTAAGGGCATGAAGTGTTTGGCACAAATATAAGGGAAAGTCATTAAGCAACATAAACTTTACTACAAAGTGCATGGAAGAGTGTGCACAATGGAAAATTATTTCAGGACACAAACTGGCTCTTATGCAATACCCCATGAAGGTGTCATGAGGATCTAGCAGTCTGCACATGCACAATAGTGACTTGCACCATGGCAGTATAATGATGCTTATTTGCTTTTTTGTGGTCAGAGGGTGTGAAACCTTGTGAAATGTACAGAAGAATGATGGTTCAGCATGAAGACAGCTGTTTGAGTCAGGGTAGAGTGTAAGAATGGGTTGAAAGATTTCAAAATGGAAGACAAAACGTCACTGATAAACAGCCGGGGACTTCTCTCAAAAGAGTATTATTGCTGCACGATGTCTACCCTAATATGGATACACTATGTGCTCTGAAATTTGATATCTTGAAACATCCAGTGTACAGTCCAGACTTGGCGGTATCAGACTTTGTTTGGATGTTTGAAAGAACATTTGTGTGGTCAGAGGTTTGCAAATGACGAGGTAATGGAGGCGGTGCTAAATTTGTTTAGGGCCACACCCAAAACTTTTTTCTAGAAGGCATCAACAAGCTAGTGGACAGGTAGACCAAGTGTGCTGGCAGGCAGGGGACTATGTTGAGAAATCACACACACACAATTTCGGGTTTACACTAATTCATATCATTCTTGATACTTAATGACTTCCCCTCATATTATAAGTGAGTTGAAATTTGCAAGTTCCAGAAACATTTTGGTCACTCAATTACATGGCCAGGTCAATCCTAGACTGGCACAAGTCAGAAAGAAAACAACCAAATCCCGCTACTCTTGGAAATAAATCTGACTCAATGTGCTACCATGACATCTGAAAGGACTATTTCATTCATTTTTCTGTCTATCCATGGTATTCTGTGCATTCTCTTCAGAAACCACACTTCTGGTGCCAACAGATGTTTCTCAGCTTGTCAGATTATAGTCCATGTTTCACATTCATACAACAGTATAGGTTCTATATATCACTCTCAACACTTATGCACCAGGTGAGTCAAAGACAGACAATGCAGCAAGAAAAATTCAGCTTTCTAAAATATTCTATTAACTTTTATGGGGAAATGGTTTGCGCAAATTGATTAGAGCCTCACAGATAGACCACATGGGATGTGTTGCGGCCACCCTATTACCTTTGAATATTATACCGCACTTAATTCACAATTTTTAATTTTCTACCCTGGAATATAGAGATAATCCACTACCACAGAATCAGGAAGAAACATACCTTACTTTTCTTATTTTGCAAACATCTGTACCTTTTACACCTTGAATCGAATCATGTAAGGTTGAGTTAGAGGCAGACATCATACCACTCTGTCACTCAATTTATAACTTACATGGAATGCATAGTGAGAAAGTGGAGGGAGTGTCAGAACAAATGGGGAAAATGTGTAACGTGTATTCAATACAGGACAAATGTGGAAAATGTGTAACGTGTATTCAGTACAGAACAAATGTGGAAATTGTGTAACTTATACTCAGTACAGAACTAATAAGCACTGTTAAAACAGCTTTGAGCGGACAGTCATATTAGAAAGAATGCATACCACATGGATTAGAATAATAAAGATGTTAAATATCATCATCAGTATTACTCAACCTAATGTAGAAACTTATAGAGAATCAGTTTTTTAAAAAAATAATTTTTCTTTCTTTCCATTAAAACGAGAATTAATATCTGCCCCCCCCCCCCCCCCCCATGCTGGCCCAGTAAATTATTGTTATGATTACAAGTTTGCAGAACATCAATAACAGTAATCACCATCATCTGTCTGTCATCTATCAATGAACCACGGGCCCTCAATCAACTGACCAAGACCTTGTAAACTTGTTCATGACTGACGGGATTTTGTAGTTAAAGTTTTCTAAATGAGATGAGGGAGCCAGTCTCACGCCAACCCTCCTTAGTAGCCTCATATGACATGCATGGTAGGTTAGTGTATGTTTTTTTGTGCCATTTATGGGCCCTGCTAACACACAGCTGAACAGTAGTAGCAGTCAACAGTAAATCTAAGCATGATTTCAGGAAAAAAAATAAGAGTAACGTACCATGACCGTCGCTCCGAAAGACCTTTCCATAAACTATCTGTGCGAACTTTGCGTTCAATAAGCTTTTTCCACAAGTTGCCCTCTGAAATAACCCTATACCATTCCTTGCAAACCAACTCAGCTGCACAAAGTGACTTGGCATCCAGATATGCCAAAATGTTCTCAGCAATGTGATCAAGGCCTTTGGCTAGGGAAAACAAACGGAAAGTAATAAATCACCATTAAATTAAAGTAATGACACAGATGTATGCGACAATGAACATTCATCATCATCATCAACAGGTTAGCCAGTGCGATGATGGGTGTTAAGTTATCACTGTCCCCGGTTCACAGCAGTTCTCCACACGTGTGAACCCCAAAGTTCTAACATGTGTGTGTGATGTTAAGTTAGTTGCATATCCTTTCTCAACTTTTTTTTTTCTTCTCAAAGGTTCTCAACCTTTTTTGGTCCGTGCCCCCCTTCACCATATTTTCAGAACATCATTCCCCCCCCCCCCCCTTTCGTATTTCCTACCTAAAAATCCCCCCTCCCGCCCCTACACAGTATATGTAATAATGGAAGCACATACTAATACACGTCTAGACATCCACATAAAACATGATTTGTGGGTCTACTTACTTTATAAAATGAATTTTAGAAGGGTGAGACGTACATAACCGTAAAGTATGAAGGGAAAAACAAGATCAAGTAATCGGTTCTTGTATTAACGCGATCTTCAAATAATCTTCATTCCCCCCCCCCCCCCCCCCCCCAATGGAAACCCCAAATTCCTCACTGCTTGAGAATCACTGCTTTAGAGGATGTTGCAGTCAACCCCAGCATTTTTTTTTGGCTGTTTGTGATTTCTTGTCAAATTTATGTTCTGGTCTGATCACAACCTTTGGGCACAGTAAAAAAAAAAAAAAAAATTGGGGATTGTGATATAGTATTTCAGTTTTTTTAGCTACGTATTTTTGTTTGTTGACAAAGATTTTGGTAGAAATGCTTGCTTGTATTGGTGTGCCCGTTTCTTTTCATTAAGCTTCTTAGTTGTATTCTAACCGATATAATTTCTTCAATGACCTATAATTAGTTATTTATTTTAAAATCCTACCCTTCAGCATTTTCAATAGATGGCCTGCATGTCTCATATTAAAACTAAATCAACATAACCTATTTTTGAATAACAGGAAAGACATACAGTAAAAAAAAGTTACTTTTTTTAAAAGAAGAAAAAAATGCTGTAGTTAACAAGCATACATCATCAAACAGCCAAATATAGAAATAATACTAAAATAACTATATTAAGCTATAATAGTATTACGTAAATATGTCCAATAATACATTTCAAATTGAAGTGAAATGTAAAGTACTTAATCAGGCATCAAGTCAACCCAGAAATACAATTATTCATTAAAATGTTAAAGTTAAAATCAGCCTTGCTGACTGGCGTGAGTGATCATACTTCTCTACATATTGTGATCTCTATCATCAATTATCAGTTCATGTGCTGACACCTTTCCAGGACATGACAAAAGGCTGTCAAAAATCTTATCTTGCTGTCTCTCTCTCTCTTTCCATAAATCTTTCTAGTTGTCACAGCATGTTCCAATTCCAGTTTTCTCCTTTCTTGGCCAAACAGTGACACAATTTTAAATAGATAAATATATATATATATATATATATATATATATATAGCAAAAGAAAAATTATCCAAGAATAGAATGAAAAACATACCTGGCAATGCTGAAATAAAGTCCCTCTGCAACATGGGCTTGAGAAAGGCATTAATCTGACCGTGCTGGTAGTGGCACATACGAGAAAGTAAATGTTCGACAAAAATAACCTGCTGCCCCTCACACCATCCTTCAAAATATTTGGTACATACGTCTCTGTCTCGGAGAAACTCCTCTGATTCAATGAGTTCTTTACTGATGATGGACGGTAGAAGTTGTGTGGATTCAATCTGGAAATACAACAAATTCAGTTTACATAACACCAAAAGAAAAGAGTCATCAAATCAATCACACAGCCACCAACTCAAGACAATTACTATTTAATGGATAGATGTGACATAATCACCAACCATCATTTTACAGTGCGTCAACATTTTCACACCAAAACAGAGAACGACATACAATTGACCGCACTATTGAGAATCGAACACCAACTTGACACTCGAGATGGACAGATGTCGGCTATTAATAGAAGGTACAGCGTCTTCAACTAGGAAGATTAGTGGAAGGAGCAGGTCACGTGATATAACTCTGACCTGCGAAAGCGTTCATTTCTTCAAAACCGCGCACTTCTTCATCTTCAGCCCTGACGAACAGTCAGAGAGCCATTGTGACCTGTCCTTTACATGAAAAAATGGCAGTTTGATCCGAAACCCGAGGTAAGCTTGTGAATCCTCAGATCAATGTGATACCCAGATGTGTGCAGCAGAGGTATCCAGTGTTTGTGCGTCAAAATAAAATGTATTACTTAGAAAATAAATCTCATAAGTGTAAAATTGTCGACTGCAACCTTCTAGCTACACCGAGCCTTTCCCGGGCAAAATTAACAATCTCACACTTTCTCAAAACTGCAAACTCTGACGTTCTTCATTACATCTGTTAGCTTTACTATGTGCATACTACAATAATCTATCACAGAAAACTGTACGAGGTGAGAATTTCAAACGCACTTTGATGCATTTCATCAAAACTGTTTAAAATGCTTTCTGCAGACACAAGCCAGTTTGTGCACACGAACCACCGCCTCGCTTAAAAACGTACTTATTTCTGCCTATTCGCAATCTAAGGAGCTAAGAGAGGGATTATATCTTTCCTTTCCTCTTTACGAATTGAAATAATATGGTTTGATAGAAAATAATTGTATTTATGTGTCAGATTTTCACTCAGACAAAGCACTTATTAAATGCATTGCTTTAAAAAGGTTACGCTTCACAGACGCCATTTGTGACAGACGGCCTAGTTAATCTGTCCAGACCAAAAGGTAAACAAAATCTCGGTCTATTGCCAACTTTTGATCGCCAACAGAAGGGACATGATGTGCACTGTTAACAGAAGAAGAAGAATAAATTAATATGAAGAAGAAGAGAGATGGATTAGGAGAGGTACTTTATGTAACAACCTCTTACTAATGTATTGTTGTCATGATATTGTATGGATTACATTTTGTAACAAATACACATCAGAAATTCTGTATGTTGGACATGAGTAACAATAAAACACTTGATGAGTTAAACTCATATTAACTGATGGAGATGGGGGACAAGTGGTACAAGCTATGAGAACCCCAGTCAACAGAAGTTAACTCAACACATTACACCACACAGCACTCCACATAACACCACAACAACAGCAGGAAAAAGGAAATGATTTATAAGAAGAAGAAGAAGACAAATAGTTAATTTGGAGGGTACAGATAAACATTTATATACACAATGCATAACCCAATGAGTTGATGAAGATGTTTAATTGTATGTCATTTATAAAAAATGCATCTTATCCTTGTCTTGGTCCTGCACTATCAGCTTGAATGCTCCAAGGAACAACACATCATCACTCCTATCTATGTCTGATTGTACACTTCTCAGTGAACCACAGGTACACTGAAAAAATGCATACAGCAGGTACCAAATGATAGCAGGTGCATCCAGTGTAATAATCTCTGACCCCACACAAATTAACACAACACCACTTCTTCTGATCTTATCCTTCCTGTTATGTTGTGTTCACACTTAATAACATGCTGGGAAAATTACATTGGTAGGATTATACATGCCTATGTAAATTTTACACAGTGATGTTCTTGGTGGTAACCTGACCAGAAGAGGGAGGCAGATAGAGAAAAGATGACCCACACACATGAGATGGAAGATAACCTCAGGCCTTGAGCAGAGCAAGGGCAGCCTTCATTGTAGCTTCACTGGCAAGTACTGAAGCGGATCCATCAGTCAATGGACCCAGGCTTAACCCATATCTACCACTCAGAGGTGACCTTTCTCAATGCCAACAAACACAATCCCTCCCAGAAACAATGATTTGTATAAACCATTTGAACCTCATGCCACACTATGATGTAGAACCTTACATTATTTAGAAGAAGATTTACAACACTTAGGATCATCATATTGATTATTGTTTATTGATTGTCTGTAATTGGTACTGATGTGCATTTTCCCATTTGACAATATGACATAATGAACATTTGCAAAAAAATGAGATATGTATCAAAAGGCCAAAAGAAACAGGCCAGTCAATAAATGACATCAACTGTAACTGAATCTTATATTAATGTGTCAGTTCAACCTGTCTGTTAATTATCTGTTTATTTGTGTAAACAAGATGTCAATGTCTACCAGTATTTGTTGAAATATTTATTTAACAAACTAAACAGCTCAAAGGAATAAAGGGAAATATCTCTTGACTGTTCCAGACCCATGCTACATTTCACCTGATTCATACTGAGGAAGTCTTTCAGACATTTCACAGAATATCATGGGGGTTCGAGAGCTATTAGAATCCTGGTGAAGGGGCAGAGTCAAATCTAGTGTTCACTGTTCCCCTAAAGAGGACCATTAACTCCTAGACAAACAATTAAACCGAGGCTGTAATACTTCAAGGGTCGTATTCTTGATTTATTTACATATTGGAAGTGGATGGGGCCCAGCTTCTAAAACCAGAATATGGGTAATGCACAACAGTGATCCCCAGTCCCTTCAGAATATACGACAATAGACCAGAAGAAATAATTATTCTGTGCCTCAGAACAGGACACAATAGATTACTCAATCACATGTATATAAAATTAAGATTGACAAATAAGTCACATGCACATGTGGATTGGCATTGCTGACAGCAGATCACATACTTCAAGGCATATCTAAGCAAACCTTCTGGCCTAGAGAAACAACAGTGGAAGGTACACTTTATGGACCACCGAGTGCACTAACATAAGCCAGTCAAGTTTATACAACAGACAACATTGCAGATAGAGACAATCAATTTCAAGTGAATGAAAGAAGGGGAAGAAAATAAATTCAGTATACAACAAAAAGTAGCTACTGTATGCTTTAGTGCAAATTATATTATTTTAAAGCAATATTTTCCAGGTTTATATTTTAGTAATGAAAACATAAACAATCAGTCACATGATTTATTATCTGGGATATTTCACTGTATCTGCTGGATATGAAAAACAAAATTACATGATGTTGAACACTGTAAACTTCTCTTTCTCTCAATAGCTCTCAATTCAATCTGTGCTCTCTATGTCATCACTTGGCCTATTCTGATAAAGGATATCTCAGCTAAGTAACTTTTGTCTATTGTTTATATAATTGTATCAGTGCCTGTCTGTTTTGTGTGTGCTAAGTCTCTAGCCACAAGGTCCCCTCTGCTGCTACTTGTGATTGTCTTCTTATATAACTGACCTATTCCACTTCTCATGTTTGTTAATTTACTTATTGCCTCTCTATCTCAGTATTATGCATGTATGTAGCTGTGTGTGCAGTCATGTTTGTATGTAATTGGGTGTGTGTAAGTACCCCATACATTAATCCACCTATGACTTAAACCTCACTAAAATAATTCCACTTTCATTACTTGTTCAGCCTTAGACTAATACCCAATGTTTCAATTGTTACTTTAACTGTCTGCTGTAGCTTGTTGCTTTAACTATCTCAATTATTATTTTAACTCATGCAGAATCAAAATTTTATTATTTGAAAATTAAAACTGTCGCGTAAAAAAAAAAATTTATTCTCAAAAGAGGTATGCATTTGCAACAGCAGCAAACAAAACATTCCGAGCTGCTGAACCAGATTTAAAACCACCTCAATACCTACTCCATCTGTGAAAGAAGTATTGTATTCATTGCACCAAATCAAACTGTGCTCATCAATTTCAGTCTGAGTGCCAAGTAACTTATATGGGTAGAGAAAATGACAATTAGCAAATTGAACAGTGGAAAACATAATGATTTGGTGAAAAAGAGAGAGCTTCTGGAAATCCTATGCAGTTGACAGGCCATAGAAAACCTAGCCATGTCCACTGTATAAGATCTGTTAAACTGTGGCTATATATAGAAAGAGACAAGCGACTTTCTTTGGTTATGTGATGAGAAGAGAGGCATTGGAAAACATTGTGACGACAGGAAAGATCGAGGTGAAGAGAGGCATAGGCCGATCTAGAGAAATGTTGCTGGATGCATTGAGATGGAGGAATATCAGCAGCAGAGTTGATCCAGAACACCAAAGGCCGAGATCTGTGGAGAGACATGAACGCCTATGCCAGCTGGCATGGCACTTGATGATGATGATCTAGGCTTTGTGCAACCTATTGTTTCAGGTTTCTTTATTAAAACTCATAAAAGTTGTACATTACTTTGAAAGTAGAAAGAGCTTTGTTGTTGCAGAAATGTGGTTTCTGAAATGAATGTTGCGAAAATCTTGGACGTCCAGAGTAGCTAACAATGATTGACAGGAAAAGGCTCATGAGTGTAGAACATTATACACAACTATAAGAAAAAGACACACAATGTGTCATGTAATGAGAAGAGTCATTTGATAACATCATAATGATGAGAAAAATCAGCAACAGATGAGGCAGATGTAGACCGGCAGAAATGATGCTCTATGGTATAACATGTGGGGGAATGCCAGCAGTAGAGCTGATCCAGAAATCCAAGAACTGAGATCTGCGGAGAGACATTAATGCGTACACCACTTGGTAGAGTATACGGTGATGATTTAGTTTCCAGAGTTCACTGGAGTGAAATAATGATCTTTCATACTACCATTCTAATAGTCCTGAAGAATAATTTTCTGAATACTAAATTTAACAAATAGGCAAGGCACTTTTTTTGTCCTCTATTCTAGAATATGTGAGATAACCATTAATTTCTCTACTTAAATTTGGTGGTGATAAAATTGAAGTATCTATTATCCCTAGACAGCTGAGAGCGATTTGGCAGCAGACCGTATTACGTTGATTTTGCATTGGTATCAGTGCCGGTCGTTCAGAAAGCAATGGCAAACTACTGAACGTAAACATGCCAAGAAATTACAGCAGCAGAAATGCTGGTGTTGACTGTGATGTCCTGTAAAAAAAGGATATGCAAAAAAAATAAAATCTATCACTAGATTACAACTTTGTAGGAAGAGCTTGTTGCAGCAGAAATGTTTCTGTAGGGACTACGATACAGATTGCCGAATTTTAACTGAAATATATTTGCGGATTTGCTCAGCAATTATTTTTTTGTGTCTCCTATTTAAGGATACTTAGAGTACTCATGATGTTACATTACCCGATTATTTCAAGATCACGTTAAAAAAGGGACTGATTACTTTATATAGTTTCTCCCTCCTTGGTTTATGTGTGTACATCTCGTGTTTGTGAAATTTGTTTCCTACACAGAGATACAGAGTGACTTTTTCAGACGTAAGTAGACCCGCAAATCAAGATTTATATAGATGTATTTGCTTGTTCTAGTATGCATTATTAGATGTAGCATCCATTTTTAAGTAAATTGTGTTATTTTCGACTATTAAAGTCAGGAGGGACATCCCAAACTAAAATGATAAAGATTGCATGATCTGATGTGATATTTCAATGGCGGGAAATAGCCGTTTCCTTGTCAGCGATGACTATTTAATATTGTTATGGAATATTCACATTGATTTGCATGCCAATAAATGCATGTTTGCATTCAACATCAATTGCAGTATTTATGCTTAATTTTTCATCACTCTACGCGGTCGGGGTCATTTATTTTTGGATAACTTTGTAAGGCGAATTCTCTGGTTAAAATGGATCTCCACCTCACGTTGACAAGACCGCCTGTGCAGTAGCATGCGCAGTCTGACATCACAGCATGATGTGGAGATGTATATATCTGTGTGTGCATGTGTGTATATATATAAACTGGCAGCAGTTATCTGTCCTTGAGTTAGACAGTGTTATTGTCTCTTGGCGTCAGTGTAACCAACAGTTGTGTGAGTGTGTAGGTAGGTCACACTTTGTGAAAGGGTCAAAATCGTTTTTTTATAAATGTTTATATTAACCCTTTACAGGGCACAGGTTTTTCCTATTTCTAACTCTAAACGGGCAAGATTTTTGAGGGTTTTAGTCAGATTTTAGGTAATGTTAGTAAAAAGATCATAACTAAGGTGTTAGTGAATGGATTTTAGTGAAATAAAGAGCAAAATGAAGAGAAATGCATGTAGATTAATAATTGTACTCGCATGTCATATGAATAATCCAGTCTTGTTGGTATAATCCACATATGAACACAAATATTTACAAAATATTACACATTATTTGTGAGTGTCAGTCATATATACACTATGTACAAACACTGCCAACTGCTCACTGGCCTCCAAGATGCTGGGGAAAACAAGTGTCCTTACAGTAGTTCACTTGGCACACATCACAGCCATATGAACTTTCAATGGCTCATCCTGCAGGGGTATGACATTTGGAGGGTCTGCACGCCGCGCAGGCTTTCTTCCTGCCCTCAAACCTCATGAGCTTGTGGTTGTGGACACTTTCTGGGGCTACTGCTTGGCCTTTCCTCATTGATGCAGCCTTCTTCCTGCTGGAGAATCCTGCGATGAGTTGCTTAGATAAATCCAGACGGAAGTCCAGAAGGGCGTAGCGTTTGCTGGGCTTTGCTGCAGACTGCTAGAACAGGATGAATGCATTGTTTATGCATGAATCTAAGACAAAACTGAAGAGGTAGTGCCAGTATTTTCTGCACTTCTTAAGTGTATAGTAATACCCCCTCATTTGATCTGCCTTGTCCACCCCTCCCATGCATTGGTTGTAGAGTTTGATGACAGCAGGGCAGGACACAGGCTTTCTGGTGCGAGTGTGCCGGTCCCATCGCTCAACAGTGTCCAATGATTGTGAGGTATTGTTGGAGAGCATGAAGACATCCCTTTTATCATGCCACACAGTAGCAAGCAGATCCTCTTTCTGGAAGACTTGATGGTCCCCTTGCTTCATTTTTCTCTTTTCTCTGAATGCCAGAGGCAGATCTTTCCGGTTCTTTCTTACAGTTGCTGCCGCATAAGTTTTCTCTTGGAGAAGGTTAGTAAAAAGCCCAACTGACGAAAAAAAGTTATCAAAATAGAGGTGATGATACTTTCCCAAAAAGGGGGCAGCAAGCTGCATCACTACATCATGGCCCAGTCCATGCTAAGTGCCACCATCTATTATGCCACGGTAAACAGAAAACTGGAGAAGGTAGCCAGTTGCTGACTCGCAAGCACACCATACTTTCATTCCCCATTTTGTTGGCTTGGCTGGTAGATATTGTTTTAGTGCATTCCTGCCTTTGAATGGCACCATTGCCTCATCAATGGAAATTTCCTTCTTAGGTTTGTAATGTTGTAAGAATGTCCTATTAGCCATGACGATGAGAGGCCGAATTTTGTGGAGGCGGTCACTGCCGTCAGCTGTGTTGTTATCAGCCACATGTAAATACTGCTCCAGCTTCTTGAATCTCTTGAGCGGCATCACATTCTTCACACCTGGCACTCCCAACATAATATCTGTAGACCAGTACAATTCCAAATGAGGAAGATTGTGGATCCCCAATAATATGAGCAGACCAAAATAGGCCTGCATTTCGGTTGCGATTGTTGGAACCCAGCCTCGATCATCTATTTGTTCGATCTTTTGCTTAGCATACACATTTGTTTGATTGGCAATCATTTGAAACGTTTGTTTCTCAAAGAGTTGAAGAAAGAATGCACGCTGAGAACGATCGTCAGTTGTTAAGTTGACGCCAGTTTCTTCACTAAATTCTTCGATATTCAATGTTGTTGTTGTGTTGCTCCAACCGTTTGCGTCGCAAGACGGCCCTGCCCGACTTTCTTCAGCGACATTTTCTGAATCAGATTCACTTTCTTCAAAGTCCGAAAGATCTGAAGTGTGCATGCTGCACATGCTGATATCACTGAGATCCAGTTCCGATTCGTCGTCAATTTTCTTGCATTTCAATGTCACTTAAATTGAACCCATCAAAATCGCCGCTATCACTTGAAGAATTGAGGAAATCCATTTTGAATAACAACGCACAAAAACCCCGAAAACTAATGAACAATCTGATCAAATTTAACGAATACACTTGCAAACGTTACCCACGCTTTCACTCTATCAGCAAGACTGGTAGAAAGGAACAGGAAGTCTCGGAAATTCGCAAGATCGCATTTTTAAAACGACTAGTATTCAAAGAAGGAATCGGCCGTTCTGCTCGTTAAGGGCATTGGCCGCAAATGGCCGTTTTGCCCGTTAAAGGGTTAAATGATAAACTGGCACACAAACATTAATATCTCAGCTTATAATTGACCTACAGACTTGAATAAGGTACCATTGGATTTGTTTTTTCAAGAGGTATCCAACTATGCAGGTTATATAAATTAAAAAGCAATTTAGAAAATGTTACGAAAGTGGCCAATTTCTGAAACGATTGTTGTGAAAATCTTGGACGTCCAAACAATATAACTGACAGAAAAAGGCTCAGGAATGTAAAACATTATACATAATCTAATCAGACATTTATTACATAAAATAATGTATATAATTTTACAAATGAAAAATGTGTGAAACTGTCCAATCAATAACAGTTAGATAAGATGAGTTGAGTCTAGAAACATCACATCACTCTGGACATTCCCAGAGTCCATACATACCTGCTCTGTCATCATCTTCAACAGCCAGCGAAGAGTCCCAAAATACTAATGGCTAGCTGGATATTTGATATTCAAAGACAAAGGTTCATTTCTTTAAAAAAATGGTTTCTTAGGCAATTAGTTTGGTACTCTTCCGAATAACAGTCCTAAATTATTTGGTGTAAAAAGTATCCCTTACAGGGCCTCATTAGTTGATGTTGTTGGTCACTTCTGGTTAAATGTGACGTGGACTGCTAGACTGATCGATGGATGCAATAAATGTTTCCTGGGGTCGGAGGGCCCTGACTGTCATCGGAGTGCATATCTATTTCCACATATAACTGATAGATATACACTCCGACGACTGTGAGGGCCCTCCGGGCCCAAAAACATTTATTGCATCCATCGATCAGTCTAGCAGTCCACATCACATTGAACCGGAAGTGATCGACGACACATTCAATGCTTGTTCCGATATGTACAATTTTTTCACAAAGAACGTGCTTTTGGACAATATTTACTAACCTTTGTGCCACAATTTCCACATATAACTGTGGAATATTATTGGTACGTAATTCCATTGTCTCAGTTCTATAGTTTAGTTCGTAGTGTTTAATATTTAGTTTAATATATCACCTAATGAGGCCCTGTAAGGAATGCTTTTTACACTAAATAATTTAGGACCGTTATTCGGAAGAGTGCCAAAAATAGTTTTATTTATTGAAGTCTGCTAGCATCTGTTAACCGCTCTCCCTGGTCTAGGGGTTACATGACTTTCTCCGTAATCCCGTATACTCTCATGAGTAACGTGACGTTGTGCGAGAATCGGTAACGGTTCTCTCCGAGTCTGTAACTTACGGGGTATGTGAGCCGGTCGCTCAGAAAGCAATGGCAAACTACTGAGCATAATCTTGCTAAGAAATCAACAATCAGCTGAAAGATGATGATTTTGACAGTGATGTTCTGTAAAGGATATGAGAACAAACAAAAAAAAAGCATCTGTTAATTGTTTTCATTTCTTAATTTTTACTGAAATATTTTAATAAATTCTGTTCATATCAATACTCTGAAACAAACTATGAATCACTAAGCATTAATTATTCCTCTGATTGATCGTAGCTCACAACCACCACTAGCTTTGCTGGACACTGAGAAAATTACCTGAGATCACATATTTCAGTGAAATGGTTTCTTTCTCAGAAACTACACTATGGAAAAACCAGTCAGTCGCATTATCTAATCTCTGTTGCTGTTTATTTTATAGTATAGTATACTAACTATTCGCGATTTTCAAACAACAAACTCTTACTTTCTTATCTGAATCATCTGGTAGACTACAGGTTTCCATGTTGGTTTCTTGAAAGCCTGTCTCGGATATTTCGGACATTATTTACATAGATAGACGGGAGTAAGTAGTCAACTGGACCAGTCCGAGACAACAGTTCCGTTTCTACCCTTGATGATCTTCCCCTTGCTCAGAACCAACATCCATGACGTCACAGCCTTTCTCGCTGAGTCCACGAGAGTTCACATTTTAGTATTGTAATTTCTGTTTAACATTGTTAAACTGTAGTAATTAATATTTCTAGCATTTAATGATTAATAAAGTTGTTTGACTGTATTACTTTGAAATATTTTACGTGCTGCTTTTAATTTTGGAGACATAATGGCTCGGCCATGGTTCCGTAATGTTCATTTAATGGTGGTGGTAATTTGGTCTCTTTAAACGGATAGTCCAATTTTAGAGATCGGAGTACCTTGGTGAGTTCAGTTCAGTCGAGTCCAGAACTGATATCACAGTACTAAAGATAGTCTCAGACGCGCTCCGCCAATGTACTGTTACTAATGGTAACGTAATAATAATATTAATAATAAATCACATTTTGACAAATATTGATTAATATAATTTATAAATGTTTGAATAACATTGACACTATTATAATGTTGACATTATTGACTGCTGCGCAATTTATTGCCTGGCATAGTTCGCTGCATATATGATATAGTCAGGTGCATACAACAGAGTTATATATCTTATGAAGTGAATAAAGGAATAATTTTTTTTTTTTTATGTTGCACATCCCTTACAGGATGTTGCAGTCAACACCAGTATTTTTCAGCTGCTGTTGATGTACTAGGCAAGATTACGCTCAGTAGTTTGCCATTGCTTTCTGAGTGACCGGCTCACATGCCTCGTAAGTTACCGACGCGGCGAGAATCGCTACCAATTCTCGCGCACATCATGTCACTCACGCGAGTATACGGGATTACGGAGAAAGTCGCTTAGCCTAGGACAGGGAGACCGGCAAAGGAATAATACTTAAGCTCAAACAAGTAAAACACATAGTATCACATAGTCACTTGTATTGTTCGAATGTGGAATATCTGTTATCTCAACGGTAGCTTCAAATTTACACCGAGCTCTTTTAGTTTGTATAAAACCGACTGTAGCCGCCTAATTGCAAACGCCTCACTATATCTATATCAGTATATGTGAGCAATAGTTTATTGTTCATCGAATACAATATGTATACGAAACGTTTTTGTTCACGATATGACCGCATTTTATCAGGGGTTGAGAAATCGATGATGACGCGTGTTAAGGCCTTTCGAATGCACAGAAATTCCTAAAGACTGATTAACTCTGCTTTCCACCCACACTAGTATATGTTCAGCTACTCGATTTGTTAATTGTCTTTCCGTTCTACCTATGTAAGTTACTTGACATTCACACTGAAATTGATAAATGCAACTTAATTTGGCATATGACAACTCTCTGATACTACAGTGTCCAACAACTGTTGTAGATCTTTCGCATTTTCCGCCACCAATACTGTGTCATCTGCATAGCGTAGATCAGTGGTTCTCAACCCTTTTTGGCCCATGTACCCCTTCACCATATGTTCAGAATGTCACCCTTTTTCGTATATCCTCCCTATAAATCCCCTGCCCCTACACAGTATACGTAAAAGTGGAAGCTAAATTTAATAACACATACTAGAACAAGTCTAGACGTCTACATAAAACGTGATTTGTTGGTCTACTTACGTTATAAAACGAATTTCTGAAGAGCGAGAAGTACAGAACCGTAAAGTATGGAATCGGTTCTTGTGTTAACGCGATCTTAAAATAATCTTAATTCCCCTCCCCCTCCCTCATAATCATCATCAAGTGTCGTGCCGGCTGGCGTAGGCGTTCATGGCTCTCCACAGATCTCGGTCTTTGGTGTTCTGGATCAACTCTGCTGATGATATTCCTCCATGCCACCGTCTCAATCCGTCCAGCATCATTTCTCTTGGTCTGCCTCTGCCTCTCTTCCCCTCGATCTTTCCAGTTGTCACGATGTTCTCCAATGCATCTCTTCTCATTACATGACCAAAGAAAGCTGTCTGTCTCTTTCTTATTGCTGTATATGGTGTTCTAGTTTCATTAGCCTCTCTCAGGCAACCGTTGTTAGTTACTCTGGCAGTCCAAGGAATTCGCAACATTCGTTTTAAAAACCACATCTCTGTTGCTTCCAAGTTCTTCCTAATTTATTCATTTACATTCCAAGATTCGCTGCCATACAGCAAAAATGATTATATATAGCATTTTAGCACTCTCTTTCTTACATTCATTGATAGCGACTTATTGCATAAGATACTCTTCATTTTCTGAAATGCGGCTTTTGCCTGCCCTATTCTGCTCTTAATCTCTGTTGTACATCTTCCATCTGATGTTATAAATGCCTTTAGGTATTTAAAATTATCCACTTGGTTGAGAATGTCCCCTTCTATTTCTATGTCACATTTTGGTGTTCCCATTTTCTTTGATATCACCATTGTTATTGTTTTCTTGATATTCAAGGAGAGTCCTTTCTGTGCACTCTCTGAATACCACAATGTCCAATAATTGTTGTAGGTCTGTTGCATTATCCGCCACCAATACTATGTCACCTGCATAGCGTATATTGGTTATATTATATCCTCCGATTAGTAATCCTGGCTTCTCTTTCTTCTTCTTCTTCTCTTCATTGAGGTTCTTTGCTGCAAATACAATCCGTCTCCATTCGTCTCTCTGGTGGACCTTCTCATGCCAGTCGTTGATTCCAAGTGCTTGTAGGTCTGTACATGTATTATCTCTCCACCGTCTTCTTGGTCTACCTCGGGGTCTACGGTCATTTATTTCCTGAGTGTAAGCGAGTTTTGTTTCCCTATTATCTTCCATTCTTTCTATATGGCTTCTCTTTGATCTCTCTAATTATTACTTCGCTATATAGGGAGAAGAGATCGGGTGACAAGACACATCCCTGTCGTACTCCGAGCTTTATCTGTTCGTAACTTCTTCTTCTTCTTCAGCGTTCCGAGCCATTGAGGTTCTTTGCTGCAGATACAATCCGTCTCCATTCGTCTCTCTGGTTGACCTTCTCTTGCCAGTCGTTGATTCCAAGTGCTTGTAGGTCTGTATATATATATTATCCCTCCACCGTCTTCTTGGTCTACCTCGGGGTCTACGGTCATTTGTTTCCTGAGTGTAAGCGAGTTTTGTTTCCCTATTATCTTCCATTCTTTCGTTCGTAACTACCCTCTTTATTTTCCATTTTAATTGCTGTTACTTGGTTCCAGTATATATTCTTTATTGTTCTTAAATCTTTCCCATAAATGTTGATATCTTCCAACATTTTAATCAGCTCATCATGTTTTACTTTATCAAATGCCTTAGTATAATCTATGAAGCATAAATATACGTCTCTCTGTTTCTCTATTGGCCTTTCTATTAGTGTTTGTAATATATATATATATATATATATATATATATATATATATATATATATATATATATATGTATATTGCATGGTTTCCATAAAACCATACTGTTCTTCACTAATTTCCATTTTTATTTTCTTTCTTGTTCTTCTCATTATGATTCTGAGTAGAAGCTTAGTGACATGGTTTATGAGATTAATTGTACGAAAATCTTCACATTCAATTGCTCCTGATCTCTTTGATATTGCTATAAATACAGTTGTTAGCATATCGCTCGGTAAATATCCACTGTTGTAAATATCATTCAGCATTTTGGTTAATATATCAATATATATATTGCATGGTTTCCATAAAACCATACTGTTCTTCACTAATTTCCATTTTTATTTTCTTTCTTGTTCTTCTCATTATAATTCTAAGTAGAAGCTTAGTGACATGGTTTATGAGATTAATTGTACGAAAATCTTCACATTCAATTGCTCCTGATCTCTTTGGTATTGCTATAAATACAGTTGTTAGCATATCGCTCGGTAAATATCCACTGTTGTAAATATCATTCAGCATTTTGGTTAATATATCAACCCCAAATTCTCCCAATACTTCTAATTCTTCTACTGTGATTTCATCTGGCCCAGCTGTTTTTCCTTTCTTCATATATTTCATAGCGTCAGCGACGTCTTCTTTTAAAATAGGTGGGCCTTCTAAGTTACCTTCTTCTGTTAATTCTTCAATTTCTCCATTATATAATTATCTTATATACTCATTCCACCTCTTCATTATAGCACCTTCCTCCAATAATATCTTTCCTGTTTTTGATTTCAAACACCCTGTATTTATTCTTATTTTTCTTCATGTGAGCTCACTGATTTGTCTATGCATACTTTTTTTTTTTATCTTTAATGGAATTTAATTCAATTGTTTTTTGCATTGTTCGTTTAACCAACTTTCTTTTGCCTACACACATTTATCTCTTATTTCTTTTTTTATCTTAACATACTCTTGTTTGTCATTTTTATTCTATTTCCATTCGTTCATTATCATTAAGATTTATACTACTACAATATAACTTTTGTTTTCCCTAAATGCCACTGCAGTCAGTAATTCAAAACAATTTATTCCTTTTTTTCGCATATCCTTTACAGGACATCACTGTCAGCACCAGAATTTTACCGCTGTTGTTGATTTCTTGGCAAGATTATGCTTAGTAGTTTGCCATTGCTTTCTGAGCGGCCGGCTCACTTATCCCTAAGTCACCAACGCGGCGAGAAGGCTACCAATTCTCGCGCGCGGCATTACCCTACGTGGATAAACGGGATCACGGATAAAGTCGTTTAACGCCTAGGCCAGGGAGGCCGGCATGTATTCCCTTAGTGAAATTAAACACAGGAGCCACAAACAATATGTTGTACAATTTATTGCCTGGCATATTTCGTTGCATCTCGTCAGGTGCGTACTGCAGAATTATATCTCATATGAAATGAATACATGAATAATACTTAGACTCAAACAATTAAAACATATAGTCAATTGTATTGTTAGAATGTGGAATTTCTGTCATCTCTTTCTGTTTGCATAAAAAAGGCTGACCGAAACCTCCAAATTGCTAAAGCCTCATTATATTTGAGCAAATATTTATTGTTCCTCGAATATAGTATACGAAACACTTTTTCTTTCTTCGCGCTATGATCGCATTTTATGAACTGTTGAGAAATCGGCGATGACAGAGTTTTATAGCCTGTCGACTGCACAGGGATTCCTGAAGACTGGTTAATCCTCTTTTCCATCAACACTGGGATAAGTTGGGCTACTCGATTTGCTAATTGTCTTTTTGTTATACCCAAGTAAGATGCTTGGCACTCACACTGGAATTTATAAATGCAGTTTGATTTGGTGTGCGACAGCTTATTATTTATATTTCTGAGTATTCCGTATAACACAAGGAAGTCACCCAGTCATGTCTCTTCCTTACTTGGTCGTGGTAATGCAGACCCAACATTGTCCGATGCCTCTTCTGTAAGTTTTTATTTGACCTATGCATCTTTCTTTCTTTCTTCCTTTCTTTCTTTCTTTCTTTCTTTCTTTCTTTCTTTCTTTCTTTCTTTCTTTCTTTCTCTCCGTCCGTCCATCTTTCCGTCCGTCCGTCCCTCCATCTGTATGTCTGTCTTTAACCCCCCCCCCCCCCCTCCCTCCTTAGGTGGAGGATACATGTTCAAACACCACACGCCAAGCCCTGATATTTTTGCCATCTCCAGCAGCTCTCCGTGTCCTGCCCATATTCTTCATCTTGGTCTCTAATTCTCTTTTCTGTGCAGTTTAGGTCTCCTATTTATTTTTCTCTGTCGGATCTAGAAAAGAACTTTCTAGTTATATTATATATATTTGGTTGTTTCGGGATTTGAGATTTAAATATTGAGCACAACCCACTACTGGCAACGCTGGTCGTATTCTGGTATGAACCTAAGGCCTATCCACGTCAATGTGGAAGCACTAGACTCGAGTTTCGCTCTCGTTTGAGCTCGTCAGTAGTGCATATCCTTGACCGGATAGTAGTGAGAACGCAAAGAAGAAGAAGGATCTAACAGTTTCCGAGTTTCCACAGAGCGGTCTGCCGGAAGCGTCTCACAGAGCGCGAACTCCGTTGCTCTAGCCACAATCTCCAAGGAGTCTCCGAGAGAATTGTACTCGCGAGCCGAATAACCTAGTCCAGAAACGAACTCACGACCTTCGGGGTGTGAGATTGGCGGTTTAACTTCTTGGCCACGGAGAATCCCAGTCGGTGTATTATTATTTTAGGTAATATATTTTTCTTGTTGTTTATTCATGTCTTTTGGGCAATTTCGGTTATCATATTCATGATATTGTGCTTCCTGTCTTCTTCGTGAGGGATGTATAGTATTAGACATTTCTATTCGCATGTTCCACATTCGTGCTGCTCCTAATTTTGAACTTACAATGTTCTGCTGTTTACGAATGAAAATTTGAGATATAAACATTGTCAGAGAAAATATATCAAGAGTTAAAGAGTACACGAAAGGTTAAGTTCTGCACTTTACAGATCACTAGATGATGATGATACTGAATGGAGTCGATGACTGCTTAGTCAGCCTCTCGAGGGACTTATAAATGTCTATACTTTTCGACATCTAATGAATTAGACAAATGCGTGGGTATGGGCCGGGTTAAGAAGACCTTTTGACGTTCTGACCTTTTAAAAGACTTTCCTCTCTCTCTCTCTCTCTCTCTCTCTCTCTCTCTCTCTCTCTCTCTCTCTCTCTCTCTCTCTCTCTCGCTCTCTCTCTCTCTCTCTCTCTCACACACACACACACACACAATAATAAACCGTAAAATCAAATAGTATTGTTAGATATGAAACAAACATTGCAGCAAGAAAGGAAACAATGTTTATTTTGTTATACTTTCACTTTATACTGCATGACAGTAGGCATACTACCTGCTTTCTATTAGCGCCGAATGTTGGGCGGCGATCACCAAACCCGACACCCTACATTATACCAACAGCTTCGGACGAAGGGACTCAATTGTGAGGGTACAAGCCGTATCCTGGTACAAGGAAATGCAATCTAAAGACATGTCATGGCAGGGCAGACCAGGCCTTAAGCTTTGGCCGGCAATCTGGTCTACGATCAAAACTTCAACAGGCGGACAGTTAGAACATTGCTTTGCTGATCCAGCAGCGTCTGCAGCTTGTCTTCTTCCAGATGTATTGGTGTTACCTTTCCTGTGGAATAAAGTAGGCAGGCCGAGAGAGGCATCATGTTGCATGGGCAACTCATGGTCTCTGCAATTCAACGCAGACTGTGTGCTATGGTGTCGGCCTAACCCTGCCACCTCATTCTCTCTAAGCAATGATGGCGTATAGTTCTACTACAATAAACACAGGACTTCTAAAACAAATGAAAAGTCAATGCGATGCCAACAGGTGTAGTAATATTACGATTAGCAAAATACACTACTTGTCCATAGAGCTCAGTGGTGCGCCTCTGACTCGCAGACACGGTTCGATTCACGTCGTGGACTGTTAGGATTTGCATAAAATTAGAAAACAATGGTCTCCGCTGATTCCGGGGTAGTGAATTGGCAGCATAGTCTTTTGATTAAAGGCAACAAACTATGAAGATCCGTGTGCTTGTCACACACGCTAGAACTCCTGCTGATGGAAATCCAGAGTAACAGACCAAACAGGCCGGTACCTAGGCAGCATTTCAGAATTAGATAACTAACCCACAAAACTATAACTATTGCTCAATTATAACTGTATACCGAAAGACGTGGCGTACATCATTACGCAAGAGTGTAGTCACTTGTGAAGCAAACAGGACTGTAAGAGCTGTGAAAAAAAAAAGGCTGAAAAAAAAAACCCCACCAAGGAGGTCCTTCTCCAGGAATATCAAGCATTCTTTGCCCACATTGTCAAAGAACATGTCGAGCCAAAATAGGCCGTACCAGCCATCTTAGAACTCACGGCTCCATACTTTTAACCTAACTGGGTGAAATGAATGGCCATCATCATTCTTGATATACAAACACCACAACTGTATACACAAACATTTAGATTCTCGTCTGTGCAATGGCGTTCGAACACCGTGTTAAAATTATTTTTGTGTTGTCCATGGGAGGAGACTGGTGCACCTGTAGAATCGTTATGATAGTTCCTTTACAAACCGCCAATACAAACCACTAATTGTCCAACATGCGTGCCTTTTGATAAAACAAAGTGCACAGCCCATCTGTATAAGGTACACATTCCATAAGGAGACATAAGTCACATGTTTCAAGAAACCGAAGGAACCACGGAAGAATTGCCCACCCTAATATAATGAGGATAAAACCAAATAAGACAAGACGAAAGCGATAGTAGCCCAATCGGCGACCGTATGTTATGTACGGAATAATAACCAGACACAAGATGGCGCCTACAACGAGACCAGTCAAAAACGATATAACGCTGATCAAATAAAACGTGCCCAGAAATGAAATGAAAATAATCACTGCTAATAATTTGATGGCCTCCCATAAAGGACACTGTAGAAATCCCCAGGCTTGAAACAGGTCTAGAACAGCAACGCCGATGATTCCTGCTGCACCACTTGTGGAGCCAACGTGTGGAGCAAACTGTTCCAGGCTGTATGATACCTAAGGAGAGGAAACTGTGTTAACCATTAGATAACTGGCACACCATCACGTCAGTCTCTCTCTCTCTCTCTCTCTCTCTCTCTCTCTCTCTCTCTCTCTCTCCCTCTCTCTCTCTCTCTCTCTCTCTCACACACACACACACACGTATATATATATATATCCATCCATCATGTGCCATGCCGGTAAGCGTGGGCGGTCATGTTCTGCCATCTCACTCGATCAACAGAGTCGTGGATCAGTTCCGTGTTTTTGTCTCGACCATGCCACAAGGCCAAGCCATCCAGATACTTGTTTCTAGGTCTTCCCCTTGGTCTGTTCCCCTCGATCTTACCAGTTGTCACCAAGTTCTCCAAATCATTTCTTCTCATAACATGCCCAAAAAATTGTGACTGTCTACGTCTAATGTCTCTGATCAGTTTACGATCTTCATTTGTTTCTTGAAGGACTTGTTCATTGGTCTTTCTGGCTGTCCATGGTATTCTTTGCATTTTCCTCAGAAACCACATTTCTATAGCCATCAGATGTTTCTCAGCCTGGCTGCTCATTGTCCAAGCTTCACATCCATATAAAAGTACAGGTTCTATGTAGCATCTCAACACTCTTTTTCTCGTTTCAATTGACATCTTTTTATTGGTCAGTATGTTTTTCATCTTGCTAAAGGCTACTTTTGCCATGGCGATTCTTGTTCTAATCTCTTCAAGGCATCTCCCATCAGATGTTATTACTGTTCCGAGGTAATTGTACCTATTCACTTGTTGAAGAATATTCCCATTTACTTGTATATTACATTGTGGTATTTTGTCCTTCCTAGTGACGACCATAATCTGTGTCTTTTTACAATTTAATTCTAACCCTTGTTGTTCACTGTGTGTAACAACCGCATCTACTAAATTTTGCAGGTCCTGTTCATTATCTGCAATCAAGACTGTATCATCTGCATATCTAATGTTATTGATGCATCGTCCCCCAATGTTGATTCCTTCCATATTTTCAATATTTCTGAAAATATTTTCACTGTACAGGGAAAACAGATCTGGAGACATTACACATCCCTGTCTCACACCTCTCTTAATAGGCTGATATTGGCTTACTTCATTATCAACTCTTATGGCAGCTTGTTGTTTCCAATATATGTTTTTTACAAGTCTAAGGTCTTTCCCATCAATTTGTAGATCTTCAAGCATCCTTATCATGTTGACATGTCTCACTTTATCAAAAGCCTTTGTGTAGTCAATGAAGCAAAGGTGTAGATCTTTGTTTACTTCTATAGAACGTTCGATTACGGTTCTCAGTATATACACAGCATTTACTGTACCCTTGCCTACTACAAACCCACATTGTTCTTCTCCTATTTCAGGTTGTATTTTCCTCCTAACTCTTTGCATGATAATTCTTAGCAAAATCTTCGTGATGTGACTCATTATACTAATTGTTCGATGTTGATCACATTCCAAGGCTCCTGATTTCTTTGGGATTGCAATAAATACAGAATTACATAACTCATGAGGTATGTTTCCAGTATCATATATTGTATTAAGCAGACTGGTAACTTTATGTATTCCATATTCTTCTAAAGCATTAATCATTTCTGTTGTGACGCTGTCTGGACCGGGGGTTTTGCCAGATTTCATATGATTAAGAGCATTCTGAACCTCCATCTTCAAAATTGCTGGCCCTTCATTGTTATTTTGAACAATATATTGTTCGTCTCTGCTATCGTCATAAAGGTTTTTCACGTAATCTGACCATACATGTAAAATCTGATCTTTTTCTATTATGACTCTTCCATCTTTTGTCTTTAGGCAGCCTGCTGATGTACGTGTTCTTTGATTAGTAATCTCCTGAATTCTTTTGTGCATTAGTTTCGCATTTTTACTGTTGTGTTGTTTTTCAATTTCTCTGCAATTTTTCTCAAGCCATGTTTCTTTAGCCTCCTTACATAAGGTTCTGACTTTTCTGTGAATTTCTTCATATTTGGCAGGATTATTTTTGTTCTGTCTTCTTGTTTCCATTAGTTGTAAAATTTCTTCAGTCATCCATGTCTTACGGCCAACTTTCTTTACTTTTGGAATAGTTTTTTCTGCTGCACAACTGATTGAATTCTTCAGCATTTCCCATTGATCATCTACATCTTGAAATAGGATCTCTAGATCAGACAATAAATCAAATTTGTTCTTTACTTCTATGTTAAAATTATCTTGTATTTCTTTGTCAGTTTTCAATTTGCACAAGTCATATTTAGGGTTTCCTGCTGTATACTTGACTTTCTTTAACTTTACCCTCAATGTGCCAGTAATTAATCTGTGATCACTGTAACAGTCTGCATTTGGAACTGTTTTTACAACTGTTAATGCATTTCGAAACCTTTTGCTTATCAGGATGTAATCTACCTGGTTTTTAATCCTGCTGTCTGGACTCCTCCATGTCCATAATCTTCTAGGATGTTGTTTAAACCAGGTGTTTCCTACAACCAATTCTTGTTCTTTTGCCCATTCTACAAGTCTGTAACCTCTTTCATTTCTCTCTCCCAAACCATGGTTGCCTACACTGTATCCATCGCTTTGCTTTCCTATTTTTGCGTTGAAATCACCCATTATGATATTTATTTCTGATTTTTGACAGTTCTTCAAAGCAGACTCCATGTCATTATAAAATTCCTCTATACTTTCTTCACTGCTTTCACTTGTTGGGGCATATACTTGAATTACATTTATTTTAAAAGGTCTTCCGTTTAATTTTACTAATAGAACTCTGTCTGACACAGCCCAATATCCTTTGACAGAATTTGATGTTTGTTTATCTAATATAATGGCTACACCTCTTTGCTGTTCTTCTCCCCCCGAGTAAATAATCTTACAATCCTCTCCTGTCCTTATCCCTGCTCCTCTCCATCTCGTTTCCGATATTCCTAATATGTTAATCTTCTCTCTCTCCATTTCTTTTTTGATGTCCTCCAACTTTCCATCTGCATTCATTGTTCTAACATTCCAAGTTCCTACTTTCAATGATATTAATCTTTTGCACCTAGTAGCCTGTTGACGGTCTGGAGTCACCTGGTGCGCATGACTATCCCTACCGGGCGAGGCTGCTCCTATGGAGCACCCATTTACGCCGTTTCTCTG
Source organism: Cepaea hortensis (assembly GCA_963921405.1). Classification (NCBI taxonomy): domain Eukaryota; kingdom Metazoa; phylum Mollusca; class Gastropoda; order Stylommatophora; family Helicidae; genus Cepaea; species Cepaea hortensis. The sequence continues at coordinate 37,166,696 of OY992877.1, forward strand.
ATTATCGATAAGTGAACACAACATGATTTTCTTGGCATGTGTAAAGAAGGTAGTTTGCCATTGCTTTCCTTCCCAGCAGTGACCATACTGGTCAGTGACCGTAGCCATTGTCTCCTCAAAAAAGGAGATCCTCTGCCTACCGTCGTGAAGGTGTAGACCATAACCTACAACTATCTGTCGGCTGCTCTTCATCTTCATCCACCACCTGCACCCATGGCTTCACGTAACCCTGATCGGGGGGCTAAACGGGTACTCCACCTTGCCCAAGGGTGTCCCGTAGGCTAGCGGAGGGAAGGAGGCGCCTTACTTCTCCTTTGATAGGGGATACCCCTACCCCGCTACCCGCATAAGGATAAAACCAAATAAGATATATATATTCGCATATCCTTTACAGGACATCGCTGAATATATATATATTCGCATATCCTTTACAGGACATCGCTGTCAACAGCAGCATCTTTCAGCTGTCTGGTGATTTCTTGGCAAGATTACGCTCAGTAGTTTGCCATTGTTTTCTGAGCGGCCGGCTCAGTTATCCCGCAAGTTACCAGCGGGGGTCGAACCGCTCCCAGCTCTCGCCCGCTACGAGACTGCATATATATATATATATATATATATATATATATATATATATATATATATATATATATATATATATATATATATATATATATAAAGTACTTTAGTTAAGAGGAAGCCGCAGTGACGAAGTAACTAGCACGCTTGCCTGCCCGTCTGGTAGTCATGGGTTCCAATACGAATCAAGGCCGAATCTTAATTGACTTGGGCTCTCAGGTTGACTCAGCCTAAAAAGGGTACCAGGACATGTATAGGAAAGTCAAGTCGGCCGCATGGCATTATCCGCATAAACTCTTGGGTGCCAACTGGTCTACACATGCAAACGCACAAAATAACAAACTACATTGCAATACCAATTACATACAAGACCATATTCTTCGTAAACACTATGATATATATATATGTGTATATATATATATATATATATATATATATATATATATATATATATATATATATATATATATATATATATATAGTTTAGTCGGTGGATCAACATCACGGCACACGAGTGTAACCCATAAGTGTTCCGTTCTATTCCTAACTCAAACCTGAGTCTGGAGAAACTCAGCTCAGTGCACGAACTCCGTAGCACCGGCGAGGATCCTGAAATACTTTGGGTAGATTTTTAACTGGAAATTTTGCCCGGGCAGCGCCGTTAGGCTACTCTTTTTCGATTTTTTACGTCCGTTACACGGGCGTCCGATCTCACTACCCAGAGACCAGGGGAAATTTTATTACTAGAAGTCCACGTGAAAAGGTCCCGTTCTCACTGGGGCTTGAACCCGGGACCTCCAGCACTCGAGGCGGACACCATACCTAGAGACCACGCAGCTCCCCCCGTTTGAATTGGTACATATATACTTATTAGCACCATATGCTGCTAGTATTATTAATTTATGTAAACGCAATGCATTTAAACATATAAGACAGGCATTTTGCTAAATTACTCATTATGTCCGTATTTTATTAAGTTGCATGTCCTTCACAGGACGTAGCAGTCAACCCCAGCATTTTCGCTGTTCGTGATTCCTGCGTAAATTTACGTTCAGTAGTTTGCCATTGCTTTCTGAACTACCGGCTCCTATACCTTTTTCGAAAAAAACACAGCACCGCTGTGTTTCGAACCCGGGTATACGGGCTCACAAACCGCTTTCGCAAGCCCTTAGCCACAGAGACCGATTATGTCCGTATGAAAAATGTATATTCAAGGGTAGAAGTAGGTCGACAATGAAAGAAAGAAAGAAAATCTCACCATTTCTCCCACTATTGCACTGCTTACATAGATAATAATCACCCGGTGCCAGCCGACACACATCTCCAACGGCAACATCATAGTTAGCTCCACAAATATCAGGACACTTAAGTGAATGATCCCATAAGATAAGGGTATGGCCGATAGAAATCGCCACCATTGCCACTGAGTTTTGCGCCCTGGCAGCCATGGAACATCCCTTTCCATCGACATGACATCATCTTCGGAATAACTGGACAGTTTGCACAGCTCTTTTAAACAATTCACCTATGATAGATTTGGATTTAGCGATTGAAAACATCCATTTTGCGAAATATTTTCTTTAAAATAAACACACATTTCTATGTGACAATTCCATTTCTTCCTCGTACAACTTCAGAAGTTAGTAAAAGCAACGGCACCTTTTAGACGCATTGGGCATAGATGCTAGACCTATAGTTTTGTTGACCGATCGGCACATGTCCACTGTCATTAGATGTTTATCAGCTTTTCTGCTAACTGTCCATGCTTTACACATGTACAACATTATAGGATCTATATAGCACATGAACGCTCTTCTTCTTCTTCTTCTTCTTCTTCTTCTTCTTCTTCTTCTTCTTCTTCTTCTTCTTCTTCTTCTTCTTCTTTCTCTTGCAAAGTATTGTACATATGTTGCTGTTGTTTGTCCATCAAGAATGATGATGACCAGGTATTTCATCCAGTGGGGTTGAAAGTATGGAGCCGTGAGTTCTAAGATGGCTGAGAAGGCATATTTTGGCTCGAAATGTTTTTTGACAATGTGGGCAAAGAATGCTTGACGTTCCAGGAGGCGGATCTCCTGCAGTGGTTTTTCTGTCCAGCCTTTTCTTCACAGCTCTTGCAGTCCTGGTTGCTTCATAAGTGACTGCACCCTTATGTAATGATTTACGCCACGAATTACGGTCTTTAGCAGCAGTCTCCCAGGTGTCAAGATGAATTCCAAAAGCTTTAAGTGAGATTTTCAGTGTGTCTTTAAAGCGTTTCCTCTGGTCGCCCTGGGAGCGTTTACCACAACGCAGCTCGCCGTAGAAAATTTGTTTAGGGAGCCTATGATCTGGCATACGAGTTAAGTGACCCGCCCAGCGAATCTGATTTTTCATTAGTAGAGTGGATACTGGGCATGGACGCTCTTTCTAGAACTTCAGTGTCTGGGATCTTGTCTTGCCATTTAATCGTCAATAACTTCCTAAGGCAGACTGTGTGGAAGTGGCTTAATTTCCTAGCTTGTCGCTGATAAACAGTCCAGGTTTCACAAGCATATAGCAGTGTGGATAATACAACTGCTTTATAGACTTTCAGCTTTGTTTGCAGGCTTATTCCATTTCTGTCCCGTACATTCTTGTACAGTCAGCCAAATGCCCCGCTGGCCTTGGAGATTTTTGCATTCACTTCGTCATCAATTGTGGCAGCTTATTGCACATAAGCAGACTGTAAGCAATACAATTTTAATTGATTCAGTGCCGAAGAATAATATACCGCCAAATATCACCTCCCATTTGAACAGAAGGACGATATATGGCCATACTAGGGTCATTGTATTATTTTTTTCGCTTCGAGGTATCTTCAGCAGTTTCAAACTCAGTGAACAGAAATTTACATGATAATACAGTGTACTTGTTAATTTGATTGTGCACTATGTTTGATCCAAACCTACTGTTTCTTTGGCACTGAATCAGTTAACGCATCTCTTCATCCTTTAGCATAATGATATCAGATCAGCGGGGTACTAATGGAGGGCGCGCTAGCGAAGTTGATAGCGAACTCCGCTGATAGTGTCATGATCACGGTCGGACGCGGGTTCGACGCCTGGGCGCGTCGCTTGTCAAAGTGAGGGACATATTTTCTATCTATTCCCCCTTGTCTCTCAAGCCTACAAAATGTGATGACGCTAGCAGGAGACTGCTTCGGGGCAATAAAGCAGGTACTATTTGCTTGCTATGACAATGGTTCTAGTTCATTCAAAATTCCTTTACCTGTACAGTTTTGGTGTCGATCCAACCCCATTAATTTGGTACTGGATAATTTTAAAATATCCTAGACGGGAGCTGGTTAACACACTTCATTATTCTGTGGTCCAGAATATTAGGCCTAATTTATTTTTCAATGTCCAGGTATTTATTTATTATTAGAGAGAAATTTACATTGCCAGCTTTGTTGGTCTAAGATAAGAGCCCGAGAATCACTGAACTCTGGTAACATTACATCCTACGGACAACAATGCCTTTCAAATTAATATCCAAAATGTGGCTGATTCAGTCACAGGATTATTAATCTGAGGCTGGGATGGGCCGTAATCATAAACTTGTCTTCTGAGGTTGACCGGGGTAGAGGTAATGGATAAACGACAAGGAACTCTGGCACACGGCGTCAGTTACTTACCTGTACGCAGTGGTCGCAGTCTGTATGAAAGACGCCCTCTATGAAGTCGCAATGTTCGCGAGAGATCATCACACATTCGCCGCGGGAACCCGTGCAACATGGCTTGATGACATGGGCCACACTGTTCTTGGTGCTTGGTCTGTCGCTGCACAGAACGCCCATTGTCCACTTCCCTAGTCCTGTCCATACAAAAATGTTGCATGTCCGTTGTAGGATTTTGTAGGACATTGTAAGACAATTTTATGCTCAGTTTACCAATGCTTTCGGAACAAGTAATCAACGCTGCAATCCAACTCACCGGTGCATCGGTTTAATTCGCTACCCCGCCGTCAGCGCACCGGAAGTTTAAGCTAGACCGCTCTTGTCTTTTAGGCCACATCGCTTGCTTTCAAATTGTTTTATCATTTTTTTTTTCTCAACATTGTTTCATGAGTTTTTGCCAAATTTGTTTTTTCTCTTTCTATTGGAAGCATTTCTCCCAGAAGAATCCATTCTTTAAAATGAAGCAGAACTGTATATATGGCGAAGTTAGAAGATTGTATCCAGGAAATGGCATTTAGAACACACATCTTGTTCTATTTGTAGCATTTTTCTCAACAGAATGCTTATTTTTTTTCTTTCTATTGGGCTCTCTTGCTTTGAACTCAAGCGCCCCGGAAGGTTAACCCAGTCAACATATGTCCACAGAAGTCGGATGTGTCGACCTAACGGCGCAAGAATGCAGTTCTGCTGTAAACAGGCACAACGCAATCACGTCCGAAAAAAACCTCTCCGGTTGAACGCAGAAGAAGAAGAAGAAGAAGAAGAAGGACCGATTTTTACGTGTGGATTAGCTTTCCATTGGCGAACCCACTCCAACGTCTGAGGGACTTGTAAATTATGTCCATAAGTCAAGTATGAGAAGTCAAGATTTTAGTCCAACTGACAGGTGTAGGGGTTGAACCCGCTACCTCGGCATCAGCACACCGGCAGTGTAAGATCCGGTGCTCTTATCAATTCAGCCATGCTGACATCTACGCGTATATTAAAAACAAATAGAAACTGTAAATATACTCATCATCATCATCATCATCATCATCATCATCATCATCATCATCATCATCATCATCTTCCACTTTTGCCGTCAAGCGGCCTGGGGTGTAATAATTGCCGTTCCAGCCCCCGATGGGTGGCACTGGATAATATCATTCCGTGTGATGTGACATTCAATGTCTTTGATGCCGTCAATCCAATTTTGTCTCCGGTGTCCTCTTGCTGTCGTCGCAGATGATCTTTAATGTAGGACCAGTGCTGGTAGTTGATGGTGTTGCATTCTAACGAGATGGCCAAACCATTAGATCTTCTGTCTTTCGATAAATGAGGCACAAGGTGTTGATCCCACTATCTGTCTGATAACATCATTTCTTACTCAGTATTATTCCGAACTAAACCCAAAGAGGAAATTTAATTTAAAACAAGGCATTCGTGCTTTGAAAATACAGTTTTAAATATAATACAAAACAAAATGAGTAAATGCGAAAAGAGAATTAGCGCGCAACCGAAAAGAATTTCGGTGAGACCTCATCTCATCATCTTCCTCTTGTACCTTGTGGTGTCGAGGTGAAGTATAAACAGCGGGAGAGTGCCCGCTTATAGGCTTAATGTATAGATATTCCCAAGGACTCTGTTATTCTCTGCGTTCATCGTTTACGTGGTCGGCCTCTTCCTCTGCTTCCCTCTAGTCTGTACATCATTGCTTGTTGTGGCATGCTGTTAACTGGTAACCTACTTGCATGGCCAAACCATTTGACTTGCTGCTTCCTAATAAAATCTAGTGCAGCTATAACCCCCATTTTAGTCCTGATTTCTTCATTTCTGATTTTATCTCTTCTTGATACATTGAGTATTCTTCTCAGGAATCTCATTTCTGTTGTTGTGATTTTTCTTTTCTTTTTTTCTGTCATTGTCCAGGTTTGGCGGTGAGACGTTCGCAGATAATAGTATTAAATATTCTTCCGAATTCGGAGAGTGTCTGCCTGCACGGCGAGGAACCACCAGTCTGCACACCAATAAGCCAGACTTGGGACAACGGATACTCACGCAAAACTCAGGTCCTGTATGACATCACACTGATGTTGGACAACAGGATGGCTGCATCCGACATACAGAACTTCGCGTTGGAGTTCACAGCCAGCGAACGCAAGCAAGCAAGCAATTAAATACTGTCAGTCTTGTATTTCAGTCCTTTGTCATAAGGGAGGCTGCGGTATCGCAGTGGCTACCACACTCGTCTGTCTGCCGGCGTTGTGGTCATGTGGTAGTGTGCACGGAGGTGGAATATTAAAAGTGAGTGCTACGCTCCATCGTCCACAATGAGCAGAATAATTTACACTCTAAATTATGAGTTCTTAAAAACAGCCATGCAGCTAAGGCATATTTAAACAGCGTTATTAGATGGAAGATATTTAAATGTATAAGCAGTCAACTTAAAGATCGTTTGTTTCATGTTGTATTGCTGTTCAGTCCCCAGCAGTCGTATTCTTTGTTTCCGACTAGTAAGGCTTTGGGGTCGATCCAACCTTATACAATGGGTACCATACAATGTTCTGGCAAGAATGGGCAGCTTAAAGGGGATTAACCATGGCACCTCATTATATTGTGGACTAGGATATGTGAATAATTAAACACTTCACGCTCTGACAACAGTATCTGGCATGGGAATACCTTTTAAAACTTTCTGTAGGAACACTTCTCGTCTGATTTTCTACAAGTCAAGTTATTGTGTGAAAAATTATTCTAGAGGTGACGACGGACCGCCAGATAACATAGCAAATAAGGAAAGGCAATGAATGAATCAATCAATGATCGAATCAATACAAATACGTCTTATTTTGCATAAAGAACTTTACGAATAATAAATAATAAAAAAATAAAGTTAAGAACCCATTTTACGCGCCCTGAGGTATATTGCATTTGTACAGACCAATCGTCAGTCTGGTGACGATGTGGGCAATATCATCACCACCACCGCCTTGACTTCCCAAGATATGTCTTGGTACCCACGGTTTGCTTGACTGCCGTTGAACATCAGGTCAATTAAAACAAAAGTATTCAGATAATTAAAAAAACATGCCTAGACGTGAACCTTTGATCATCGGGCAGGTAGGCAGGCAGGCAAGCAAGCGTTCTAGACACTGCTCCACGGAAGTAACTTTCCATTAGTTAAGATATTTATATAGAGTGTATTTTTAATAAGTGTGCAGCTTTTGGAAATACTGCCGTTTCAAGTTTTGTATTTGCCTACTGTGGAGTTCATGCAACAAATTCAACATATTAGGTAAATACAAAACTTGGAACAGCAATATTGTAAAAAAAAAAAAATGCAGTCGTTAAAAATACACCATGTACAATTAATCAACTGCGGTAAAGGTGTAGAAATGTATACAATATTAAGAACACGAACACTATTTATTTCGTTTTCCCCTTCTGTTATTATTATGCCTGAATGTAGTGTCATCTTCGTGGTTTATATGTTGTGTTTTCTTATGTTTGTTTTCTGGTGAAAGCTTCTCGCCGCAACGTCCTTTGTTTTCCGTAACTGTGTTTGTAAAGCTGCCATATATTTCATGGGTTTTATATTCTTTAACTCCCCATAAAAATGCTTCATTTGCGACAGTCTTTGACAGACAGATACATCAGTATACCTGAAGTCATCTCCTCACACTCAGACTGCGTGGTTGTCCCCGCCCTGTTGAACAGAGCGACCATTTCACAGCAGCCGAAGTAGAAGCGGTTTCTGTCTGTCATCAGCCTGTATCCTTTATGTGCAGTGATGGTCTTTAGTTGCTCCACAGGTCTCATACACGATGACACGACAGCCCCGGCAGCTGGTTTCAGGGTAAAATTAAAAAAAAAGTAACCGGACTTGAGATCATGTATGCTTGTTGTTGGAGTAAAGATTTTGCTGTTGTCTTCTATATATGTAGTTAAACGCGACGTGGGGAGGGGAAACTGAAGTTCCAGCGCCTGTGACTGGGCTTTTCCATCAATTCCCCCATGATTTTTATGCAGTATTGTCTTGGGTTAAGTTGATTTCCCACCTGTTTGCTAGACCTGTTGTAGGTTAAAATAAATGAAAATGAATGTTACTCTTCATTGCAATAAGAGAAACCATTGCTTATGACTGTATGTTGTTGTTTTTTTATTGCTGATTCATCATCATATGCTATACTGAGAAAAAATGGGCGGTTATGGTTCACCATTTCAAACCATCCCCAGAGTTCTGGATCAAATGTATGTAATTGTTGATTAACATTTTGAAAGTTAGAAATTGGGAGTCTCCGTTGCGAAGTGATCAAGCCGTCTGCTTCACGCTCCGAAGTTTGTGGGTTCGATTCAGGGCTACGTCTTTCGGTTCGTGAGTGAATTTTTCTCGGAGACTCCTGGGGGCCGTCGCCGGAGCAACGGAATTCGTACTTTGTGCGAAAAGAGACAGAGCTATATAGGATAAAACGCGGGGCAATGAAGTCGATCCTCTCGACTTTTAAGACATTTTTAAGTTCACTGAACATGTTCTTATTTTATAATTTATAATTTATTATTGAAATAAGGTAATTTAATTAATTTATAGTTTATATTTTATTATATAGTTTATAAGTTGAATAGTTTAAAAATGTTAATATCTCGTTTTTTTTTTTTTTTGCATATCCCTTTTACAGGACATCGCTGTCAACACGAGCATTTTACTGATGTTGTTGATATCTTGGCAAGTTTTACGTTCAGTAGTTTGCCATTGCTTTCTGAACGACCGGCTCCCATACCAACTCGTTAAAACCCAGCGCAACGCGGTCTGCTGTCAAATCGGTCGCAGCTGTGTTTCGAACGCTGGTAAGCGGGTTTTCGAATCGCGTCCGTAAGCCCTTAGCCACGGAGCCTAGCAATATTTCGTATTATTCAATATAATTTGAATAGTTTAAGTGGTGGCAACACGTGTACGCAAAGATATGTTATTCTGTATTTAAAAAAAAAAATGTGGCTATGCTAAAGACGGCAAGAATAATATTACATTCTATATCTATATATATAAAACAGAATGTATGTATGTGGGTGGGTGTGTGGGGATGTATTTGATGTGTTCGATAACGGTCCATCCGATTGAGATGAAATTTTCTACATGTTTTCTATTCATTCCCGTGCAGCCAACTGTCATAGTTTGGTACTGTACAATCAGCTATTTACTTAGTAAAATTTAATTTTGTAATTACCTGACTTAACATAAGACAATTTATATAAATAGACATAACTTTTAGTAGCATTGCTATATCTTAGATTAAGTCCCCTGGCTATAGATAGATAGATAGATAGATAGATAGATAGATAGATAGATAGATAGATAGATAGATAGATAGATAGACAGACAGACAGACAGACAGATAGATATATAGATAGATAGATAGATAGATAGACAGACAGACAGACAGACAGACAGATAGATAGATAGATAGATAGATAGATAGATAGATAGATAGATAGATAGATAGATAGATAGATAGATTGATAGATAAATAGATAGATAGATAAATAGATAGATCTGACCCGATAGATAGAGAGGATGTGAGAGACGGACGGACGGACGGGCGGGTAGGCAGGCCGGCAGGCAGGCAGACAGACAGACAGAGAGATAGATAGATAGATAGATAGACAGACAGACAGACAGACAGACAGACAGACAGACAGACAGACAGACAGACAGACAGACAGACAGACGGGCCGGGTCGTCAGACATACAGACAGACAGACAGTCGGGAACGGGAACTTATATGACTACTTGTATGAATTAAATGAGATGCTCCCCACCACGGACTGGGTAAAGCCGGGCCGGGTCAGACAGACAGACAGCCAGACAGAAAGATAGACAGACAGATAGTCGGGAACGGGAGCTTATATGACTACTTATATGAATTAAATGAGATGCTCCCCACCACGGACTGGGTAAAGCCGGGCCGGGTCAGACAGACAGACAGACAGACAGACAGACAGACAGATAGATAGATAGATAGATAGATAGATAGTCGGGAACGGGAGCTTATATGACTACTTATATGAATTAAATGAGATGCTCCCCACCAGGAGCTGGGCAAAACCCAGATAGATAGATAGATAGATAGATAGATAGATAGATAGACAGACAGACAGACAGACAGACATTTAATTCATATAAGTAGTCATATAAGTTCCCGTTCCCGACTGTCTGTCTGTCTGTCGACCCGGCTGTCTGTCTGTCTGTCTGTCTGTCTGTCTGTCTGTCTGTCTATCTGTCTGCCTGCCCGTCCGTCCGTCTCTCCCTCCGTCTATCCCACCCTCTCTATCGGGTCAGATTTATCTATCTATCTATCTATCTATCTACCTATCTATCTATCTATCTATCTATCTATCTATCTATCTATCTATCTATCTATCTATCTATCTATCTATCTATCTATCTATCTATCTATCTAACTATATGTCTGTCTGTCTGTCTGTCTGTCTGTCTGTCTGTCTGTCTGTCTGCTTATTTGTCTGTCTGCTTATCTATCTATCTATCTATCTATCTATCTATCTATCTATCTATCTATCTATCTATCTATCTATCTATCTATCTATCTATCTATCTATCTATCTATCTATCTATCTATCTATCTATCTATCTATCTATCTATCTATCTATCTATCTATCTATCTATCTGGGCTTTGCCCAGCTTCTGGTGGGGAGCATCTCATTTAATTCATATAAGTAGTCATATAAGCTCCCGTTCCCGACTATCTGTCTGTGTGTCTATCTGTCTGTCTGTCTGTCTGACCCGGCTCGGCTTCACCCAGTCCCTGGTGGGGAGCATCTAATTTAATTCATATAAGTAGTCATATAAGCTCCCGTTCCCGACTATCTATCTATCTATCTATCTATCTATCTATCTATCTATCTATCTATCTATCTATCTATCTATCTATCTATCTATCTATATATCTATCTATCTATCTATCTATCTATCTATCTATCTATCTATCTATCTATCTGGGCTTTGCCCAGCTTCTGGTGGGGAGCATCTCATTTAATTCATATAAGTAGTCATATAAGCTCCCGTTCCCGACTATCTGTCTGTGTGTCTATCTGTCTGTCTGTCTGTCTGACCCGGCTCGGCTTCACCCAGTCCCTGGTGGGGAGCATCTAATTTAATTCATATAAGTAGTCATATAAGCTCCCGTTCCCGACTATCTATCTATCTATCTATCTATCTATCTATCTATCTATCTATCTATCTATCTATCTATCTATCTATCTATCTATCTATCTATCTATCTATCTATCTATCTATCTATCTATCTATCTATCTATCTATCTATCTCTCTGTCTGTCTGTCTGTCTGTCTGTCTGTCTGTCTGACCCGGCTTCGCCAAGCACCTGATGGGGTGCATCTCATTTAGTTCATATAAGTAGTCATATAAGTTCCCGTTCCCGACTGTCTGTCTGTCTGTCTGTCTGTCTGTCTGTCTGTCTGTCTGTCTGACGACTCGGCCCGTCTGTCTGTCTGTCTGCCTGTCTATAGCCAGGGGACTTAACCTAAGATATAGCAATGCTACTAAAAGTTATGTCCCTTTATATAAATATTCTTATGTTAAGTCAGGTAATTACAAAATTAAATTTGAGTAAGTAAATAGCTGATTTTACAGTACCAAATTATGACAGTTCGCTGCACGGAAATGAAAAGAAAACATGTAGAAAGTTTCATCTCAATCGGATGGACCGTTTTCGAACGCATCAAATACATCCCCACAGACCACCCACATACATACATTATGTTTTATATATATATATATATATATATATATATATATATATATATATATATATATATATATATATATATATATATATATATATATATATATATATATAATGCAATGTCTGTCGAACAATCCATCCGATTTAGATGAAATTTTCTACACGTCTTCTTCTCATTCCGGTGCTGCCAACTGTCATAGTTTGTTAGTTTACAAACAGCTATTTACGTAATAAAATTAAATTTTGTTATTTTCATCATCATCAAGTGCCGTGCCGGCTGGTGTAGGCGTTCATGGCTCTCCATAAATCTCGGTCTTTGGTTTTCTGGATCAACTCTGCTGCTGATATTCCTCCATGCCACCGTCTCAATCCATACAGCATAATTTCTCTTGGTCTGCCTCTGCCTCTCTTCCCCCCGATCTTTCCAGTTGTTACGATGTTCTCCAATGCCTCTCTTCTCATCACGTGACCGAAGAAAGATGTTTGTCTCTGTCTTATTGTTGTATATAATGTTCTAGTTTCATTAGCCTGTTTCAGGCAGTCATCGTTAGTTACTCTGGCAGTCCAAGGAATTCGCAACATTCGTCGCAGGAACCACATCTCTGTTGCTTCTAATTTTTTCTCAATTTGTTCATTTACATTCCAAGATTCACTGCCATACAGTAAAACTTGTTCTACATAGCATTTCAGCACTCTCTTTCTTACATTCAGTGATAGCGACTTATTGCATAAGATACTCTTCATTTTCTGAAATGCGGCTTTTGCCTGCCACTTAACTTAAGAAAAGTTATATCAAGGGACATAACTTTTAGTGGCATTGTTATATCTTAAGTTAAGTCCCTTTGCTATATGCACGCCGAACATAGATAGACAGACAGACAGACAGACAGACAGACAGACAGCCAGACAGACAGACAGCCAGACAGACAGACAGACAGACAGACAGACTGTCCTTCTATCACTCTTTCATACATTATTTCATTCACACATCATTAAAGGCTATCAGAGACATCAGAGAACAGAGAACAGCAACAATATAAAAGATATGCATTATAAAGGCATGGGCTAAATGCGAACAGCAATACTATAATACTTAGTAATATTAGCTAATGGTGTGACACTTGTTATTAGCCATGTGGAATATACTGGCCTACCAAAATGGGACTGGCTGTTATACTAGGGTTTTGTTATTATTATTATTATTATTATTTGTATTATTAAGGGGGAAGATAATCCGTACTGATTAGATAGATAGATGGATAGATAGATATTTAGATAGATAGATAGATAGATAGATAGATAGATAGATAGATAGATAGATAGATAGATAGATACATACATACATAGATACATAGATAGATACATAGATACATAGATACATAGATTGATTCCTGCCCTATTTAGATATGTGGATGAAGATTGTTCTCTTCCAATCTGTTCGCCATATTTCCGGGAATGGGAACGGCAGCTTATATGACTTCTAATATGAATTAAATGAGACGTTCCCCGCCAGGGACTGGGCGAAGCCGGGGCGGGTCGTCTTTTTTGGGAACGGAAACGGGAGCAGGGGCCGAATATGAATTAAATGAGATGCTCCCCGCGAGGGGCTGGGCGAAGCCGGGCCAGGTCGTCTTTTTTGGTAACGGGAACGGGGGCAGGGGCCGAATATGAATTAAATGAGTCGCTCCCCGCTAGAGGCTGGGCGAAGCCGGGCCAGGTCACTAGTATATATATATATATATATATATATATATATATATATATATATATATATATATATATATATATATATATATATATATATATATATATTTCGCCCCTGTGTTACCGGGGCCCATACGGGGAGCAAAGAATATTAACACTGTGGCCTACCATGCACGTCGTAAGAGGCGACTAAGGAGGCTATGGTTCCGTTGCCCTGCTACTCAGTGAGTGCGTGGCGCAACACTGTGAGCTGTGAATTTCGCGTGGAATGCCTTTGCATCTGAACGCGGTTGTTTTTCGCGTGAACTGCATGTTCGGAACGATGACGGCCGGCTGTTTCTGGATTGACTGGTTTGTCTTTTCAGTTCACGAGTGCATTTTTCAGGAGACTCCTGGGAGTCGTCGCTGTCGCTACGGTGTTCGTCCTTTGTACGGCGCTTTCGGTGGGTCGCCCTGCAGAAAGAGACCGAGCCATATGGGATAAAACCCCGGTCAGTGAAGTCTTTCTGGTGACTGCCGTTTTCATCGACGATGAACTATTTTTCGTGGAGGACTTTTGTGTTGGCATTCTGGCGGCGGCATTATGCGCAGTGTACCTGTGCGGGCTGTTGGCTTGCCGACACTCCTGTCTATTCCATTGTTCACATGGGGCAATGAGGAACATTTTGTGATATTCACTGGCACAGGAACGGAGCAATATGGGGACGACCCGTTGCCGTGAAGTTGGAACCGCGACTAACTATATATATATATATATATATATATATATATATATATATATATATATATATATATATATATATATTATGATCTGCAACTGCATGTATCAATTCGTGTGTTGACTCCCTTCCTTGCCATGACACACGACCATCAAGAATTTTCTCTCGCTGTCTTCCTCTATCTATCTGTCCCTATTTTCAACATTTAATTTGCATTGGGTATCACTTGTAGCACACGATGCTCCCTACGGACGCAATGTTTCCACGGAATCCTCACAACGTCATTAACATAATCCACTTGGTTTAGAAGCACGATTAATTAGAGATAAATACAGCGATAGTCTCCCCTTGATCTCGCCAGTTTTCTATGGTTGATCAACTAGTCTGTATAAAAAGACACTATGCAAAAAAAAAAAAAAAAGGGGGGGGGGGTGTGCATTATACCCCCCAATGGCCATGTCACAGTTTTGAGGTATTTTACATAGCTGCCCCACCTCGCCTCCTCTCTCAATGACACCGCCTGTGTTGGTCCACGACTGCTTATTCCATATATTCACAGCTGACTTCTTTAAAAAAGTCTTAGAAGTCGAGAGAATCGACTTCATTGCACCGGGTTTTATCCCATATGGCCCAGTCTCTTTCTGCAGGGCGGTCTTCCGAAAGCATCGCACAAAGCACGAACTCCTTAGCTCCAGCGAAGACCCCCACGAGTCTCCGGGGAAACAATGAATCCAAGAACCGAAAGACGTGGCCCGGAGTCGAACCTACAACCTTCGGAGCGCGAGGCAGACGGCTTGACCACTTCGCCACGGAGACTCCCTCTAGCTAACCTCTAGAAAATATATCTAGAGGCCACTTCACCAACCGCCACCCGGTGGACGCGCCTAGTAGTAGAACATGTCCATACCCCAGGATCATATGTTATAATTAAAACCTCGGTTTTCGTCGATAATCCGTCATAAAGCAAAAAGTGGATGACAGAAGATGGGAAGTAGGGGTGTGTTAGAGTTATGACAGTAGTTCTCAACCTTTTTTGGCCCATTCCCCCCTTTACCATATGTTCAGAACGTCATTTCCCCCTCCCCCTTTAGAATTTCCACCCTATAAATCCCCCCATCCTCACACAGTATACATGAAAATGGAAGCTAAATTTAATAACACATACTAAAACAAGTCTAGACATCTACATAAAACGTGATTTGCGGGTCTACTTACGTTATAAAACGAATTTCATTAGGGCGAGAAGAACAGAACCGTAAAATGTAGAGGGTAAAACAATATAAAGTAACTGGTTCTTGTATTAATGCGATCTTGAAATAATCTTAATTCCACCCCCCCCCCCCCATTTCCCCCTCTAGAAACCCTAAAATTTCCCCCTTGGGGGTATTCCTCACCGTTTGAGAACCAATGAGTTATGACTTTAAAGTTGTTAATATGGTAGGATACATGTTGTATTATAATGCAATGACAATATTTCGGCGATATATAAGCCATGGCAGATACGGAAAGTCGCTTAAGACCATTAATCATCCCACGATACTCAATCAGTTAAGTAATTGTTTCAACAGTCTTGATGATTATAGGTGACCACAAAAACAATCTGCCGAAAATAAGTCTATGGACTGATATATCGTTATATTCATACTGATGTCCTTAGACCAGATAACCTAAATGATGCGAGCTTGATGTCTGAATGAGAGAGCAAGTCAACAACTGACGTCTGTCTGAAGAAAGTAAACTAGTGTTTGATATCTACTGAAAGAAGAGACTAGCAATTAATGTTTGTCCGAAAGCGTAGACTAGTGATTAATGTCTTCCGGAAAGAGCAGACTAGCTATTAATGTCTGCTTGAAAGAGTGACTAGTGAATAATGTTTACCCGAAGAGTAGTCTAGCAATTGATGGCTGTGGGAAATAAAGATGTTCGGGGGAATAAACCAAGGTTTGGACTTCTTCTTCTTTTTTTTTTCTTCTTTTTTTTGAGTCAGTAGAATGCAAACAGCACCACACTACTTCTTTATACAAACCAATGATTCGGAGATTTAAACATGTCCTGTTGCGTAAGGATTACAAAGAAAGTTCATGAATATGTTTCAGGCATACATTAGGGCACAAGACTACAAGCTATGTCTCCTTCTAAATCCTAACTTGGAGTATGCACAGAACGAAACAAACAGTATAATGATATGCTCATGTACTGTATCTTAGTAGTGAAGTCATTGCCTACCAATAAAAGAATGCACTGGTGGCCCCAGCCATGGATTTGACTCCGCCATAAACCGGAAAGACTCTGTACCCAGGAACGTTGGAATCCCGTGCCGCACTTGGCTTACTGTCGCTACTCCTGCGTCAGAGAAACCATACCGCATACACAGCACGGCCAGAGTTAATATCTGCAACTGCATTAGTCATACATTGTCACTTAATGCTCAAGTCTTTGACAACAACAACAACAACAACAACAACAACAACAACAACAACAACAACATGGGAAAGTACACAAATGGAGACCGACAACACATCTTAATATTCTTTTCGTCACATATACAAAGTGGTTGCTGTAGTTGTTGCTTTTGTTTCTGGGCGAACCTCGTTATATGGAGATGTCCATGTGTGTAAGAAATCATGATAGAATCGGGAAAGGCAATTATTTTTGGGTTGCCTTCGCTCGCTTTGAACTCAAACGTAGTCCACACACACGCTACCTCTTCTGGTGCACTGAACTGATCTTTGCGTGTTGATTTGCTTTCCCTATTACCAGTGTACCCCGCAATGACTTCACCCACGTGAAATCGGGCCCATACGGGAAACAAAGAATAGTAACACTGTAACCTGGCATGCATGTCGTCAGAGGCGACTAAGAAGAGTTTATATGAGACTGGGTAACTAAATCTGTTAAAAACATTAGCTGTAAAATCAAAACCCACCAGGAACAAGTCTACTCTGTGATTGGTGTGAGTTGGTTGAAGGCCAATGCTCCATTAGGTGATGCAAGACAGCAGCAGCAGCAGCCGCCGCCGCCGCAGCAGCAGCTGCAGCAGCAGCAGTAGCAGCAGCAGAAGAAGAAGAAGAAGAATTAATGGCTTCAAAATAGGTTAATAAAAACTCAAAAACAATACATTCATTTCAAGAAAATTGCCTAGTAACTTGCAAACAACCAAAAATGCTGGGGTTGAATTGCAACGTCCTGTAGTAAAGTACAAGAAGGTAACTTTTAACTAGACTGTTAGTGGCAGCCGTGAAAGTCGGGTGGCTTGTACGCTTGTCTGCCGGCCTTGTGGACGTGTGTCCGAATCCTCTTAGAAAAACATTAAAGGGGGGGGGGGGGGGGGGTTGTGTCATTCAGCGACCTGCGTACCCTCGTCGACTGTGGGAATAACATACCCAATAATTTTCTGCGGAATGAATGCTACCGGAGTTATACTGACCACATCACCTGTTGGTCTAAAGTTGTGGGACTGGCGTAAGTGTCCGAAGTTTAGCAATTAAAAGAATCGTTAGTTGTAGACGCAAAAAGGCATACCAGCACAAGCGCGAATGTGAAGTAAGGGTAGTAATCTGGAATGTTAGAAACTTGCATCCTGACATCCGTGTAGCTTTGATGTTCCTTTGAAAGATTCCGCTTCAGGGTTTTCCAGCGGGCCAGATTCGTTTCTGTGGGGTCGCTGTAGTAATCTGTGAACAATACAATGAAACAATACTCGTGTTGGCATCCAGTCTATGCAGTGCAGTTACTGAGTTGAGTAGAGTTAAGAACCGGCATCACAGCACTCAGGATATTCCCATGCATGCTCCGCCCTCATCTTCAACAGCCAGTGAAGAGTCCCAACACTGATGATATCAGTAGCAGTCTGATGATGTGCCCGTCTGGCCTTTCCTCTGAGTCCCGAGTGTCGTCGAGATCCACTAGTTACTCCATGCGGCACCATTCTCTCCAGGCCGTGATGATATATCTGTTCTTCTGCATTATACACACGATCGCAAAGGACCACCACCACGTCTACCTTACCAATAACACACCGAGCGGAGCAGACCCAGCCTGCATATCCACCTGCTCGTTTCCCCACCACACAACACCAGCTGCGGTAACTGAGGAGAAGTCAATTCCTTCAACCTTTTAACTTACCATAAATTGTGTCCCACGTGACGCCTAATTTCTAAATTCATGATTAGTTGTCTATTTTCCCTATATAGAGCTGAACTGTTCTGAAACATGGACTCTTTCGCCATTATCACGTAGCAAGTAATTCGCAAACCGTCGCGCTCATTACAATCTGCCAGAGCTTTGAGCAGGGGTGGCCAACCTTTTCAGCAGGCGGGCCAAATTTCCGAAATAATTTTTCCTGCCAGGCCACGCACCTAATTTTTTCTTTTAAATTAAAGTAAACAAGCAAGCGTGCTACAGCTTCTACCACATCGTCGCTTCCCACTGCGCGGGCCGCAACATGACTCCCGGCGCGCCGCATGCGGCCCGCGGGCCTCGCGTTGGCCACCCCTGGCTTTGAGCTTTGAGCAAGCGACAGAAGACAGTTGCTCGAGCTTATGGAGGATATCCATGCCACAATTCTGTCAGAGAACTAATCATTCGTACTTTCCTCATTGAAGAGCAGAATTATAGTTATAGCAACAGTTTTTAGAGCACAAAGAGGCTAACAAGAAGCACCGAGACTTCTATTGATTCGAAATACATTTTTAAAATGTAGTAATGTTATATTTAAAAATAAAAATAAACATATTCAAATCAATGTATTCCTTTAGTGAATTTAAACACGTCATGTGCATACTGCAAAGTTATTTATCATATGAAGTGAATAAATGGATAATACTTTGACTGAAACAATTAAAACACAGTCACAGGTATTGTTCAAATGTGGAACATCTGTTATCCCCACGGTAATTTATGACAATGATGCGGCCAGTGTTTTAGGTTAGGGTTATGAAGGTAAGTCAGTAATTAAGCCACAAACTGGTATACGACAGTTGAGAAATGGTTGTGTGTAATTTACAATGGCGTCATTACGTGGTATTTCCTTCAAGCTTGATGTCTGTGTTTGGCAGCTTCAAGCTTGATGTCTGTGTGTGGCAGCTTAAAGCTTGAAGTCTGTCTATATGTGACAGCTTCAATCTTGATGTCTATGTGTGGCAGCTTCAAGCTTGATATCTATATCTGGCAGCTTCAAGCTTGATGTCTATATGTGACAGATTCAAGCTTGATGTCTATGTGTGGCAGCTTAAAGCTTGAAGTCTATATGTGACAGCTTCAAGCTTGATGTCTATGTGTGACAGCTTCAAGCTTGATGTCTATATGTGACAGCTTCAAGCTTGATGTCTATATGTGACAGCTTCAGTCTTGTGTGGCAGAACATAAATTTCGCAAGCGTTTCTTTTTTTCTTTTTCTTGCGCCCGCTCGCTTTGAACTCAACCGTAGTCTATGCACACTACTTCCAGGAGTGCTGGACTAAATTTTGCGTGTGGATTAGCTTTACCTATTAGCAGTATCCCTCGCCATCAGGCGAACCCATTCCGACTTCATAGGTACTTGTTATTTACGTCCCCAAGTCAAGGTCAACATTTTAGGCCAACTGTCCGGTGCAGGGGTTGAACACCATACCTCGGCATCAGCACACCGGATGTTTAAGAACACGCGTTCTTATGCATACGGCCATGCTGACCTGCACGCGTATCTTGATTTTACACATTGTTTATAAGAGGGATATGCTTAATGCGGTGGTTCTCAACCGGTGGGGAATTCCCCCCTCCCCCTCGGGGGATTGGGGGGGGGTGTGGTTAGGGTCTCCAGGGGCGGGGTGGGGGGGGGGAGAGAAATTAAAATTATTTCAAGATCGCTTTAATACAAGAACAGATTACTTGATATTGTTTTTCCCTAAATACTTTACGGTTCTGTACTTCTCGCCCTTCTGAAATTCGTTTTATAACGCAAGTAGACCTGTAAATCATGTTTTATGTAGACTCGAGACTTCTTCTAGTATGTGTTATTAAATTTAGCTTTCGTTTTTACGTATACCGTATAAGGAGGTGGGGAATTTATAGGGATGAAATACGAAAGGTGACGATGACATTATGAACATATGGTGAAGGCCAAAAAAGGTTGAGAACCACTGGTTTAAAATATAACTAAAACGCTTGGCACAGGTCACCATTGTGGTATACTGACTCACAAGCCGTTTCTAGCTGTCAAGATCTCCTCAAATCAAAACACATTGTACAAGAACGTATACCACCAGCACCATTCAACTTAGGGGACAATGGAAAATCGACACCGCCCTGAATTGGAAAACGCACACTTCATAAATCGGAGTGGATATGGGGAAAAACTTGAACTCGGAAATAACTGGGATAAAAACAACAGCAACCGGCCTCAGATATCTCACTTGCCACAAACTCATAGTAACTACAAGAAAAGCGCCTGTGTCTGTAGAAATTATTAGCTCTATACTCGCTATGAAGTTTATTATAGTTAGAATAGCAGGACCGAAACTCATCAGCCAATAGATTTGGAAACAAGCCGATTCTAGTCCTTACATCTTGTTGTTTACATGTGGTGATTTGAGCATTTTATTGAAATGAGGTAAACAATGCTATATTTTATGTTAGTTAAGTTTAGTCTGTGAGTCTATTTCCCAAGAAGAATTGGTAAGTCAAAGGGGTGTAAGCTAAATAATATTATATTCAGTTATCATTGTCATAGATAAACTGTACATTAGGAGAAAACTACGGTGAGTTTTATTTTCTCCTAGCTAAACAACTTAGTTTAATGTTAAGCATTAGACTGAAGTTGTACATATTTCTTAAGTAGTCAACTCATTCAGTAATGATATAGAGTGGTGAGTAACTTAAGATTTAAAACCATTTTACCTGTGCCAGCACTGATAGAGAAATTAGTGTAATGTGTAATTAGTCAGTAGATTTATTTTTGACATGAGCACATGGACAAACAAATAGTTTTCTAGTATTTCATGAACACATGAGAACCAAATAGATTCTACAGGGATCATAATTTTGTGTGTTGAGTTAAAGCACCCAATTTGTGAGGCAAATGTATCTCAATGTTGTAAACATGTGGAATCAATATTTATGCCACACAATAATACTTAGTTAGAATGGTTAAGATTCATAATGCCTGAATGTGGACTGAGTATATCACATAAATCTATGAGAATAGGTGGGGACCCATGTGCATTTTTATTATTGCTACACATGAGGAAGTATCCTTTGAGAATCTCATAATTTTTCTAAAGATCACATAAATCTATGTCATTACTGAGAGCATGTATATGAGAATTCATGTGTGATTTCATTATTGTTAAACAGATGTGAATGTATCATTTGTAAAACACCTCAGTATGAATGACTAGTTATCAATCAGGAAATATTATAATTTCTGATTAAGGATGAGATTTCATTGTAATATCATTGTTATTGAAACTGTGAATTTATCATGGATAAAGCACCTACATATGCATGATTGTCATCCAAACAGATATGATTGTGTCTGATGAATGGGTGAGATCTCATTGTGATGTCAATGGTGTTAACATTTAAAATTATCATTGGGAAATCACATAAGTCTAGCTACTTATCTTACATGCAAGTATGAATGATGTCTGATAGATGAGAGAATTTATCATCCATGCACATATGAATGATGTCTGATAGATGAGAGAAGTGATCATCCATACATATGAATATTATGTTTGAGAATGAGTGAATGCTGCAAAGGAGTAGTATGAGTTAACATTCAATCTCACGATAGAAGGCAACATGAATGTGTATCTAGGTCTATCACCAGAGAACTTATTCGACATAACCCATACACTGAATAATAATTTAGTACACTCCGACGCATGAAAACACATTGTATTAAATATCACTTATCGTACAATCATCTCGGTTTGTGCGCTAAGCACGACCCAAACCATATCATACATTACGCATACTACAAGCATCTGGTTTTGGATCCTAAAAAAGATCCCAAATGTGTATTTCATGTCACTCCTGTTAACACATATGGTCTAGTGTAATGATAATAATGTAATACAACGATGATGATGATGACTGTGGTGTAATGGTATTAATGTAATCATGATGATGTTGATAATGATAGAATGATGTAATGATTATAATGAGCATGATGATGATGGTAATGATAATAATGTAATCATGATGATGATGATAATGATTATAATAAGCATGATGATGCTGATAAATGAAGTACAATCTTAGTATAGAGACAGTGAAAAGGAGGGAATATATTCGCCGTTAAAGTTTGGACTAGAAAAGAATTCACCGGAATACTATACAAGAATGGATACCATAATGTACTTATATTGCTTATAAACAAACTCTCATTACAATGAGGAATGATGTTTAAAAGCCCTTAATGTATGAGACCATTTTTCTTGAATAGAACAAGATGAAGAGAATTAAATAGGTACAGAATGGGATGGGAAACATAGTTGTCATTTCCAAATCAATCAAGGTATTACTTAACCGGTAGACCTGATGGCAGACATAGGTGAGGATGAAACTGCACATCTGCTATTCTAAACCTTGAACACCATATAATGGAAGATTGAATGGAGAGCAACCAATTATGTTGTGGAAAACTATTTGAGAGCACCAAGACTCTTTACCTTCCACTGTTTATTTTCCTAGGATCACAATTCTTTTAGGTATTTTCTTTGTGATGTTTTTGAGAAAAATACAGAACATTTCAGTTGTGATGTTCATATTGATGATATCATTAGATTTATAATGGATGCTGAAATTTCAGGTAGTGGTCATTGTCCAGACCTAACTTTGTGAATGCAGCACTTTGTGAAAGTAGTAGTAGCAGCTTGACTGAATGCAGTAGCCACTTAACTGAGTGAGGCAGCTGAGATAGTGAGCCCAAATACTATTCCACAGCAACTTCCTGCCAATTTCCACCACACTTCCAGGACAGGTATCACATATCCTTTAGTCTAGGTAAAGTGGGAAGAAAACCAGTGAGCCATAATAAATCTAACCGGGGATAAAAAAAAAAAGAAGAAAAGAACACTCAAGAATATCGTCTACACGGACTGAATGCTACCGAGATCCAAGAACTGGATGGGAGACCAACCAGGGTGTACCCAGTTTCCTTCCACAGATTATAACTAGGCCAGCAGAAAAGGCCCAATAATTATAATTACAACCGGATACAACACTGAGGACAATGTATAATACAGTGGCACAGCCAGGAGATAGATAATTAGTTAGAGATGAATATGTAAATAATCTTGTACTTGTACTGCATTGATTGTTGTATGTTATTACATGTATAATCAATAGCTCCATATATATATATATATATATATATATATATATATATATATATATATATATATATATATATATATATATTCTCTTTTGAGAGTTCTCTCGTCTTAGTAAAATTGTTGTAAGCAATTACCCTAGATTAATTATTTAGTTGGTAGAGTAGAGGCAAGGACCCACGCCTAAGGACATTTGGGATACTCAGTAAAAATGTCATTGTTTTCCTGGAGGTATTCCTTGTTCTCCAAAACTCTATTTAATGGTCTAAAATCATTGAGCAAGTAACAGCTAAATTAATTTTAACGGGCAGGATCACATTGAGAAAGAGGAACTGAGGATCCTTTATCTCTTTGGGGTTGAGCCATCAACTATTTATCCGACAACCATCATCCGCGCTTAACCTCGATTATACCCACCTTTAAGGTTGTCTTCCATTTGCACAGTTCCCTCTTTTGAGAAAGTAGATCAGAGGTTACGTGTTTTGCTCCTGGCTCCAGCAGACTAGGTTACCCTCACCCTTATTGTTTCGAATTTAACCAAATAACTAAGAGATTGCACACTCCCCAGTGAACCCGTTCAGTGAATCAGACATCTAGCCTTACGTTTGGCAAGTTAAAAATCCCTCGCTAGCTGGAAATCGAAAACAGCCGGCCGAATGCGCCGCAGCCCAGGAACAGTTTCTAAATGAGAAAAGCTACCCCTGCACACTTTATAGTATTGTGCTATGCACACGCCGAGTCCTTGCCGGGACTGCATAGTTTGTGCGATGTACTGAAATTATCTTTATGTAAACTACAGGGAGAGACGGGAACACATATGGAGAGATCCGTATTAAATGAAAATGATCCTTTACAAGCCAAAACATTCCCTCTACTGTTATCAGCAGCGTATTCTGTGATGAGGTGCCGTGTCTCTTTATAACTCCTCTTCTTCATTTCTCTTTCAAAGGAAGTGTGTCATACCCATCTGTTCAGCTCATAGGTCAGTGTGTCCGACTTCAGCAGGCATGTGTGTCAAGTTTGCTTCCTCTGGACAGATTACATCCATGGTAACGGGCGGTATCTACCAGTGGGTAGGTTTTCATTTCTAAAACGTGACCAGGGCGCTGGTATTAAGGCCTACCATTTTCGATGTCTACTTTCCGTGAGATTTTAACATGCGCAACTTGCACATATGACCTTCATTTTCGCCTTTACCTGAGAAGGATAGGTATCGGATCTCACTACCCTAGAGACCAGGAGCACATGTGACGTCAATTGGCACTAATAGTTCTTGGAAACATTCCCAGCTTTATGCTAGGATGGAACCCGGTACATTTTAAGTCAAAGACGGACATCGTAACCTCTCAACCGACTTCCACAGTCACTATCTGTGACCTCCCATTTAGATAGAAGGACGTTATATAATGTATCCATACTAGCATCATCGTCAATATACGCTATGCAGATGACACAGTATTGGTGGCGGATAATGCAACAGACCTACAACAATTGTTGGACATTGTAGTATCAGAGAGTGCACAGAAAGTACTCTCCTTGAATATCAAGAAAACAGTAACAATGGTGATATCAAAGAAAATGGGGACACCAAAATATGACATAGAAATAGAAGGGGAAATTCTCAACCAAGTGGATAATTTTAAATACCTAGGGGCACTTATAACATCAGATGGAAGATGTACAACAGAGATTAAGAGCAGAATAGGGCAGGCAAAAGCTGCATTTCAGAAAATGAAGAGTATCTTATGCAATAAGTCGCTATCAATTAATGTAAGAAAGAGAGTGCTAAAATGCTATATAGAACCAGTTTTACTGTATGGTAGCGAATCTTGGAATGTAAATGAACAAATTAGGAAGAACTTAGAAGCAACAGAGATGTGGTTTTTAAGACGAATGTTGCGAATTCCTTGGACTGCCAGAGTAACTAACAACGATTGCCTGAAAGAGGCTAATGAAACTAGAAAACTATATACAACAATACGAAAGAGACAAACAGCTCTCTTTGGTCATGTGATGAGAAGAGAGGCATTGGAGAACATCGTGATAACTGGAAAGATCGAGGGGAAGAGAGGCAGAGACAGACCAAGAGAAATGATGCTGGACGGATTGAGACGGTGGCACGGAGGAATATCATCAGCAGAGTTGATCCAGAACACCAAAGACCGGGATCTGTGGAGAGCCATGAACGCCTACGCCAGCCGGCACGGCACTTAATGATGAGCATCATCGTGTTATTTGTTTCGTGGTATCTTCCGCAATTTCCGCAATACTCAGTGCACGGACATTTACATGATAATACCTGTTAATTTTATTGTGTACCATGTTTGGTCTAAACCTACTTTTTGTTTGGCACTCAATCAGATACTTATCTGAAATCATTCACTAGCGATTTTCTTAATCCCAGTGTTTATCACACTTCTGTGTTTCCTTCTCCAGCCAGCATTCATACAATTTATCAACGACGCACGTGAACTCCATCAAGAATATCGGCCGTCTACAAGACATGGGGAATAACAGTACTTCTAGCAGCGACAAAATACCGGCACATTTTTAAGCAGACGAAACAGAATTTTTAAATTGAACGCAGCCAGTAGACCGGGTAACAAAACAAACAGTTGCCATTGAAATTTGAAATAAAACCGACAATGCCACTGCACTCAAGGAGGCTTGTGTTTGTTTAGTCAGCTTGTACAGATATGTAAGGGTAGATATGATGCTTGTTCACTCATAAAAGTGCGTAATGGTCTACACTAATATGGAGTTAGCATCATAAACCCAGAGAACCGCGGTAGCACGATTGTCTGGCGACCCGGTGGTCATGTGTTCGAGTCTACGCCGAGGCGGAGAATTTTGAAAATAACCGAGGCTACCAGGTCAACTCAGATGCGCTCTCTCCACACTTGCGACAGGGTATACATACTGACGCTCCAGTCACATACTGATATAAACAGATGCGCTGTCTCTCTCCACACTTGCGACAGGGTATACATACTGACGCTCCAGTCACATACTGATATAAACACAATCCATTTTAGTTTCTTCATTCGTTCTTCCTTACTGGGGCCACATCCTTAAGCATCCTTAACATAATCCTTTGGTGTTTGTTGAGGATCACTATCATTACACATGGATTGTTTGATAAGTCCTTCATCCTCCTCCCATAGATCACTCAAGGAGAAACTCTGAACAGTGAAAAGTACAGTGCACAAACTCTGTGGCACTGTCTAGGATCCAAATATGTAAACGCTGGATTCGCACATACTATTATCACAATACCCTGAATAGCGAATGATAGACAGGAGACAGGTCACTGCAGGATAACAGGGCAGATAGCCAGGTGTCCTGCATCCGGAGCAGGGTCACGGTCACAGAGGGTGAGTAGACCTGTAAACAGGCTAAGGCCTGTGGTCACCGCACCACACCGAACCGCACCGGACTCACGGACTGTGAGCAGCCGTGAACTGGCCAAACGTACCTGTTTTGGTCAGACGGATTTAAGACATTGAGACGGACAAACATAGGGCAGTGGTTGTGTGTAGTGAGCGTTGTGTTATGATAGTAGAATTGATGGCGCGACTGAGTTATGAAGCGAGCTATGCTTGAATTGGGACGTGTGAGTTGAGAGACAGTGTGAGATCTATGTTATGCCATTATATTGTATAATCTCTAATGAACGATTATAATATTGTTATGATGTTATGGTACGAGTTGCGTGTTGCCAAGAGCGCAACTCATGTGAGTTTGCACATGTGAATAGTCCAGTTGAATAAACGGTTCGAAACTATCATTGCCGTGCGTATGAGTGCAGTTCTTGAACGCATGCAATTGTTTCACCTCTGTCTTGAATTGCGAGCCAGAATTATGTTTAAGTAAGACTATGACAGCTATAAATATTCTTTTCGTGGGTAGGTTTTCTCATTTTAAATTTCTGCTTTAAAGTGTGCAACATGCACCAGGAACCCCCGGGTTGTTCGCCCTTGTCTGAGAAGGTAGACGTCTGATTCACTACCACAGGAGTAGAATTTGGAGTTCACTAAGCCCTACGCCACAGATGTTTACACATTTTTGTTTGCACTCGCTAGCTTTGAGCTCAAGCTTAGTCCATACACGTAACTACAGTGCACTGGACTGATTTTTGCGTGTGGGCTAGCTTTCCTTATTACCAGTGTCCCTCGCCATCAGGCTCACCCACTCCAACTGCAAAGTTGTTTGCACATTAACTAACAGTGTTTTAAGGTGGCCTCTAAATACAAATAATACTATCTTGGTAGCGTTAAAAGAAATATTTAATTGCATACAGCAGCCGGTGTGTTACAGATACTGTTCTCATGGAATCGTACCTCTGGCTGTCCTGACAATGTCAATTAAAGTGTCTAGCTTCCACGTGTAAAGCTGCTTGAAATAGTTCCGTTCTGCGTGCAATCTGGCAATTTTGTATTTGGCTTCCGTCTGCAGAAGTATTTAACAAAAGCTTTAAAAAAAAAAAAACAAATATAAAGGAAGTGGCGGTGACAAACCTAGAATTCTATTATGATAAAAATAGATGTGAATGCAAAACCTAATGAAAATAATATCATGCTGCTTATACTTCGTTGTGTTCAAATACGTCACAGTGTTCTCTTATTAGTGTTGGTGG
The DNA here is from genome assembly GCA_963921405.1 of Cepaea hortensis. NCBI lineage: Eukaryota > Metazoa > Mollusca > Gastropoda > Stylommatophora > Helicidae > Cepaea > Cepaea hortensis. The sequence continues at coordinate 37,195,101 of OY992877.1, forward strand.
TTGCATCCAGTTGCATGCATAGTGAGAGCAACTGGAGAACACTCAGAACCCTTCACCATAAGATCTGGAGTACGACAAGGTTGTGTCCTGTCCCCTCTCTTGTTCATAACATATATAGACAACATATGTAAAGAAACCAGCCAAGCAGAGACAGCAAGAATACCGCATGACGAGAACACAGAAGAAGAACCATCTGCAAATCTAACCATTAGAGATCTCCTGTTTGCGGACGACCAAGCACTAATAGCAAAATCAGAAGCTGAATTACAAGACCACATGAATAGTCTAAACGAAATGTGTAGGGAACATAACATGAAAATTAGCACAAGCAAAACAGAGGTAATGACTATAACTAAAGAAGAACAAACAGCAACAATTCACCTAAACGAACATCCCTTGAAACAAGTAAAGAGCTTCAAGTACCTAGGAAGTATAATATCATCAAATGGCAGATCAGAAGACGAGATTGAAAATAGGTGCAATAAGGCAAATCAACTCATTGGACAAATGGCACCAATACTAAAGAACAAACATGTATCAATAACTACTAAGAAAGCACTTTACAACACAATCTTCCCACCAACTCTGTGCTACCAATGCCAAACCCGGACAATGACAGAAAAAGAGAAAAGAAAAATCACAACAACAGAAATGAGGTTTCTGAGAAGAATACTCAACGTATCAAGAAGAGATAAGGTCAGAAATGAAGAAATCAGGACTAAAGTAGGGGTTAAAGCTGCTCTAGATTTTATTAGAAAGCAGCAAGTCAAATGGTTTGGCCATGCAAGTAGGCTACCAGCCAACAGCATGCCACAACAAGCAATGATGTACAGACCAGATGGAAACAGAGGAAGAGGCCGACCACGTAAACGTTGGACGGAGGGAATAACAGAATCCATGGGAATGTCGATATACGAAGCCCATAACCGGGCACTCTCACGAAGTTTATACTTTACCTCGACACCGCAAGGTACAAGAGGAACATGATGAGATGAGATGGTTGCATCGTATTGTTTAACATTTAAATACCTACGTTTCTTCATAATTCTCATTCTCCAGTGATGTGTATTCACTCATTTATTGATAGGTAATTTACGATCATCTAAACAATTCTCATTCTCAAGTGGCATGCATTCACCCATTTCTTGATATCTAATATATGATCATCTAAACAATTCTCATTCTTCACTGACATGTATTCATCCATTTGTTGATTTTTGTTTCATAATCGCGTAAACATTTCTCAGCCTCCAGTGGCATGTATTCACCCATGTGTTAATATTTATTACTTGATCATGTAAACAATTTTAATCTTTCAGTGACCTGCAGTCACCCATATGTGGGTAGTTTTACAAGTACAAGATCATCTTAACATTTCTAATTTTCCAGGGATATGTATTCACCCATTTGTAGATACGTAATATATGATCATCTAAATCAGGGGTCACCAAACTACGGCCCGCGGGCCGGATCCGGCCCGCGACGTCATTTCATCCGGCCCGCAGAAGGTACTCGAACTTGTTTGATATGACTTATGGAACACGAGAGGTTATGATACAATTTAAATGTAAATATTGTGTTTAGAATAATAGGAGATCTTCACACGTGCGGAGACCTCCTGGCGGCTTGTGTCTCGAATCTACTAGTTTCAATTATAAATTACTGTATCTAGATTTTCTTGTTTATTGTAATGTTTGCTTATTTCGCGCCATCCCAAGTCTTTCCCCGGCTCGTGGTAGCACCGCCTACGCTCTGACGTTACCATGGTTTCCATGGCAACACACACACACACACGCGCGCGCGCATCTTTCCCTCCCCCAGATATGTCCGGCTGTCAACACAGGAAACATGCTCCTGAAATAGTTACTTCTTTTTGCCAGTCATCCATTTTATAGGCATGTAACAAGGATTTCTTTGTTTTACAGTGTTAGGTAAGTGAACTGCAAATGTGAATAGAGGCAATAAAGTAGCAAACATAGCATAAAAATGCCATAGAAGCCTCGTGTTATTACCCATTATCCCCGGCTCAGAAGAATTCCCCGGTCAAGGTGTTAATCGAGCTGGTATCTAGTCAATTGTTTTTCAACCTTTCTAATGGAGCAGATCCTTACACAAATGTTTACGTTTCTCGAGGAACTCTGTGCACTGATCCAAGTATCTGTCATACTTTACGTAATAAACCAGATGGGTAGAAATGTTGCATTTAGGCGATTTAGGTCTGTTTCGCCGGGACCCCTGGCTGCCACTCTCGGAAACCTGGTTGAAAAACTCTGCTCTAGGCTGCTTATTTAGGCTGGCCCTATTTATATATTTTGCAAACATTATTATGTGATATATTCTATTACCAAAGGTACTTATAAACTGTATATGTACCTTTGGTGAGTCATAGATTCACTAGTGACCCCTAGTCCTCTGCGTTTCATGTGTTTCAACAGGATTTTAATTATATTTCTAATTCAATGTCTTTTTCATTTTCAGAACCCATGTACTTCACCCTTCATAATGGCTACTAAGAAAAGAAAAGTGGACGCCGAGTGTCGCGTTTTCAATTAAGAATGGGGAGTAAAGTACTTCTTTGTGGAAAAAAGGACCATAAAACCAGTTGCGTAATATGCATCGAAAGTGTTGCTGTTTTGAAAGAGTACAATCTTCGGCGACACTGCGAAACAAAACATCCATCAACATATTCATAGTTTTCTGGAAACCTACGCTCTGAGAAATATGAGTCCGTGAAGCGTAATTTAGAAACACAAAGAGATCTCTTCATGAGAAAGTTTGCTGAAAATGAATCTGTCACTCGTACAAGTTATAACATAGTGCATAAGATGGCAGAACGAGGAAAACTGTTTACTGATGGCAACTTCATCAAAGAGTACATGATGGAAGAAGCAAATGTCTTGTGTCCTGAGAAAGCCGATTTGTTTGGAACTATCAGCCTTTCGGCAAGTTCAGTTGTGCGAATAACAGTAGCACTTTGAAAGAACATAGTGCTACCGATACGTGAGAAAACTAGGAATATTTTGTGGTATTCTTTGGCGCTGGATAGGTCTAATGATTTATCCAGTACATCACAATTTCTCGTGTTCATTCGCGGTATCAATGTGGACTTTCAAATAACGGAAGAGTTAGCATCCGTTTGCAGCATGCATGGAACAACAGATGGAAAAGACATTGTCAAGGAAGTGCAAAAGGTTTTGCAAGACTATAACCTTCAGTGGAATCAGCTTCGAGGTATTATAGTTGATGGAGGAAAAATATGGCTGGAGTGAGGAAAGGTCTGATCGGGCAGATCAGGACTCAGTTGGAAGATTTGAAACTTCCGGGCACTCTGTTCATACACTGCATTATATATCAGCAAGCAATCTATGGAAAAAAACATAGATATTTCTTGCGTAATGAAACTAGTTGTTTCTGCTGTGAACGTCATTCGGGGACTGTCACAGAATGATGATAGTTTATTGATTCCCAGATAGACGACCTTATAAAACGACTAACCAGGTAGGAGAAGGGTTAACAAACAAAACAGTAAGGATAACCAACCACGGTGTGACCGGAGTCAATGACCCCCAATGTTAACGGATTGAAGTGTTAACGTAGAAATAACAGCGGCACAGGTCAACGAGAGTGTAGGATGACGAGGTTAAGTCAATGATCACAAACATCACGAAATGTCGGGTTGAGTGACCAGGCGCATGTGTTTATAGGTCAAGACACGGAAGTGCCCGCAGACAGCACAGGTAAACTGTCGCGTGGACAAATAGGTTTGCGACAAAGGCAGACAGCACTATTGGACAGTATCGCGGTCAGGTGATAAAGACAGGATTGAAAAACCAGATAGTGTCAGGTGGGTGTAGAGAGGGAGTCGGCGCTGATTACGCGGATGGTGAACTACCGGGAACAGAGTTAAAAGAGCCGCCAGAGTTGGGGCTGATAAGGAGGTGGGGAGATTGGTTACTGGGGAAAATTTCCACTGCATATTGCGGTCTAGATGACTCAGAGTGAAGGAACAAAACAATGAGGGTTTTAGAAATAACGGAAAAGTTTCCAATCAGTAAATTTCCACTAACGGGGATAATGAGGTATTGACTTGAGGTGTCCAGATAGGTCAAGGACTATGCGGCAAAAATGACCTATAAAGAGTGGCCACTTCTTTGTGGAAGTTGAGTGTGATTCTTGATTTCCATGAGACAAGGGAGTATGAAAAGGGTGGTGCTGCGTTCGGAAGAACGTTTGTGTATCTATTGTGCATTAGTACTCCCAATTCAGACAAGGATAATTATAAGGTAAAATCACAGTGAAGTAATCTTATAGCATAGGGGAATAGAGGATGCTTTGCGTGTACAAGTAAATACTAGTAGGAATAGTATAGACGTTAGGTAATCTTCTATATTATGTCAGAGTGGGTTTTTTGAGAAGCCTTTTCATTTCGGCTGGAGGAAAAGACACTCACAAAAGAAAGAATATGAAGCAGACACAGCTCTCATTATTAAATCTTTATTACACAGGTTCCAATACCAGTGCGGGACATATCAACGAAGATATAACACAGATGGCTGTGGTAAAGATTAATCAGTGTTGATAACCCCAAAGAAAGCACTTTCAAATAATAAAGCACGACACTTGTGCATAAGAAAGGAGAGAAAAGAAGTGTCATCGTAAATATTAAGGATGACAGAGAACGGAAAATAGAGACCCTATAACATAATAGTAAGACTCAAATGACTCAGTATCGAAGAGTTGCAAGGCGCATACCAAGTGTCTATACCAATTAAGAACTATCCAGTGTAGAACTTTTACAGGACAAAATAGAAAATACTAGAAAATCGATGTGGTTTCCAGGATGGAATTAGGAACGTTATAAAGAGCAAAGAACATTCAGTCTAAGCGGATAATATATAGTGATCGGTTTAAGTACAGTGATACAGTGGTGAACGATTTTCCTTACAAAAAAAACGGATATATCTACAGACTCCAGCAGACGGAGCATTCAGGGTGAGACCGTTCCGTTGTATCTATGTACTGTCCTGTACTTTAGCCGAGAGAAGAGACGAGAGAAGACACGGAGACTATCTATCAACATCTTATCTGGCATCCACACTAGAAGAACATACCAACTACATAGACACTATCCATACATACACCAGACATAGTTTTTATTAATAAATCTTTTATTTATCGTTGAAAGGAACTGTTGTCGGAGTATGTGTTGAGGGAATAACAGAGAGAGAGAGTGAAAGAAATAGATATATGGAAGGGAAGACAGAAGGGAGGAGTGTAGACAGAAGTCAGTCAATAATCCCAACAGATAATAAGTTTGAAGATGTGCTTGTTGATTCCAACTTCCTCCCGGGAAAACAAGTGACAGGGACATGCACGCAATTACCGTCAGTTCCATGATTTTCTTGAAAAAAATTGATTCTGAATTCTTCTGTGACTTGCCTTATCACATATCAGTGAAGAGGCTCAGCTGCGGTAAAGTCATGTTTCGTTTTTACAAGCTCCGAAACGAAATATATGTTTTCGTCACTGAAAAAGATAGAGCTGACCCACAGCTGTCAGATCCTACTTGGCTGTCACAAAGTTGTCATTTTTGGTCGATATCACATCCAGCATGAATAAACTGAATTTGAAACTTCAGGGAAAAACTAACTTCGTCTGTGATCTCTACAGCATCATCAATGGATTTCGGAGAAAGCTGACATTGTTTGAAGCACAACTGGAAGGAGAAAAATTTTCTCATTTTCACAGTTTCAAAGAGTTTTGCGCTACAATCGCCGAAGATGTCAACTTTGATTTTCAGAAAAAAATTATTCGTGACTTGAAAAAGCATTTTCTGGAGAGATTTTCATTTCTCGACAGAACTGAGAGTGACATTCTTCTGTTCCAGAATCCGTTCGATTGTAATCTTCATGATGTACCAGCTAAACTACAGTTGGAGCTCATTGTTTTGCAAGCAAATGACTTGTTGAAAGAGAAGCACAGAGAAGGAACACTTGTTGAATTTTACCGCTGCTTATCTAATGTTGAGTTTCCGAGACTGAAGAAATTTGCCGCTGGTATGGCAGCAGTAAAATCACAACTTATATCTTAACATAGCAAAAACAAACATAATGCATACCGATAAAACTACTATGGAGAAAGAAATATATGTTAATGAGGAAAAATTGGAGGTGGTGGCAAATTTTGAATATCTTGGGTCATTGATTACCAACAACGGTGACACAATGAAAGAAATTAAACTATAAATTGCTCTTCAAAGACTAAAACAACTGAATAAATTATGGAATGGGTCAGATAGAATTACAAAAATTAGATTTTTATGAGCATGCATCTTTCCTATTGCAAAATACGCCTGTGAGACCTGGACACTTATTAAACAAGCTAACAACGGATAAATGCCTTAGAATATAAATGTTGTTCTAAGAATATCTTGGGTAAAGAAAAGAACAAATGCACCCATACTTCAAGAGCTGAATATTGAAGAAAGTTGGCTATTAAAGATGATAAAACAAAGAAAATTGAAATATTTTGGTCACTTGAAACGTCACGAAAGTTTGGAGAGAACAATAATGGAGGCGTATATATGCCTGGGAAGAGAGGAAGAGGAAGGCCAAAGAGAAGATAGATGCAGGATGTGGCGGATGATCTCCAGATGGGTGTATCGGATGCGGGACATCTTGCTTATGATCGAGAGGTTTTCCGGAAGGTTGTTATGGGAGAGAGGTTCCGCAAAGGACATGCTACTGAATGAATGAATGAATGAATGAATGAATGAATGACACCAATGTTTGGAACAACTTATGTCTGTGAGCAAACATTTTCAAAAATGAAGTATGTGAAGTCAACACATCGAACGAGATTGATTGATGAATATTTGAAAGCAATTCTCTTGATTGGATGCAGCAATTCCAAACCAAACATTGATGATATCTTGAAAGTCAAATGTCAGTTTCACAAATCTCACCAATCTTTTTTGCTGCTTAGTTAGTGAGATTCGGATATGTGCACACAAGGTCTGATGTAACTATCTTTTTGCCAACGTAGCTTTTTTTTGTGATAATTTTTTAGTTAATAAATATGTTGGTTGTCTTTGTTTTTTGTGCATTGCACGCCATTCACCTATGATTAACTTAGTTTTTGACTTAGTATGCTGGTGGGAGGATCTGAGCACCTATGGACACGTCCGGAGTGCAATGAAGATACCCCGACTGATAACTGACTGACTGATAACTTAGTTTTTCGTCATTTTTACCAGAAATTTCGTTCTGGCTTGCATGTGTTGTTACAATTAGTTGCATATCCTTTAAAGGACGATTGTCGTCAACACCAGCATTTTTTTGCTGTTGTTGATGCCCTGGCAAGTTTAGGTTCAGTAGCTTGCCATTGCTTTCTGAACGACCGGCACCCGTACCATACCGCGCTCGTAATTTTGTCAGTTATCCGGCCCGCCGTGAAAAAAGTTTGGTGACCCCTGATCTAAATAATTCTCATTCTCCAGAGACCTGTATTCGTCCATGTGTGGGTATTTATTACAATATCGTGTACACATTTCTCACCCATTAGTCACATGTGTTCACCGATTTGTTGATATTTATTACTAGCTTGAGCAGGCAGTATTGATTTTTACAAGACTTAAAATGCGATGGTACAGTCGTCCTTAGCTGGGGTTGCGAATCAGACTCTAGTTTTCTCTGATAACGGCTAAAATCTCGGAGAATCCGTATGGACGTTGTACACCGCCAAAAGTTCTTGACAATTTCGGATCGAAAAGAGCTGATCGAATAGTTCGGTAGTACAGTTACAGGTAAAAAAGTTAGTTGCATATCCTTTACGGACGTAGCAGTCAACCTCAGCATTTTAGGCTGTTCGTGATTCCTGGACAAGTTTACGTTCAGTAGTTTGCCAATACTTTCTGAACGACCGGCACCCATACCATTTCATAAAAAACCAACACATCTGTGTTTCTAACACGGTATGCGGGATTACGAACTGCGCTGGTAACCTCTTCGCCACAGATCGTGCACAGTTACAGTAAATGATCCATATTCACGCCATGACACGTGTGAAGTATATGGTGCTAGTTCTATAATTGTAAACCAATAGACACTCAATGAGCGATGTGGTCAGTATCATGTCAGCGGCCTTTGCTTCTCAGGAAATGTCACCGTACCATTATAGGCTAGTGGACATGCTAGCTAAGGTCAATGAAAAATACATTTCCGCTTTGAAGGAGATTCGAACTCCTGACCTTCAGGCTGGCAGACAAGTATAATAGGTTGGTGCCTAGGCTAAATTTCAAAATGAGTAATACTACTGGTGGTGGGGTAGGGGGTTCATCTCTATAATACTACTGGTGGTGGGGTAGGGGGTTCATCTCTATAATACTACTGGTGGTGGGGTAGGGGGTTCATCTCTATAATACTACTGGTGGTGGGGTAGGGGGTTCATCTCTATAATACTACTGGTGGTTGGGTAGGGGGTTCATCTCTATAATACTACTGGTGGTGGGGTAGGGGGTTCATCTCTATACACCGAGTCAGGTGGACTTAAAAGTTGACTTCTCGTTCAGAAAGCAATGGCAAACTACTGAATGTACAATTGTCTAGAAGATCAAATTGGTTGATCGCAGCGTGCAACAAAGGACACGAAATATATATACCCAGAAAGATTATTCACAAAAGCCACAAGGAAAAGACAAACGAAATTTATAGAACATATCAACAGAAGCGACGAAACAAAGAAAATATACTTTTGTGGGAAAATACTGGGCAAGAAAGTTAGAGGAAGAAAGAGAAAGATGTACATGGACAACTTAAAAATCTAGAAAACTAATAATGATATTCGCAATGCACATTTTATCAAAATATCAGAAAAAATCAGAGCGATTAAATTATTTGCAAATAATGAAAGCAACAGGTGGAAAACGCAATACAAAGATAACAAGCTGAATAATTAAAACAAAAACAAAATTCCACAAGATGAAGAATATTCTGCGTAACTTATCCCTGTCTATGGAAGTAAAACAAACGAGGCTTAGGTGGAGGGCAGAAAACAGTTTTACGATAGTGTGCATTGAGCATACAGCGAACAAGTTGGTGTACCGGTTAGTACGTTAAGATTAGAATGGCACGAGCGCGGCCAGACGAGAGATCGAGACCAACTCTCGACGTTCACTAAGGGATGGAAACACTGTCCATCTAATCTTTGGTGTACTCAAGCCTACAAAAGGTGGTGATCTTAGCATTTTAATATCCACATCAGCTTCTTGCTACGGGACTTTATTTTTTAAATACTGAGCACAATGCTGTATGCAAGTGAGTCATGGGTGCATAATAGCGAGAACAGATAGAAACTGGAGGCCACAGTGATAATTGTTTCTTCATGGAATGATAAGGGACCCCCCCCCCCCCCTCACACACACACACATCCAATATTCCCACCCTCCGGGACTGCAAAGAAGACCAATATCTTAATACTTCTAGATGACAAGTCAGTCGGGGCAGATAATCGTCGTTTCTGAGTCATGACGGCCACGAAAGTTTCTGGAGAAAATTGTGAGAACCAGGAAATGGAAGGTATTATATATCGTGGCAGAGAGATGGATAAGATGCTGGGTGGGCAAGCACCATCCATCATGTGCCATGCCGGTAAGCGTGGGCGGTCATGTTCTGCCATCTCACTCGATCACCATCCTCCGAAGTCGGAGAGTGTCTGCCTGTACGGCGAGGAACCACCAGTCTGCACACCAATAAGCCAGACATGGGACAACGGATACTCACGCAAAACTCAGGTCCTGTATGACATCACAATGATGTTGGACAACAGGATGCCTTCATCCGACATACAGGACTTCACGTTGGAGCTCAAGCCAACGAACACAAGCAAGCAAGCAACTCGATCATCAGAGTATTTGGGCTAGCACAGTGACATGGAAAACGATCAACGGGTGAGCTTTAAAAAAACATAGAAGACATATGTTTGTGGAGAGTCTTGATCGCCTGCCGCAGTTCGGCATGACCCATGACGATAATTCTTGTATTTACTTTAAAACAATGTACTTTATTCGCAGCTAAACAATGGCCCTACACTAAACCCTCATAAACCACACCCCCATCTAACCACACCCACCCACCCACCCACACACCCACCCACACACGCACGCACACACACACACCTTTTCTCTCTCTCCTTTAAATGATTCAGTGTCAAACAAAAAGAAGGTTTCGACCAAACCACAATCAAACGAACACGTATTATAATGTAAATTTCCATTCACTAAAGATTGAAATTGTCCAAGATACCACGAAACTAAACAAATAATATGGTGACGCTTGTATGGTGACATTTCGCCCTTCTGTCAAAATGGGAGGTAATATTTGGCGATATATTATCCACGCTAGTTAATGTTGCAAGTAATGTATTTACAATAGTAACAATACTCACCATGGCCAAGAGTTTGTAATACATGTAGGCGCTGCGTCCAGTCAAATAGTACTTCACAACCGGTACCCCTGGTTTCTCCCCCGTTGTGTCCTGTTAAAAGTAAGGAGGGGAAAACAGTATACATGTAGGGTGTATTTCTAATGACTGTGCAGTGTTTGAAAATATTGCCGGTCCAAGTTTTGTATTCACCCTTTTAAAGTTCATGCAAAATAATAGGTAAATACAAAACTTGGACCGGCAATATTTTCAAGCACTGCACAGTCATTAAAAATACACCCTGTAAAACATATGGTGTCTTTTGTTTGGACAACTGTGTTTATCCCATTAGTGCTCAGTACAAGTGAGGTTTTGTCTATCAACGGCGTATGTTTGCTTTAATTTGATCTATTTTTACATTAAAAAAAGTTAGTTGCATGTCCTTTACAGGACGTCGCAGTCAACCCCTGCATTTTTTTTGGCTGTTTGTGATTTCTTGGCAAGTTTACCGTCAGCAGTTTGCCATTGCTTTCTGAACGACCAGAACTCATACCATTTATAAAAACCAACACGCCGGCAGCTGTGTTTCGAACGCGACTTCAGCAATCATCTTCTTGACCCTTGCCCCTCTTTCCAGGAAGGTGCGTCACAAATGGCTGTGTATATCTAGGTCGGTGTGTGGGACTGTGGCATGCATTTGTTAAAAGGTGTACTCCCTCTAGATGTCAGCGTAGCCGAGAGGTTTAACGCGCAAGCGCTTAAACATCCTGTGCGATGCCGGTTGAGTAGTAGGTTCATGCCACTTAAACAGACTTCAGCGTTGACGTCTCGTTCAGGAAACAATGGCAAACTACTGCACGTAAAATAGCCTAGAAAATCAACATGGGATTGGTAACAATGTCCTGCAATGACACGCAATATTTTTACTGCCTCTAGACAGATTCAATGCCAGGTTACGGCTCCATCTGTCCGCTGGGGAGGTTCTCTGGCTAACCGCCTTGCCGCCAACTACTGGCCATTTCCAGCTGCCGTGGAATGTTTAACATGCGCAACTTGCATACGGTACCTCCTGTGTTTCTCCCTTATCTGAGAGGGTTGGGTGTCCGATATCTCCTAAATAAAACACGTGTTCGTTGGCGCTCATGGAAGTAGAAAACAGAAGCAGAGACCCGAGGACGCACTAGACTACATACAAATTGAAATCTATAGTTACCCACTGGGATTCGAACTTATCTCCAATTGACGACAGCGCCTCGCTTCTGGAACAGGTGTGCTTCGACGCATGATCGACTAGACACCCGATATCACTACCAAAGATATCATCGGACCGTGTGATACCACTAGAAATCACTTTAAAAAAATGTTGCATACATCCTTTACAGGACGTTGCAGTCAACACCAGCATCTTTCAGCTGCTGGTGATGTACTAGGCAAGATTACGCTCAGTAGTTTGCCATTGCTTTCTGAGCGACCGGCTCACATACCCCCATAAGTTACCAGCGCTGCGCGAACCGCTGCCGATTCTCGCGCAGCTGTATTACTCAAGAGAATATACGGGATTACGTAGAAAGACGTTAACTCCTAGGCCAGGAAGAAATCACTGGCTCTTGTTAAAGTGTTCTAACTAAGTAGCTTCTGGGCATCAGACGGGCAATGTTACCTCTAAGCCATCCTCCCTCCTTCGCCATTAGATGGGATACGAGCATGAACTAGTAACTGAACAGAACACTTGATAAACCTGGAGAGTGAAATTGTCCCCTAAATGTATTCTTGTGACACTTACAGTTCTCACACCGGGCTGGGAATTATTGGAGTTGGCCTGCCGCTTCTGCTCCGTAGATGTCTCTTTCCGTCTTCCTGCGAGAAGAGCTCGTGGACAAAGTCGAGATTGTTGCGCCAAGTTAAGTAGTACCCGAGCAGACCTGGATATCCAAGCATGTGTTCCGAATTTTACTGAAAGAAAACGTATTGAAGCACAGGGCATTCAGAGGAATTCTCTCTCTCTCTCTCTCTCTCTCTCTCTCTCTCTCTCTCTCTCTCTCTCTCTCTCTCTCTCTCTCTCTCTCTCTCCTCCCCCTCCCCCTCTCTCTCTTAATGGTAAGAAGCTTACCGACAATTCTAGCCTACATAAATGTCTTCAGTTACTGCCACAATCTTTTTAAAAAAGCCAAACTAATTCACAAAATCCTATATCAAAATGCTCCATGTTACCTTTGGCCATTGTTTAAATATAACTCAAGACATAGCGAACGACTAAACATACGGACTTCATGTCCTTAAACGTAGGATAGATTTATACATCTATAGTATACATATTATATACATATTATACATATTAAACTTAGTGTACTCTGAAGCTCAGCTGTGAAAAAATCTTCCACAAGAAATCGAAGACACCAACAATCCTCATACATACAGTCGCAATTTATTTGAACACTATCTCAGTACAGACTAAATGCCACCCCCCCCCCCCTCCCCAACCAAACATAACAACAATTATCTAAAAAGTCAACTAGTATAATAAACATTCCCCTCCCTAGCTGTGGTACTTTACACGCACCTTAGGTAATTATAGATGCCATGTCTAAAATTAGTTTTAATGAGTCATGTATTATTGATTATTGCACATTTCCCATGTGTTTTAATGCATATTGTTCTGTTGTCTAAGATTAGCTTCATAAGTGATGTATGAATGAAATAATGTATGAGAGAAGAGGGATATGTAGGGCAGAATTCCAGACGGGCCTGCGTGCCCAATTCTTAACCCTTTGAAAATAAAGTGTATGCGTTCTCTCTCTCTCTCCCTCTCTCTCTCTCTCTCTCTCTCTCTCTCTCTCTCTCTCTCTCTCTCTCTCTCTCTCTCTCTCTCTCTCTCTTCTCCCTCAGCGTGTGAATGTATTTATTTATTATGAAAAAGATAACTAAAGTTTAAGTATTCTATTTGTTAGACATTTATATAAAATTTCTGAACCACATTTTCTTTCAGCAATTTCCACCTGAAAATGGCCCTAATCTTAAGCCTGAAGTGACCATCAACACATTTTACTATTGTGATGTTCACCTAGGACATCACTCATCTTAGGCAACAATAGTTGCCTGGTTTGTATTCTTACCACTTTCACTTTCCAAACCCGCACATGGCAAAACTCCCGCGTTCTCACTTGCCAGCTCTGGTCTTTTAATCACGTCAGATTGAGTAGACCTGTGAAGAGCGCCCATGTCTGCAGGTTCCAGAATCGCGGAGCCGGGAATGTCTTCAGCTGTAGTCGATCTCAGTGATGTTGTATTTGTTGATGTTAATCTATCACAGTCTGTTATAACTCTGCCAATCTTCTTTTCTTTTGTTAAAAGTCCTGCTCCTTTCAGCTTGACTTTGCCAAGTTTTCCCACTGACTTTTGCAAAGATTTTAGCAAACGGTCGCTGCGTGTATCTGGGTTATATGTATAATCGCGTGAACTGTTGATGTCTGGTACACACGCTGTGGTAGGTATATTCAAATTAAGAGGGATTGCTGCACTCGTAGAAGTATTCCAAGCTAAAGACGAAAGACACGAAGTACCACCATGATTGTCTGTTGCAGCGTGTCTATCAACTGAGGAACTTGCTCCATCGACAAAAGCGTTCCAATTCAGCCCACACTTGTATTCATCCTGTATGTTGTCTATAAGGGCACCATAATTAATAATACTTCCATTGGTCGTTATCGTATTTCTTAGATCATTTTCTGTGAGTGGTTCTTGCTCTATCGGCGAAGACTTGTGAACAGAGCTGAGAGTCTCGGGATAATACAAGAATTCAATGATAGAGTTAGTGCTACTGCATGCTTTAAAACTAGAGTTTTCCTCACAGTTGTTATTTCCTGCACCGTCTGTACAATTATCCCTCAAATAGCTTTGGTTTCCATTTACCTTATATTTATTTAGGCTGCACATTTCTTTTTCTGGGGACAGATCAGCTTCCCATAACATATCTAGTGTGTCCTTATGTGACAGAAGTTCGTCTAAACCTTTATTATTGAATATGTTCAAATCAATCTGGTTAATATCTTTATCAGTAACGGGATGATTCTTTTTCACGTGGAAACAGTGGCTTGTGTCTTTCGCAAAATCGAAATGTGTGTTACAAGCAGTTGATTTCGACATGTTCTTAACTTTGCTCAGTTTCGTCGAATTGGCATTTTCAAACACGTCGCCTTCAGAGTAGTGAGAAGGCAAACTGGTAGCATGCGTGAGATTACAAGAGCCGTTTTGCTCGCTAAACGTAGACATATTTATTCTGGAACAAAACATATCTGGACAACTGGCACTACGTTGTGGCCTAATGCCATTAATTATCGAAATTACAGCAAATTGAGACTTTGTTGTTTGAGTTATCGACTCCAGGTGTCTATTAGGTCCGTTGGCTAAATCTGTATAAGTTTCTACTTCATTGAAGTAATTTCCTGTATTGTCTACAGACGACTGATTAAGAACACAAATTGTCTGCCCTTCATGACAATAATGTTTTGAGGCTCTCTTCATATGTTTACTGTACCACTCATTTCTCTCATCATGTCCTATATAGTCTCTATACACATGCTGTTTAGATTTCCTTAAATGTAAGTTAACGTTACGTGACTGGTCTGTAAACCAATAGCAGTTTAAGTTGCTGTCTTGTCCAGTGCCACACTGAGTGGAAGTCGATGGTTTTGTGGGAGAGTCATCTCTCTTTCTCGGCTTCCCTGTCGACACCAGGTCCTCGTGAGACAAACTCTTCACTAACAACTCCAGTTCCCAAAGCACATCCATCTTCTTACTACGGAACCATCCAAGGGACATTCCCACTTCACCTTTCTGGGGAAAAAAGAAAACTGCAAATCAGTGTTTAGGTTCTTCAAATCTTAACTATGTACGTGTTGATGAATGACAGGTCTTAGATATGACTGAGCTTAAATTAGTTGCATGTCCTTTACGGACGTAGCAGTCAACCCGAGCATTTTTTGACTGTTCGTGATTCCTGGGCAAGTTTGCGTTCAGTAGTTTGCCATTGCTTAACAGACTATCTGCTTTCTGTTAGCGCCGAATTTTGGGCGGCGCTCACCAAACCCGACACCTAACATTGCGCCAACGGCTTCAGGTGGTGGAGGGCAACTGGGTGGTTACAAGCCTTATCCTAGTAAGAGGAAATGCAACATGAAGACTTAATGTCGTGGCAGGGAAGACCAGGCCCAAGCCTTGATCAGCAACTGATCTTAAATCAAAGTCCCGACAGGTGGACAGTTAGAGCATTATTTTGCTGATCCAACAGCTTCTGCAGCTTATCTTGTTCCAGATGAATTGAAGTTATCTTTCCTCAGGAGTCATCTAGACAGGCCGAGAACGGGATTATGCTGCATGGGCAACACATTGTCTGTATAATTCAGTCCAGGCTGTGTGCTATGGAGAGGTATAACTCCATCTCTGGTCCTAGCCAAACTATCATCTGTCAAAACGGCAAGATGCCAGTAGCAGTAACACGTTGATATATTCAGTGACAAGATAACGCAAAATGTTGTTTAAATATGAAACCTTAAAGATACGAGATATAAAAACACCTGTTAATTTGTTACGTACTTTATCTGTATTTATTGCAATCCCAAAGAAATCAGGAACCTTAGAATGTGATAAACATAGAACAATTAGTATAATGAGTCACATCACAAAGACTTTGCTACGAATTATAATGCAAAGAGTGAGGAAGTAAATACAACCTGAAATAGGGGAAGAACAATGTGGGTTTGTAGAAGGAAAGGGTACAGTAAATGCTGTGTATATGCTTAGATCGGTGCTATAGAAGTAAACAAGGACATACATCTTTGCTTTACTGACTACACAAAAGCTTTCGATAGAATTAGAAATGTCAACATAGTGGATATGCTTGCAGATCTACAAATTGATGGGAAAGACTTATAAAAAACTTACATTGGAAACAACAAGCTGCCATAAGGATTGATAATGAAGTGAGACATTTTCAGCCTATTAAGAGAAGTGTTAGGCAGGGATGTGTAATGTCTCCAGATCTTTTTTCCCTAAACAGTGAAAATATTTTCAGAAATGTAGAAGATACAAATGGAATCAGCATTGGAGGACGAAACATCAATAACATTAGATATGCAGATTTTACAGAACTGACTGCAGACAATGAGCAGGATCTGCAACAATTAGTAGATGCGGTTGTTGCACACAGTGAA
>OY992877.1:37214228-37604228 GCA_963921405.1 Cepaea hortensis
ACTGTACAAGTATTCTTCTCTCAAACACGGCTTTCCACCACAAGGAGGCATCTTCTGTGGCGCCAACATAGGTAAGAGCTGTAGTCCAGGCGCTGCTCAAGGCGGATTCGATCTTTCCCAGCAATCGTCTGAGTCTCCATACAATTGAAGAATCCATCTGCAAGAGAATAAACAGATCTTAATTTAGTGGTCGAAAGTTGACTGATTTGACTGAATTTCTCGTTTAATGACCATATGATAAAAGTTGTGCATTTATTGACGCTTTCTTGCACAATTAAAGAAAATAATTATAAGAGAAAGGTTGCGCGCCAATGTTATATACAATTAAACCTACACTCCTACCAATAAAGACAGTCTATGACAAAGGTCAACTTATTACACATATGGTGGTGTTGTTGTTGTTGTTGTTGTTGTTGTTGTTTGTCCATCAAGAATGATGATGACCATTCATTTCATCCAGTGGGGTTCAAAGTATGGAGCCGTGAGTTTTAAGATGGCTGATAAGGCCTATTTTGGCTCGAAATGTTCTTTGACAATGTGGACAAAGAATGCTTGACGTTTCTGGAGGAGGATTTTCTGCAGTGGTTTTTCTGTTCTGTCTTTTCTTCACAGCTCTTGCAGTCCTGGTTGCCTCACAAGTGACTGCACCCTTGCGTAATGATGCACGCCACGGATTTCGGTCTCTGGCTGCAGTCTCCCAGGTGTCATGATGAATTCCAAAAGCATTCAATGAGATTTTCAGAGTGTCTTTAAAGTGTTTCCTCTGGCCGCCTTGGGAGCGTTTACCACAACGCAACTCGCCGAAGAAAATTCGTTTAGGGAGTCTGTGATCTGGCATGCGAGTCAAGTGACCAGCTCAGCGAATCTGACTCTTCATTAATATGGTGTGGATACTGGGCATGGACGCTCTTTCTAGGACTTCAGTGTCTGGGATATTGTCTTGGCATTTAATCTTCAGTAACTTCCTAAGGCAGACTGTGTGGAAGTGGTTTAATTTCCTAGCGTGTCGCTGATAAACAGTCCAGGTTTTACAAGCATATAGCAGTGTGGATAATACAACTGCTTTGTAGACTTTTAGCTTTGATTGCAGGCTTATTCCAGTTCTGTCCTATACATTTTTGTACAGTCTGCCAAAGGCCGCACTGGCCTTGGAGATTCTTGCATTCATTTCGTCATCAATTGTGGCAGCTTGTGACACAGTGCTGCCAAGATAGGTGAATTTGTCCACAACACTTAGACTATGATCATTCACTTTGATATTCGGCACAGTGTGATTATTCCCTGGAGCTGGCTGGTACATAACTACAGTCTTCTCCAAGTTGATATTGAGCCCAAAGTTTGCACAGGCATGTGAGAAAGCTGAAACATTATGTTGCATGTCCGCCTCTGAGTTGGCGTATAGAGCGCAATCATCAGCAAACAGGAGCTCTCTGACGGTGTCGTTGTCAATTTTCGTTTTAGCTTTCAGCCTTCTGAGATTGAATAACTTTCCATCCATGCGGTAGTTGATGTCTATTCCAATGTCGTTGTTCTCGAAGGCATTCGTCAACATAGCTGAGAATATGAGGCTGAACAGTGTTGGTGCCAGGACACATCCTTGTTTCACTCCATTGGTGACAGGAAAGGGCTCAGACAGTTCACCATTTTCCTATACTCTTGTCTGCATGCCATCATGAAATAGCCGCACTATTTGGACAAACTTTCGTGGACAGCCATATTTTGCCATAATCTTCCACAGTCCTTCTCTGCTGACTGTATCAAAAGCCTTGGTAAGGTCAATGAAAGTGGAGAACATTTCGCAGTTCTGTTCCTGACATTTCTCTTGCAGCTGCCTTGCAGCGAAAATCATGTCAACAGTTCCACGTTCTTTTCTGAAGCCACACTGGCTCTCGGGAAGAAGACCTTGATCGAGATGGGCCGTGAGGCGATTGAGAAGAATTCTAGCGAGTATCTTCCCTGCAATTGAAAGCAAGGAGATGCCTCGGTGGTTGTCACAGGATTGGCGATTTTCTTTTCGTTTGTAAAGGTGGACTATTGACGCGTCCTTGAAATCTTGCGGCATGGTCTCGTTCATCCATATGTTTGTAAAGACTTGGTGGAGCTGCTCTGTTAGGACCGGCCCACCTGCCTTGTATATCTCTGCCGGGATGGAGACCGGACCAGGTGCCTTGCCGCTGGAGAGTTGCTGGATGGCTTTGTTTACTTCCACTATGTTTGGCAGGTCATCAAGTGTATTATTGATGGGAACTTGAGGAAGGCAGTTGATGGTTTCATCATTGAAGAAGGAAGTTGCATTTAAGATGTTGCTGAAATGTTCTGCCCAGCGCTGAAGGATGTCTTTATTATCGGTGACCAATGTTCCCCCATCTGCACTGGGGAGGGGAGCTGTGCCTGGTGAAGGAGGACCGTAGACCGCTTTCAGTGAGTCGTAGACGTTTTTCATATCATGTCTGTCAGCAAAGCCCTGAATTTCATCAGCTTTGCTGCTCAGCTAGGAGTCCCGCATGTGCCGAAGTTTCTGCTGCACTACTCTCTGAATGTTCTTGAAAGCATCTTTTTTTTATGTTGACTTCGGGTCATTCAAATGTGCCATGAGGAAAAGATGTTTCTCGGCAAGCAATTGGTTGATGTCTTCGGAATTTTCATCAAACCAGTCTTTATGCTTTCGGGGGGTTGGACACAGGATTTCCTTAGCAGTGTTGTAAATTATGTCCTTTAGGTCTCTCCACTCTGTTTCTGTATCCTGTTTAGCTGCAGCATTGGGCTTGAGGCGGTCTTCCAGCATATTTTCAAACAACAGCTGCATTTTCATGCTGTTTAGGCTGGTGAGATTTAGTTTTTTTTTTTTTTGCATTTTCACCCCTTGAGGACGCCGTGGTGGTTTGATGTGAATGTTTATTTTCGAGATAATGAGACGATGGTCTGTCGAACATTCGGCACCACACATGGATTTTGTCACCCGAAAGTCTTGTCTGTCACTCCTCCTGACGATGGCATAGTCAATGAGATGCCAGTGTTTCGATCGAGGGTGCATCCACGATGTCCTGTTTCTCATGGGGAGACGGAAAATTGTGTTGGTAATCAGGAGACCGTGTTCGGCACATGTCTGAAGAAGGAGAAGTCCATTGCTGTTACAATTTCCGACTCCGTGATTTCCAATAATGTCACTCCAAGAGGTGGTGTCCGTGCCTACTCTGGCATTGAAATCCCCAAGGAGTATGAGTTTGTCTCCTTTGGGAACAGATGTGAATACAGTGTGCATGTCCTCATAGAACTTGTTCTTGACATCATCTTCATTGGTCATAGTTGGTGCGTAGACACTCACAATGGTTGCATGCTTCCTTCCATTCAGCAGGGGTAATTTAATGGTCATGAGCCTGTCATTTATAGCCTTTGGAAATCCAGCTAGTTTGCCGACCAGGACCGACTTAATGGCAAATCCCACACCGAATTGGCGTCTTTCCTCGCTTTTCCTTCCACTCCAGAAAAATGTGTAGCCGGCACCTATTTCACGGATTTGGCCTTCTTCTGCAAGTCGTGTCTCTCTCAAAGCTGCAATGTCGATGTTGTACCTGCCCAGTTCTCTCCCAATCAGTGCTGTTCGTCTCTCTGGACCCGACGCGCCATCTCTGTCAAGTAGGATGCGTAAATTCCAAGTTCCGATTGTTAAGGGAATATGGTTTGCTCTTTTAGCTTTACCTGTTTTTTCTTTGTTTGTATGTCGACCGCAGTTTAGTTTAGGGTACCCACCAACCGCGGCTAGCTGGTTAGGTAGTGATGGAGCAGACAATGTTTAGGGCACCTTTTCTAGCCCCTTCCTCATGCTATGGAGGTGAGCAGTGTGTTCTTATAGAGGACTGCTCAGTCGCTCAGGGGGCTGCCGAATCCCACTGCTGCTCCGGTCAGTAGAAGACGACCATATGGCCTGAGTCGCCTGTGTGCAGGTCTGTGACTACGGCTGCCAGCTTACCCACGCCTGACGCTTCGCCGCTCGCCCATCGCCACAGGGCTGAAGGTGATATATGACGGATGAAGAATGACTTGCGCGATGAATTGGATTAAAGTGAGGAAGAGTTGCGCAATTCTCGACCTAACTCTCTCGCCAGAGTCCATCTGAATCCAGTGGCAGGACACGTCAAGACGACTGGAGACGAATACAGGTGCAATGGATGACCAGGGCGCTCTACGTGCCTTGCCGTGCTCATTACGTTCCACAACGCTTTGCAGGTAAACGCCGTCTTGTCCGTTGAATCAGGAATGATTTCTTCCGCGCAGTCTGCCGGATCGTGTCTTCATATGCTGGGTAGGCATACCCTAGTTTACCGCTTGGTTTGACACCAAATCGGCTACCCACGCCTCTCACGGGGGAGGGGGGGGGGAAGGGGTGGCCGCTGTAGCATGCTGGCAGCTACTAGGAGCCACAGGCGTGAGCTGGGTGCCAGGCATGGACCAGTGGGGGATGGGTCCTGAAAAGGACATGAGAGTCACCCTTACCAAAGGTGATTACAAATATATAGCCCTAAAGAACAGCAAGGAAAGATTAAGCAATATATCACAAAAAACAATATCCTTTAAAAAAACATGGAAGGGGGGGGGGGGGGAGTGGAGAAACCAATATTGCAAAGAGTTGAGTTGAGACAAGAACCGATATCATAGCACTTCGGACACTCTCATACGCGCTCAGTCCTCATCTTCAATAGCCAGCGAAGAGTCCCAATACTAATAGTACCAGTAGCCGTCTGATTCTGTGTTCGGTTGGCCTTTCCTCAGAGTCCTGAGTGCCGGCCACATCCTCTAGTCACTCCTTGCTGCGCAGTTCTCTCCAACCCGTGATCATTTACCCGTTCTTCTGCACTGTACACCCGGTTCCAAACAGATCCGATCACATCTGCTTTATCATGCACCACTACACCAGCAAGCTGTGCAGACCCAGCCCATCTGCACTATTTCAGAGTACCATACTATTAACTAAGTCATGTACTGAAAATATTTAATTATATTGACATAAATGTTGCGAATTCTTTGGACTGCCAAGGTAACTAACAACGAATGCCTTAAAGAGGCTAATGAAACTAGAACATTATATACAACAATAAGAAAGAGACAAACAGCTTTTGTTGGTCATGTGATGAGAAGAGAGGCGCTGGAGAACATCGTGACAACTGGAAAGATCGAGGGGAAGAGAGGCAGAGGCAGACCACGAGAAATGATGCTGGATGGATTGCGACGGTGGCATGGAGGAATATCAACGACAGAGTTGATCCAGAAAACCAAGGACAGAGATCTGTGGAGAGTCATGAACGCCGCGCCAGTCGGCACGGCACTTTATAATGATTGACATAAATGAAGATGTACAGCACAACACAATCATCAATCACACCTATTTGAAAGAGATAATTAAATCATCTACACAACAGAAATAGTAAAAGTGTAAGCTAGAAAAAACCTAAACATCCTTTATATGAAATTCCAAATGACACTATATATCCCATTTATAATCCAGATGCATTGAACAGGATATTGTTGTTATAAATACAATACTATCAGCACAGTGCACGAAATCCGTAGCAGTGGCGAAGATCCAAATGTGTGTGTGTGTGTGTGTGTCTGTGTGTGTGCGCGCGTTTGTATGTGCGTCTGTGTAATGTGTGTGTGTGTGTGTGTGTGTGTGTGTGTGTGTGGTGTGTGTGTGTGTGTGTGTGGTGTGTGTGTGTGTGCGTGTGTGTGTGTGCGTGTTTGTATGTGCGTGTGTGTAGTGTGTGTGTGTGGTGTGTGTGTGTGTGTCTGTGTGTGTGCGTGTTTGTATGTGCGTGTGTGTAGTGTGTGTGTGTGTGTGTGTGGTGTGTGTCTGTGTGTGTGTGTGCGTGTTTGTATGTGCGTGTGTGTAGTGTGTGTGTGTGTGTGGTGTGTGAGTGTGTGTGTGTGTGTGTGTGTGTGTGTGTCACGCATGCTATAATTATTTACCTATTCTTTATGTTGGGTAGCGCTCCTAGTTTTAAAGTTTATCAGTTAACTTGATCAGCGGTCTATTGGATCTGCTTGTTTTCCAACTGCCGTTAGATTTTTAGCCTAGGTTATTTCTAGAAAATCCCATACTGTTAATTCTTACTCTTATAAACATCACAAGAGTTAATTCTTACTGTCACATGCCTGTGTTCAGTGGCATTAAGGTGAGTGGCCGTACAATATAAACAGTTCACGAGGTGAAAGGGCATTCACCGGAAAGAAAATATAAGGAGATAAACGGGGAAGGGTGTAAGGTAGAGGGGCTGCAAGAAGGGGCAGACAGTTGGAGCAGTGAGGTGGTGTTTGTGTGGATCATTGTGAGGGCGCATAGAATGGTTTAAAAGACAGGGACAAAGATTGACGAGAGGGCAGTTGATGTTTAGACTCCGAGCTGAGAGGAGTTGAGTCTAGACCGGACCAGGAGAAGGTCGTGGTCTGAGAAAGTGAAGAATTGTGACGGAGTTCGGAAGATAACTCCGCACTGTGGGTTCCAGGGATAGTGAGTGGAATTCGAGACCCATAGTGGGTTACTTTGAGTCGGGCCTAGAGAGAGGCTAGTATACCTGTCGTGTGGGACGAGATTTTAGTAGCCTTGAGAGGCAATGTTAGTCGAAGTGTTCCATTGGGATGGAGATATATTCTTAGAGAATTATTGTTCCTGGATTTATATGATACATGTGTCTGTGTTAATTCATAATTAAAGGAATATTATGTGCGCAAATTAACGCTTGTTCACTGACTGGTGTTTGGGTGTGATGCATCTTGGTTAATCTGTTGTTCAACATCACATTGTTACAAGGACATACCCTAGACACAACCATAGCCACTCTATCTGTCACTTAGTCAACATTCACTTTGTGTCAGAGAAGATTTCTGAGGGCTCTCCGGTCAAGAATAAACACCATTTTCAGTAGACAGCGCATTTCAAAAGTGTCGGAGAATTAATACAGAGTCCACGAGAAACCAGATAAAAATAACACTTCTCACTCAGAGAGAGAGAGAGAGGGTGGACAGCGGAGCGTGTCCACGGTATAAACACTGGGTTTTTTCCATGCGGGAACTGGGTAGCACATAGGTCACGAGAAGGTCAGGACAGGTAAATTGGATACCAGGCAGTATTTCTTCAGCTATCAGGGACGTCAGAAAATTAACGCAAACAGGCGCGTGTGTTTATAGGTCAAGTGAACAGTACAAAAAGTCGGCGCCATGATACTGGCAAGATGATATCCTGACAGGTGCGTGTGGGTGTGACGAAGACAGGATTTAAGGCAGTGAGCAATTTCGTTGGGAAGTCCTGGGCGTGGTGAGACATCTTGTGTGTGTGTGTTGATGACAAAGCACAGTGTGGTTGCAGGGCGATAGGTTAAGAATTCACCACAGGTAAAACGACGGGTGAGGACGGTGGAAATTGTGAGTCGCCACGGACAAATTGGGTTGACAAGAGGGTCAGTGCTGTTTACGAGGACAGCGAGTGTGTGTGTGTACGGCGTCTTCAGAGTTCGGTGCAGATAATAAGACGGAAAGGGGCGCCAGGGGAGTTACGAGGGTAATTCATGGTTAAAAACTCGCCAGGAGGAGGGGAGTTATAGGAGGAAAGTGTGGGGAACACACAAAGGTGACAATCGTTGCTCCACAGAAAAGTAAAAGTTTCTACACGGATTATTGTGATAAAGAGAAACAGAGATGACCTTGTGAGTCAAAGCCGAGAGCCAGGGAATTTGACGGAAAAATTTCCACTGAGAATAACACGTTGGGTTTCTACTGAAACTAGGATTTACGTTTAACGTCTTTGTGTGTGTGTGTCGTCATCAGTCAACAAACCCCAACAGTCATTCAGGTGCCGTCTTCACAAGTATGAGCGCATTTCTTCACCAAAAAAGACTTGCAAAACGGATTTAAAGCGCGTGATCATTTTCTGCCATTCGTTGGTTTAACCGGGTCAGCAACAGTGAAACCATACCATCACTTCAAAGCGACAGTGACTACGCAGATAAACATTCATTGATTTTAAAGGTATTTTCGGCTCCCCAAAACGCAACGAAAACCCAATATTTCTGGCAAAACAAGAGCGTTCACATACATTATACAATCACAGGCCAACTCTACAGGGAGGATTACAAAAACGTTACGGACTGTATAGAGACAAGGCGTTGGGATAATTATCATCATCTTCAACTTTTACGACAGTCGAAAATCGTGTCACCATGTCAACAAAAAGTGACAACGCATCAGAACATTAATTCATTGTGGGAATCTAACGTCGTAATCTTTTCAAAACAGTAATGGACAAACATTTCCAGGCGATTTTCGGACACTATTAAAAACAAACTAAGGACTTTTGTAAGATTCTACCATCACATTGGTGGCGGCAACCCTTGTTTGCTTCTGTTGTTCTCATCGTCCTAAGTATTGTTGTTGTTGTGCGTTACGTAAATATTTGTATGTGGTCCAGTGTTCGTTATAAGTAGGATATTTTTGCATTGTTTCTCGAAATGCGGGAGACGGCGCAAAGGTGAAATTGTCTAGGTACATATTGTATGTTGTTGAGAGACAGCTGACGAGTCAGTTTGTTTTGTGCTGTGGCATTGGGTCGTCTCGACATTATACACGGTGTCCAAGTGTCTACGTCAGATCTATGTACATTATTCATTTTATATGTGTTCTTTTTACTGTTTTCTCTTTACTGTTACATATAATATTTGAGTTCTTTGGATATATGGTATTGGTGTAATTCTTATGTTAATATAGCTTTTATCTAGATGGTATTTGTCAGTTTATATTATGCGCATGGTATGGTCTTTCATGGGCATGTTTATGTCAGTGGTTTTTATTTCTATGTAATCATCCGTCTGCGTTTCACCGGCCTATGCGTCTAGCGTTTAATAGTTGGCACTTAGTGTGTATCATGCATTTGTGTATGTATATGTATGTTTAAAACTATTTCCAGGAATTGTTCTACAGCTATTTGATATATATATATATATATATATATATATATATATATATATATATATATATATATATATATATATATATAAGGGAGTATAGGTAAATACACCCTCACTACCTAGTGCTTATAGAGTGACTGGGTGAGTACAGAGTGATATTGTAGCACTACGGATTTACGTACACAGGGAGTGCGGGTGTACTTAGGGAAGTGACACAAAGACTAAAAGCAGAGTCTGTACATTTATAGTTGGCTGATTCACAGCAACGTGTCCACAAGTACAAGATGCCTACTTTAATGGAATATATTGAAGCAGGTGAACGAATAGGCCTGAAGGGTAAAGAGTTACAGGAGTATGCCGAAGCAAAAGAACAACAACAGACGGAAAGAGAGGAGAGGCATAATGAACGCGAGGCAAAACGTCTACAGGAAGAGACACAAGCAAAACTAGCTGAGATGGAAAACAAACGTCTACAGGAAGTAAAGTTAGCTGAAATGGAAAACAAGCGTCTACAGGAAGAGAAAGAGACACAAGTAAAGTTAGCTGAAATAGAAAACAAGCGTCTACAGGAAGAGACACAAGTAAAACTAGCTGAAATGGAAAACAAACGTCTACAGGAAGTAAAGTTAGCTGAAATGGAAATTGAGAAAGAGAAGATCAAGTGCCAGATGCAAACTGAAATCGAGTTAAGAAAACTAGAACTATCTTCGAAAGGTCAAAGTGAGGAAAGCAGAAGACCGTCGCAGTCGTCACAGAGATTAAAACTGCCATACTTTACGGACCGAGACAACCTTGAAGCTTATCTTGACAGATATCAGGCATCAGCGAAAGTGTTAGGCATCCCCGAAAAACAGTATGCTATTAGACTAGGGGAGCTTCTAACGGGCAAGGCACTAGACACCATGTTCAATTTACCTGTAGAAGAAAGAAACAACTACACTATCTTACGTCAACGTTTGCTGACAAAGTTCCAACTAACGGAGCATGGATATAGGACAAAGTTTAGACAGTTAGTGCCAGAGACAAATCAAGATTTCACAGACTTTGTTAACACTGTAAAGAATACATTTAACAAATGGATGGAGCTTGCAGAAGTAGGGAAAGATTTTAATAAATTAGTAGATCTAATGTTAAGAGACAAGGTAGTATCTGCATGCAATACTAATTTAGTGGCTTTCTTCGAAGAACGTAAGCCAAAGGACATAGACACAATGTCACAGTTAGGGCAAAATTACATGACTGCACATCCAAACAGTTCTATTGGTAGACTTATTAGTGAGGAAATATTCTGTGCAGCGTATACGAAACAGGACCAGAATCCAGTTATTAGACCAAGATCAAAAAGTGTAGATTTAACACAAAGATATGAGGAACAAGAACCTAAAGACAATGGTTCCCGTGGCAACTATTTTGGCAGAGCAGGACGGTACCCATACAAAAGAGGGAATTTTCAGAGACGGCCAAATAGTTATGCCGGATGTTGGAATTGTGGGAGCTGGAGACACAAAATGGCAGATTGTGATGCACAACCATCAGATGGACCAACGAACAACAGTAAAAGGGAGATCACTTGTTTCAAATGTGGAAGGAAGGGGCATGTCAGTCATCATTGTAGGATGAGGGAAACGGACCATTCTAATGCAGCACAAGTGATTGAGACTATCAACAATGAAGATTGTAGTGGGTGCAAACCTCTTTTTGAAAAAGACGGGCAACCAGTCTTTGTGTGTGGTCATACAGTGAAAGCAGGATCAGCAGTCCATGAAGGAGGTAGTCTGAAGATGCATCATGGGTTTGTTAATGATAGGCCAGCGTTAACAATTAGGGATTCCGGATGTACGTCCATCGGGGTGAGAAAGAGTTTAGTGCATTCCTCGGATTATACAGGGAAAAAGATTAGATCCATAACATTTAATGGGACAGTAGAATTCTACCCAATAGCCGTGATAACAGTAAAAACACCATACATAACAGGAAGAGTGACAGCTTGTGTTTTAGACTCACCAGTGGCAGATCTCATCATAGGAAATGTTATAGGAGTTAAAGATTGTACAGAAGAGGAAGTAGTGTATTGGGACCAAAAATATAGTGTAAGCAGTAATGAGGTAGTTACCACAAGAGAACCTAAATTAGAGAGTATAGCTGAGGTAGAAGAGGCACTTGAAGTAGACACAGGAACTCAGGACAAGGATAGGAAAGCTGAGCAGGTGAGAATGGATTTCAAATGTAGCTGTAGGGAATCCCAGAGACAAGATACTACTCTGAACAAATGTTCCCAAGGGTGTAGGAGAGTAGAACATAGGCAGTCAAAGAAAGGTAGATGGTGCTTCGAGAGGAAGAACAATGTTCTCACTCACCGGTTTTCAGATAGCAGAACTGCACGTGGGCAAGGAGCAGTACCTTTAGCACATAGAGGCCGATATACTAGAACAGCTCAGGATAGTGCATGTGCAAGGCACATAGGCATAAGGCATATGCAGCAGAAAGCAAGGTGCCAGATAAATGGGCCAAGATTGAATAAAGAGTTCAGACTAAACAGAGACTCAAGTGTAACGGTGCAATATGCAGATAGAAAAGTTTAGTTAGGTCTAAAGAGTGTTCGCGACATTACTGACCCAGGGCTAGGGATAGCAAACAGATGTTGTAATTGTAGAGGTACCATGAGTCATGGGTACATGAAAGGTAGACACAGCATCGACAGGAATCAGAGGTGGGTTAATGCAAGAACAGAACCACCTGATATAGGGTCGGTACACAAATAGTATTGTGTGTTCGTGAAGTAGTAAGAGACCTGTGGGTACATAAGTATAATGCTTTCCTATGACGTATTATTATTATTATGTGATGTAGTAGTTCATGCATTGGTACACAAGATAGAAAGTTGTTTTGTATTTATGTGTGGGGAATTGGGGAGTGTATATGAGTATTTGATGTATTATGTAGTGTGGTAGCTAGAGTAAGGTGCAGCCATACTTAGGGCTACCCAGGCAAGGTGTCTGGGTCACATATTTGATAAGTATTAGTCTCCCAACATTTGAAAACGATGTTTTCTTTTGAGGGTGGGGTAGTGTCACATGCCTGTGTTCAGTGGCATTAAGGTGAGTGGCCGTACAATATAAACAGTTCACGAGGTGAAAGGGCATTCACCGGAAAGAAAATATAAGGAGATAAACGGGGAAGGGTGTAAGGTAGAGGGGCTGCAAGAAGGGGCAGACAGTTGGAGCAGTGAGGTGGTGTTTGTGTGGATCATTGTGAGGGCGCATAGAATGGTTTAAAAGACAGGGACAAAGATTGACGAGAGGGCAGTTGATGTTTAGACTCCGAGCTGAGAGGAGTTGAGTCTAGACCGGACCAGGAGAAGGTCGTGGTCTGAGAAAGTGAAGAATTGTGACGGAGTTCGGAAGATAACTCCGCACTGTGGGTTCCAGGGATAGTGAGTGGAATTCGAGACCCATAGTGGGTTACTTTGAGTCGGGCCTAGAGAGAGGCTAGTATACCTGTCGTGTGGGACGAGATTTTAGTAGCCTTGAGAGGCAATGTTAGTCGAAGTGTTCCATTGGGATGGAGATATATTCTTAGAGAATTATTGTTCCTGGATTTATATGCTACATGTGTCTGTGTTAATTCATAATTAAAGGAATATTATGTGCGCAAATTAACGCTTGTTCACTGACTGGTGTTTGGGTGTGATGCATCTTGGTTAATCTGTTGTTCAACATCACATTGTTACAAGGACATACCCTAGACACAACCATAGCCACTCTATCTGTCACTTAGTCAACATTCACTTTGTGTCACTTACTCTTATAAACATCACAAACGTAGAACTCGATAAAGACATTAACATAGACATAAAAGTTACAACTAACTTGTACATGGGTCCTGAATTTCTTTTCTAGATCCTTATCTACTAGTCTATGTTCGCAGTGAACGGAAACTGCGATATTCGCATTCTTGAACTTCAGTGCGTGGCGTTTGGGAATACCATTCATAAAGAGAAACTGCAGCCTGAGCGAAACGAAGTGCACCTTTACTCCATGTCAATAATCTTGGCATAGTTGTTCGTTTGATAAGAATGACTGGCTTAACTTAAGTAGACTTACTTTGTATCTTAAAGTGTTAAGAACATTGCACCGTCATAACCTAGAGCGGCTGGCCAAGTGAGGAGCGGCTGGCCGAGTTCTCATTTTCTTCGGACTCTCATTCGGTCGACCCGGGTTCGATCCCTCGGTAAGGTGTGAGATGTTTTTCTGTCGGGGGCAAAAAGAAAATCCTAACCTGCACAGTTCGCGGCGACTGCACTAGCCAGGCGGCCTTAATTCCTCAGGCTCAAAGACCCCCTCTGCCATACACCGCAAGGTGTATATATGTGTATATATATACATAGCAAGCTGCTATATTGGCAGTAAATGACAGTGACAGTTATCTGAAGAAGAGAGAGAGAGAGAGAGAGAGAGAGAGAGAGAGAGAGAGAGAGAGAGAGAGAGAGAGAGAGAGAGAGAGAGAGAGAGAGAGAGAGAGAGAGAGAGAGAGAGAGAGAGAGAGAGAGAGAGAGAGATAGAACTCAAATATCAAACCCTTAAGTTTAAGGTGAAATCACATGATGAGGAACTGGATGGCCATTCGTTAATTGGTCGTTAATGTGGAGCGTCTGCTGTGTGGGGGGAAACACCCGGCGTATGGACGTCTTCTTGACGTTACGGGCCTCTTCTCTAGCAGGCAGGCTCTACCAGGGTGACTGTATTTCCTTACATGGAAACAATTTATAAGAATCATCGCTGGAGCTACGAAGTTCGTGCTCTGTGTACGATGTCATCTTGAACAGCCAACGAAAAGAGAGTGAAGAGAAGAAGGCAAAGAAACGGGAGAGCAGTTATAAGAAGATTCAGAAGCAAAATGGAGCGTATGACAATGAAACATGCAAGAGTATGCTATTCCAATTGTCGTAGTGCCAGACCGAGAGGGCCTGGAAAAATTGATTTCGACTTCAATGTCGTCATGTACAGGAACTGAATGTTATCAGTTATCAGTTATCAGTTGGGGTATCTTCATTGCAATCAGGATAGGTCCATAGGTACTCAGATCCCCCCCCCCAGCATATGCATCAGCGTTCAGTGGCTAATAGTGCCAGTTCTTTGTTGGTTGACGAGGCACCTCGTTTTCCCGATATACCTCTCGTGCCTGGCCGTACCAGTTCTTACTCCCAAGTCTTTCATCCTGGACAGCGATGTGGATTCACTGACGTCAAAGCCCTCTGTTCTCAACATATCTTTAAGGACATTAATAACATCGGCACGATCCATGGGCTGGCCATCTGCAGGGGGTGCAGAGCCAGCCAGTTTATCAGCTCGTTCATTTCCCTCAACTCCCGCATGTCCCGGGACGAAGATGAAGGTGACTTTACGGACAACAGACTTCCGCAGCGACTCAGTCCACAGTCTACGTACAGATCCAGCTTCGACCTTCCGAATCATGCTCACTGAATCACTTAGTACACACACGTTGGTATAATGCTGTTATTCTAGCCATATGAAAGCCTGTGTTACTGCCATCACCTACATCGTCATGCTGCTCGTGGTCATGGAGTGGGTACCACTGGATTCTTGAACGGTTCGACCCTCTGAACGGGCTGTAAATGCCCACGCATTTCTCTGCTGCTTTACAACAGATCCATCTGTATGGATGAGCACTTCGGGGCTATCTGAGTGATCATAGATGAGCGCGTTAACCTCTGCATTGACAGCGGCAGAGTTCTGCTCTCTGCGCCGTCTGTCGAGTGTGATAATGCAGGAGAAAGTGCACTTAAAAGCTGTAGGCACCGGCTCCCATTCCTTGCCGGGGTTGATACTGGTAAGACTGCAGACCTGTCTGACGACATTTTCCGCCCGACCCATCCATCATTTGCCCCTCTTTAGCCTGTCACCTTTTTCTCTGAATATAGCTTCAAGCAGAGAGTGCCGCCCATCTGCACTTATTTTTAAGTATGCACGAGATCTCCAGATCTTGGTCCTGTGGTTCATTGTCGGAAAGTCAAGGAGGTATCTCATTGCTACACAGCTGGTGTCTCTTGTGCAGCCCAAAATGATGCGCATGACTTCGTTTTGTACCTTTTCAAGTCTTCCCATCTGTGTAGGGCTGACAGTGAGTAAGACCAGGGCATACTCGATGGGTGAAAGCACTAGTCCTTGGAACAGAAGTATTAGCAATCTTTGCTCGATATTGGCAGCCTATATTGACTCTCATTGCTGACAAAGCTTTTCGAGCTTTTCGTAATGACATAATCGACATGATCTCTGAAAGACAGGCTACGATCAAGCCTCACGCCAAGATATGTCATCGACTGGGTTCTACTCAAAATGCTCCCATCCATTCTCACTGCCGGCAGGTCTGTACTCACAATATGGTTGTTTAGAGAGAACCATGTAACCGATGCCTTTGCAGGGTTGACAAGGGCATCGACATCAGCACACCATGAGGAAATTCGATCTAGTTCGCCCTGCATATCATTGGCAACCGCCTGTCTATCTCGACCCTGTTGATACACGAGAATGTCGTCAGCAAATGACGTCAGCAAATGAGTCCTACCCCTGCCGTCCAACTGTTGTTCAGTGATCGGCACCATATACACGTTGAATAGTACTGGTGACAGTGGTGAACCCTGCGGCAATCCTGTACACATCGTTAACGGCTCAGAAAACCAACTCCCACATCTTAGCACCACCTTCCCTTGGAGCAGGACTGCAGCTATCCATCGTACAAGGTGAGGGTACACTTTCAGTCTGGGAGGGTTTGCATCAAGTGCTCGAAGGATACTCTATTGGATGCGTCCTCTAAGTCTATGGCGGCCGCAATGTCTCTTCTCTGACCTGAAATCCTTCGTAAACATCTTGAGCAAATACCGCAGCATTCAGCCATGACACTTTGTTACGTCTGTATCCTCCAAGTGTGGGCGGGAAGCAGCCGAGTTGTTCCAAGTCACAAGCAAGTCTGTGTGCTACAGTTTTC
This sequence comes from Cepaea hortensis, assembly GCA_963921405.1. Taxonomy (NCBI): domain Eukaryota; kingdom Metazoa; phylum Mollusca; class Gastropoda; order Stylommatophora; family Helicidae; genus Cepaea; species Cepaea hortensis. The sequence goes on from OY992877.1 coordinate 37,230,188, forward strand.
TCCAGTAGCTTGCCAGCAGTGTTCTGCATCGTAATGATTCTGTAGCCGCTTATCTTGGAATGGTCTTTGTTCGGTTTTGGCAGCGGCAGCAAGCAGCTGTGTAGCCATTCTTCTGTGATCTGACCCCTCTGGATACTGGTGTTGAATTCTCTGGCCAGTTCTTCCATGTCATCATCTGACATCATCAGTAGGTCACCATATCGGATGCCGTCTGGACCTGGGGTGATGTTAGGTGATTTCTTGAGCATCGCACGTATGGTCTCAGCTGTGATTATGCATTCTTTGTCAGTCCCGACCCCGTCACACAGCTGAGAGAGTGTCGTTGTGGTCCTCTGTCTGGCGGGCTCGTCTTTCTGGTCAGTCTGCTTTATGTAGCGTGCAAGCGTGCCTTACTTTTATCCGCTTCCGACTTTTTCCATGTGAGGTCTGTGCCTTGAAAGTCTGGAATACCCCTACGTTGTGCAGCACCGTTCATGCTCTTATGGAGGCGCCAGAATGTCGTAAGAGGTCGCTCGGAGCACACCTTCATGCGGAACTCGTTTTGAATGGTAATAACTATCAGTGCCCTGGTTGTGTTTGCAGTATAAATCCTTGATGTTAGGAAAGACATGGATAAGGTCTGCTGGTCAAGCAGGGAGTGGGGCATGCTGTGCTGAACACGAGCAAGTGGAATGATACAGCAATAGAGGTTCAAGGGATTCAGTTGGGGATTGGCGACCGCAGTTAAAATATTATACATGTATATGCTGCGGTAGACTCATCTATTACTAGGGAGCTCAAGGAGCGGGAGGAAATCCCAGGTGGCAGGCTTCTCATCTGGGGGGATTTTAACGTTCGGAGCAGAGAATGGGACTGCACAGGGGAAAACTGGATGCCATAGTTGAAAACTGAGGCAGTCTGCATTAATTAGGGAGGTCAACTAGAGTAGCCATAAGACCTAGGGACTCAGATACAACTATTGATTTGGTACTTGTCACCCGATCAGCGGCATCGGAAAAGAAATCGATCATTTTGGGGATCATGGAAGTTATATATATATAAAAGGACAAATTTTACTTGCCTCGAGGCGCACTGAGTATGAGGTGCTAGCCCTATATATGTATAGACCAGTCGACACTCCAGTGGTGATTGATCAATAGCCACGGGTCTCATTGACTTCCCAAGACATTTTCTGGTTCCCATTTTAGCTGAATCGACTTGAGAGCACCTGTGAATTAAAAAAAAAACACAATCCGCCTCGATGGGAATTCGATATCATACCGATACGCTAGCTAGTCACTGCCCTAACGTGGCTCCCACATCCATCCATCCATCATGTTCCATGCCGATAAGCGTGGGCGGTCATGTTCTGCCATCTCACTCGATCACCAGAGTCCTGGATCAGCTCCGTGTCCTGTCTCGACCATGCCACGTGGCCAAGCCATCCAGGTATTTACTTCTCTTCCCACATCTTATATTGTATTCAATCAATCAGATGCCGTCTCCACAATAAAGATTGGCTGCAATAGATCTCCATTTGTGCCTCTTTCTCTCCTTGATTGTACATTCTGTCTTGATCTCTTTAGGTTATCTTCATAATTGTATCAAAGTCGACCACCTGCTAGCTTGCCTTTGACACCCCCCCCCCCACAATGGTTTTTATAAGAGAGCTATGTCTTTTAACAGGGCTGAAATATTTCACTCGTCACTTTAAAAAAATAATCATTTCTTTAATTCTTTTATTTCTGTTCATTTCCAATTTTTCTAGAACCCCTGCATTTGTTTTTGTTTCCATGAAATACGACATATGCCTCTATATATACACATCTCCAGGGTCTCTGTTCGACTTTCTAATTACTTGTTCATTGTCTAGGTTTCCGCGCCACGAAGTAGTGTTGAATATGCATACCATTTGACAATTCTCATATTTATTGTGTTGTTAATCTCTTTAGAGGTGCTTCCAGGGCACTAGGGCCAGGTTTATACTGGCCAAAACCTACTAGCACGTCCTAGTCGTGTGCCCTGGGCAACAGGTCCCTTCGGGGTCCTGGCTAACGAAGTAGGATCGCTGATTCTTCCGAAGTTGGAGAGTATCCGCCTGCACGGCGAGGAACCACCAGTCTGCACACCAATAAGCCAGACATGGGACACCGGATATTCACGCAAACCTCAGTCCGGTATGACATCACACTGATGTTGGACAACAGGATGTCTTCATCCGACATACGAGACTTCACGCTGGAGTTTACAGCCAGCGAACAAGCAAGCAAGCAAGCAATACAGATTTCATGTTGTTGAAAACATCTTTGGCCATTCCTATTATATCTTTTAGATTTCTGTTTCGTGTCTGCATTGTATTAGACAGTTGAAAATGGCATGTTCAACTTTGTAAAGTAGCGCATCTTGGAAGGTTACGTGGATATCCATACTGTGACTACTCACGCACTATTTTGGTAAAGGTTCATTAACGCACACTAGAGGACGAGCATGTATCCATCCATCCATCATGTACCATGCCGGTAAGCGTGGGCGGTCATGTTCTGCCATCTCACTCGATCACCAGAGTCGTGGATCAGCTCCGTGTTTCTGTCTCGACCATGCCACAAGGCCAAGCCATCCAGGTACTTGCTTCTAGGTCTTCCCCTTGGTCTGTTCCCCTCGATCTTACCAGTTGTCACCAAGTTCTCCAATCCATTTCTTCTCATAACATGCCCAAAAATTTTTGACTGTCTACGTCTAATGTCTCTGATCAATTTACGATCTTCATTTATTTCTTGAAGGACTTGTTCATTGGTCTTTCTGGCTGTCCATGGTATTCTTTGCATTTTCCTCAGAAACCACATCTCTACAGCCATCAGATGTTTTTCAGCCTGACTGCTCATTGTCCACTCTTTATCGATGATTTCACACAACATGATTTTCTTGGCATCTGTAAAGAAGGTAGTTTGCCATTGCTTTCCTTCCTAGCAGTGACCATACTGGTCAGTGACCGTAGTCATTGTCTCCTCAAAATAGAGATCCTCTGCCTACCGTCGTGAAGGTGGAGACCATAACCTACAACTATCTGTTGGCTGCTCTCCATCTTCATCCACCACCTGCACCCATGGCTTCACGTAACCCTGATCGGGGGGCTAAACGGGTACTCCACCTTGCCCAAGGGTGTCCCGTAGGCTAGCGGAGGGAAGGAGGCGCCTTACTTCTCCTTTGATAGGGGATACCCCTACCCCGCTACCCGAGCATGTATGGACAAGGCTAAATGCTTTTCGAAAGTGACCTACAGAACATGAACTCCGTAGCTCCAGTGACTACCCCAGGGTTCTCCGGAGGAAAAAAAAAAACAACGGATGCGTGAACCGAATGCGGGGTCTGAAACCGAACCTTCTGATCGCGATGCAGACAGCTTGACACCCTTCATTACTGAGACCCCCAACTTCCTCTTTAAGAAACATCCCAAAAGAAGACATGCTCGCCAAAAGCGACTAACACGCATATTCCCTTGGGCTGTTAATGCAGTTCTCAGGTTCTGAGTTAACACACGTGCTCTCTATCTTTAAGACAGCGTGAAGTAAAAGTAAATTTTTCTATCTTATCTTATCCGTCGCATAAAAGGACAGTGTTCGCTGTCTGTTTATGCCACCGAAGTTACGTACGTAGTCAATTAAATGGTATGTTCCTGCTCCACCCCCATACTAAGTTAACTTGTAAGTTGTAACCCAGTGACACTCCACGACTATGGAGTAACTCGTCTTCATAAAGGAATCCACATTAATAATATATTAGGCATGTCTGGGGTGAACCTAAAAGCTAACATGATGCACTGATGATCGTTTCATGCTATTACAATGACTGCAGTTCACAAGTCATCATCAAAAACACTTGTGTCAAAGTTCAACAGGTTTTAATCGCTCTTAATAGTAAAACAGTACAATAACCTCGACCCCCGTGTACCTTGACCTTGCTATTCATAGCGGAAGACGCACAGTCGACTCCAGTCGTCTGCATGCTAGTGCTAGCCAGGGCCAGATTGTCTCGACATTTAATGTTGTCTAGATCTCATCACCCTCTACAATGAGTGAACACGTTTTGATGGCAGCACTTTCCTTGCTTTTCTTACCGATTATTATCGTTGTGACTGTTGTTATTACTTTAGCTACTTGTGGGAAATCAATTGGCGTCAGAAGAGCATATGTCGCGCTACTGTTGAGGATATTTAAGGTACTGTGTCACTGTCACAGTGTGTCGAGTAATCTAATCAGTAATCCGACTGTAATCGTTACTACTACTACTGTGTCGATTTAGTAAACCGATTGTCAATGAATTAGAGACTAGTAGTAGTAGTAGACATGCACCATTAATTATTGTTTTGTGGTTCATACATTTAATATGTGTTATATCAGACGACATAACACACGAAACACTGCAGTCACATAACAGTTAACTAACAAACACTTCAAACAGTAACACTACACTAACAGTTATGAGTTATGAGCATGTATGTGGTGACAAGGTGGAAATACAGTAGTGTAGCTGTTACGTAATAATACTAATATCACGAATATTAATTGTTTTAAGTTTCATCAAATTAATTTACCGTAAGTAGAATAAAGAACCCTTTTGCATGCCATAAGTCACTTGCACATATGGTTATTTATAGACCCATATTTTGTGTAGACAAGCGGCACTCTGTGAGGGATGTGTTAAGTATCACACCGACAACCTTTGTTTCCCAAAATATTTCCTGGTACCTATTTTACACTAGGCCAACCTGGAAGCTTAGGTAAAGTGAAATTTAAAAAAAAATTTAAATCTATATTTTAGTAAAATTTTTAGTCATTTTAAAATATCAGTCCCTCCCCTGATGTTCTCCACCTTGCCGTGGTGGGGGAGCTTGAGTGTCCCACTGACCCCAAGCGCTATGCTGATGGATATTAACTACATATTGGACAGTTCTTGGGATAGGGACCAGACTAAGAGAGACGCAACCTGATGCTCCGCAGATAGGCTGAGCATAGCAGTCAAAAGTTTAAATCAGGCGCACAAAGGCAGAAGTTCTTGGTCCGGACACATACTCTAGGCTCTCTGTCGAGGGTTGAGGCTGAACGCCTCTGAGACATAAACCCTTGGATGTGAGAGCCGGGCCGATACCCACCTAAAAAAAAAAATGGAGGTGATATACTGAGCACGCTACATGCCCAGTTCAGATACTTGTCTGAAGGCTCTCAGCTGCTGCACGGAGGTAAGGTGCTGAGCCGGCAGCACATGTAGCCTACCTCATGAGCGAGTACTGAAAGGTAGAAGAAGTGCCCCAGTCGAATGAAAAGGTTATGAAAACTGTCCGTATCTAACTCATAGAGTGTGTAAAAAGGTGGAAAAACGTCTCAATAACACGGCTAGCAAATCCATTGCGTGGTCCGAAGTTAAAAGCAATAGCTTACCTAGTGAATGTCGCCCGCTGACTGACCGTTCCTGGTGTATGCTTAAGCGACCAGAGGCAAGCGAGATGCCCAACACATGGAAGTGAGGAACTAAATCAGCCAAGAGGCAACTCCTCGGGTGAGCCCAGTCTCAGAGCAATATGTGCCGGCTCTGCAATTATGGAAGCCTCCTTGGATAGCGAGGAAATGCCCATGGTCTGCCTCTGCCTTCCCTTGAGGGTTGACCGTGTCTTTGACCGTTCTATCTTGACCAGCTGAGATGTGGGCGACATCACAACAATAAGTCTAACGTGTCTCAAAACCCAAGGAAGGCTAACCTCATTAAACATGCCCGCCGAAGTCGGAAGTGCCGTCCTACGGGTGGCAAAATAAAAATTGGCACTACGCATTTACGTCCAAGTGAAATGTCTCGTCCGAATGTCTCACGTGCTAGGAACAGCTCTGACTACCTAGTTTCCGAATGCCACTCTTGTTCGGAACAACTCTGACTAGGTAGTTTTCCAAATGTCCGCCTTGCCTGGAACAGCTCTGACTGGCATAACGACAAGCACATGTCCGATTCGAAAACTCGCTGAGTGTATATCGTCTGCAGACCTGTCTGGTTTGTGCGGGAAATGCCCAATATATTGAAGTGGGGAATTAAAGCAGCCATGAGCAGAACGTGATGATTCCCTTGGTGAGCTAGCACCAGGGTGCTATGTGTCAGCTCTGCAATTATGGAAGCCACCCAGGATGGCGGAAAATGCTATGGACTGTCCCTGCCTTCCTTTGAGGGATATGACCGTGAAGTCTTCGACTGTTCCAACTTGATCAGCTGGGATGTGGACGGTACCACAAAAGTGAGAGTCTCCCAGGAATGCTAACCTGGCCAAAAATGCACGCTAAAAGTCAGATGTGTTGGCCTAAGGGTTTCGACCCAAGGGTGCCTAACGAGACACACCGCAATCACATCTGAAAAAACACTCCGAATGAACGCAAAGAAGAAGAAGAAGAAATATCAGTCCTGCATAATTGGATGGATTGATGGATTTTGAAAATTGTAATCTGAGGGTACCCCCATTTGTCTCTAGGCCCAAGAGAAAAAAAGTATTTAAAAAAGATTTAAAAAAGTACAATACAGCTAAAGATTGGATATACTGATTAGTGTTACTGAGATTGGTAAAATGAAGCCTAAAACATTTGCTGCAAGAGTGCCAACATATCTAGAACATTAATTTTATTTTAAAAATTTTAGTAAAAAAAGTATTTTATTCTAAACCAGCACAATTTGAAACTAAGATGTTGACAAGCTGGAGTTTACTGCTGCTTTCTGTAAATATTTTCAGGTTGTCTCAAGGTGTATCCAGAAGCAGTAGTTCACATTGCATGAACATTACTGAAAAGAAAACAATAAAAAAGAAACTGATATGCTTGCTTGCAAGCTTTAGCCAAATTATTTGCTTTAATTCATTTGATTTTGATTTCAAACACTTGAGCATTTTTACTGTAAGGAAACAAAAAATAAAGGCGGAAAAGATGATCTCAAAGAAAAAAATAATGTTGAGGTCTAGTACAAATACGAGTTTAAGCTTTAAGGCTAAAAAAATGATTAAAATGATAAAGATGAAGATGATAGTGCTAGATGAATTGATGATAAAAAAAGATATTGGTTGTGATGAATGAAGTCATGTTAACGATTATGATGATTAGAAAACAATTACTACTTACTAGGCTGGTGATGATGATAAAAAAAAAATGGCAAGAAGAAGATGATTAAAAAGATAATTAAGGCAACTAGGCTGATTATTATAACAAGATGATGACATATATTATAATGGTCAAATTGATAGTGGCAGAAAGCTTATAACAGCTACAAGGATGATGATGGAAAATATTTCATAGAATTTAATGAAAACAATAGTGTTGGAGTGTAGTATAAATATGAAAGGAAGCTTAAAGCTGCAAAGATGTTGATGGTGATTGAGAAAATAAAGGCAATTGTTGTTGTAATGATAATAAAAGTGGTAAATGAAATGATGCTTATAATATTTGTACTTATAATTAAAGTGATAAAGATTATGATGATGATGATACGTGTGATGATGTCTTAATTGTGATAGTGATAAATGAAACTTGACTACTGCTTCTCAAGTCTATAAAACTTGCTTTAAAGGGTGGTTTATTCATTATTAATCAATAATCTAAATGCTGCAAGAACAAACATTTTCTTATGTCTCGTAAACTTGAGCTAAAAATGAAATCTGCCAACATTTTTCAATTCGTATAGCATGGGAAAACGGTAGCCATGAAATGAAAGTGGCACTTTCTGTTTTAAGTGACTTTGCATTTCAGAAGATAAAACATATCATTAAATGTCAGGAAGTGAATACTGAAATGTTACTTGAAACCTGTTCTGCTGAATGACAATGAATCTTGAAATATGAACAATCTGTAAGAGCTTGGAAACAATAGATGTTTTTTTAAAACAAATGGTCAAATACCTTGTACTGTCAGAGTAACTGAGTGTTCGGAAGAGGCTAATGAAATTAAAACATTGGATACAACTTTAAGACAAAGAAAAATCTTCACTGATCATGTAATGAAAACAGAAGCAATTAAAAACATCGTGATGACTGGAAAAATATCAATAGATGAATGAACAAAAAATTGCTTTTTCTCCAAATTGGACACTCAGGCCGTCTTACATTCAGCCCTTCTAACCACTCATCTTTCATACATCATTTATCTATTGTGCATGTTACATTCACATAGGGGGGAAATGAATGTTGTGAACATAAACAATACATAATACCATGTTATGAGACAGGCAGACACACACACATGCATAAATACATACATACATACCCGCATGCATACTTACATCATTTACACACTACCCACTCAATAACACACAAATAATCTCCCTCTCACACACACATACTCATCATCACAAACTCACTACCAAAAATTTACTTATACATACATTCTCTCTCTCTCTCTCTCATTCTCTCTCTCTCTCTCTCATTCTCTCTCTCTCTCTCTCTCTCTCTCTCAAACTCTCTCAAAGGTAGACCAAGATAAATGGTGCTAGATGACCTAAGACAGTGGTAGGGAGGAATATCAATAGAATTGATCCAGAGCACCAAGGACTGAGATTTGTGGACACCTACATCATTATATTTGGCTGAGCACACGTCATGAAATAGGATATTGCTGTTCAAATGAGGGACCCTTTTCCACAACACGAGGTGTATTGGGTATGTGGTGCATCACACAGATGAACAATAAGCAACATTGTTCCATACCACTATGAACCAGACTCATCAGAACATCTCCGTGTTCATGAAACCATGGAACATGAACACAACAATTTGCTGTTACCTCCAAGATGTTCTAACTAGAGTAGATGGCACAATGAAAAGATAGTGTACTGCAAAGGAACATGGACAGACCAATACTTTAATTTCCACGCCCATTTAGTACAAACGTGGCCTAGTGCGGACCCTCTTTAACCTCACCAGGATATTCACCCATGGTGTACTGGCAGAGGAATTTGAAACGCAATGAAAACCTTTCATATGACCCTACTGGATTTGTAAAGCACCGCTGCCATCCGCTCAAACCAACTCTCAATGAAAAATCAGTCCCCAAACTCAATATATTTATTCAGTTAACCTTTTGAGGGGATGATGTAATAGTTTCCACAGGATCACCTCATCACAGCGGTTGGCCAAACATTTTGTGCTGCAGCTTTAGTTATTAGAAAAAGACAACTCCTATCCATACCCCATCAGTGAAATAACCTGTTTTCTGTGCACCAAATCTAATTGCATTTATCAATTACAGTGTAAATATCAGCCTAACTACATACATAGGCAGAACATAGAAGGACTTGAATAATAGGGTGGTAGAACACATATCCATATGGATATACAGAGTAATAAACAAAGAAAATTCTGGTAACCCAGTAAAATCTAAAGGCAGAAAATACCTATTTCCGCAATAGTGCGCAACCTGCTGAAATCTGATCATGTGATTGAGTCAGTGCATTTTATGTGTTAACACACAAAATGGATAGATGTTAAGAAGTGCTGAAACTGTTGTGATCAGTATGGAAATGCCTTTGTTGTGTAAACAAGACATAAAAGTCAGGTTAAAATTACCTTGGTAGATTACATTACAGTGAGAATGTATGTAATGTATATTTCAGCTTGAGGGATTCATTCATTGTCTTGTTTTATATTGATTTCTTATGTATACACATTACGAGATGCAGAAATATGCTGGCCAATGAATTGTGCAACCTATTGTTCTTCTTGCCTCATGCATTATTTGCCACGTATTTTCATGCTAATTTGTCTTTGCATTTTGTGAAGTCAGCAGTTTTAAGTACATTTATGTTTTTATTCCGCTATTAAGAAAATGCATTTTCAAGTTAACTTTTCTTTGTACACAAATTCATTGTTCCTTTGGCCTACAATTTCTTATGTTTTTCTATCCAGTACCAAATATAGTTACTGATAATGAAGGAGTTTTGGTTCAGGAGCTGAACTATTATTATTTAAGACTTTTTAAAAAAAATGTTGCACATCCCTTACAGGACGTTGCAGTCCAAACAGCATTTTTCAGCTGCTGTTGATGTACTAGGCAAGTTTTTACGTTCAGTAGTTTGCCATTGCTTTCTGAATGACCAGCTCACATACCACCGTAAGTTAACCGCGCAGCGCGAACCGCTGCCGATTATTGTTGCTGTTTTCCCCATGTGGATATACGGGATTACGAATAATGTCGCTAACCCCTTGGTCTTGGTGGAAAGCTTCTATTCTTTTTGTTTAGTTTTCGCCCAATTGAAGTTTTAAATATCCCCTTTGTTAACATTTATAACATAATTATAGTTTTGAAAACAAATAAACCCATTTAAACATTTTAAGACACACTGAGCATATGGTAAGTACAAGTAAAGGACCTTTTTACATGCCTTAAGGTTCATTGGCCGGTCTCCATGGCAAAAGGCTTAAGGACGCGATTCATAAGCCCGCTTACCTGCATTCGAAACACAGCTACGACCAATTTGGCAGCAGCAGACTGCGTTGCGCTGGGTTTTAACGAGTTGGCATGGAAGCCAGTCGTTCAGAAAGCAATGACAAACTACTGAGTGTAAATTGCCAAAACATAAAATGCTGGTGTTGACACGATGTCCTGTAAAAAGGATATGCAAAAAAAAGTTCATTGGGTATATGGTGCTAGCCCCATATTTTGATAGGCCAGTTAGGACTCAGATGATGTGGTTATTACACTGGCCACTTTTACTGCCTAAGACATGTCCTGATACTGAGTTTAGATTGGGTCGACCTGTGAGCCCAGACGCGTTTTATAAATCCCCCCCCCCCCCCCCAATGCATAATTGAATCAATGACCACTGGGTTGGCATGCAAGCATCAAGCCACTACAGTGGTTTTTCTTTACATATTACTGCACCTTTCTTTGCTAGTTTACTTTTAACAATGTTGGTTGCTGTCTTTTGTATTACAAACTATCTGTCATTTCAAAACTAAATGTTCTTGTTTCTTTGGTGCAGGCATGCAAAGTAAAAGTTCAAGTGGCAAGCCCACCGGATGAGCAGGATAGTGAGAATGATGAAGAAGACAATCAAGAAACAGAGGCAAAGATCAACCAGCAGGACAAACCTGAAAATGGGGGTAAATAGCTGAAAATAGAGATAATGTTTGTGATTTTTGATTTTTACATTCAAGTTTTAAACTAGTCAATGACAACAAAAGGCATTAGGAGTTGTGCACATAGCATCTGTGGGTTTCCCTGAAATGTTATGATTTTGATTCTTAAATCAAATGATATTTGCTGCAAGATACGTAGCATCTGTGGGTTTCCCTGAAATGTTATGATTTTGATTCTTGAATCAAGCAATATTTGCTGCAAGAAACGGGGCATCTGTGGGTTTCCCTGAAATGTTATGATTTTGATTCTTAACTGATTGAAGCTGATACATCGACGCAATGGAACGACTCTGGACTGCCAGAAGCCGATACATCGGCTTGGTATAGATAGTGCGTTAATTGTTTCATTTCTCTTATTTTCCGCAATTTTGTGTTCCCAGTAAATTAACATTTACACACATAATAGATTGCCTTTTGATCAGTGTCAGACAAGACGCATGGATTCATTGATTTTTAGGACACAACGAGTTGTTTAAGTTATTTGTTTGGATTATTTTAGAAATGGCAATGCCTTCTGGTTTTGCATAGTTTTCATCAAATTAGCTTTTTAAACAATTTTATAGTTATTCTGATTTAAAGGCCTTTGTAAAAGATTCTAAAACTAATACCACATGCAGTATTCAATTAAATTATTTAGCAGGGGGTCATAATTGAAAACAACACTAACAGCGAAAGTTCGTCATAATATGATGGCACATGTCGAATTATACTTGTGCTAATGGGCCACACTTGTGCCCCTAAATTTGCTTGCCTATCTCAAAGTATTTAAGGAGTATTTAAATAATTAGATTTAAAAGAATGATAATTATAACTAAATTAGGAAATGGTGTATATATTGTTTCTCAGTATAATCTGCCTCGTGTGTTCTTGACATTTTCCATTTTGTGTGAAAATGGTGTGCTTCAAAATATGATGTTTTAATTGTTTTATTGGTGTTATGGAGCAGTTTTTGTGATATTGGTGAAGAAAAGTAGTGTGTTTATCATTATTCAGTAAACTTAACAGGATTATCTTCAAAGGATAAGAAATAACAGAAATGAAAGCCTTGGTAAGTGGAAATCTTGAATAATTTCACCCCTTTTATTTAAATTGTTGTTACAAACCATATAATTATTGTTATAATTTTTCTAACATTGCACACAATTATTAACACTGTCATGTTCCTTGTGCAATCTCCTTTAATTTGATGTATAATACAATATATCTGTTACAATTTTAACTATTTTTCCAGCATTATTGTGACACACCCCTACTTCCCATTTTCTGGCATGAATTTCTGTTTGGCCCAAACCAAATTTTTTATTTGGCAGCGAATCAGTTAAATCAAGCGATATTTGCTGCATGAAACTGAGCATCTGTGAGTTTCCCTGAAATGTTATAATTTTTATTCTTAAATCAAGCGATATTTGCTTCAAGAAACTGAGCATCTATGGATTTCCCCGAAATGTTATGATTTTGATTCTTAAATCAAGCAATATTTGCTGCAAGAAACTGAGCATCAGTGGGTTTCTCTGAATGTTATGATTTTGATTCTTGATTCAGTAAATCAGTTAATCAACTGCAAAGTCCAGTCACATAACGGTAAACTCATTTACACATTGTCCATACTACTGTAACACTGTAAGCAGTCGACTGTTCATAAATTTGGTCTGTTAGGAGTTAAGGATTTTCTGAATTCTGATGCCATAAATGCTCAAATGAAACTGACCCCTTAAAAATGTCCAGCATATGTGATTCTGGTATACATTAATCAGTATCCTTCTGGTGTTACCAGTTCATCTGCTGTGCTGAGAGCCTCCTAGTTTGAACTGTAGCAGGAGACGAGCATTTTTTGTGTGTACGGTGACATGTTAAAGATTTATATCTTTGTATTGGGTTAAACATTTATAGACATTATTAATATGCAAGTATACGGTAATCAGAGTTTGCATTCATGATTTCACTATCACCTACAGAGGACCAAATCATTGAAAAGGATTTCTTCCTGTCTGCAACTAAAGGCGTTGAGAAGCCAGAATGGAGGTCTTCAAAAAGAGATTTTGAGCTTTCAGATATATTATATTTTTCTAAATGTGGAATGGAGGTATGATATTTCCCTATGTGTACGTTGTTTTTTACTTTGTAGACAAATTTCTTCCATCAGTGTAGTGTATTTTTCTGTCATTGGTGTAATGTATATTTCTTCCATCAGAGTAATATATATTTCTTCCCTCAGTGTAATGTATATTTCTTCCACCAGTGTAATGTATATTTCTTTAATCAATGTAATGAATTTCTTCCATCAGTGTAATATATATTTCTTCCATCTTTGTAATATATCTTTCTTCCATCATCGTAATGTATATTTCTTCCGATAGTGAAAAGCTTCAAAATAATATGGTTAATTTATGTACATGTATGCCTATGCTTTTTTCTGTCAATTTTTTAATGGTTGGTTGGTTGTGAATCCCCTGGAAGACTTTTGCTTTAACTCTTAATAATTTTTAATCTCTGGAAGACAGAGATTTAAGTCTGATGCATTGCGTTCAGTACATCTAGGCCTTTTAGATATGTCATCCCGGGAAGATTAACCCGTTCAACAAATGCCAGCAGAAGTCGGATGTGTTGGCCTAATGGCGAAAGAACGCAGATTTGCTGTAAACAGGCACAATGCAATCACGTCAGAAAACTCTCTCAGGATGAACACAGAAGAAGAAGAAGAAGAAATTTCATTGTCAATAGACCACAACCCAATGTCCACGGGGAATTTTTAATTGCTGAAAGAGACACATGATTATAAGAATACAACAGTTTTGAAGTGATGTAAGCACTTTAAATACTTCAAACATTTCCCCCCTTAAGTTTATCTTTTTAACTCTTTTTTATATTATTGTGTCAGTTGTTGCTGGTTGAGTGACAGCTGTAATGAAAGTCTCAGGTGTGATCTTTCATGGGTAATTTCACTGGCCAAGGTCTGTAATTATGCCACATTAAAAGCAAGACTGCAAATTACCTCTGCATCACAAGTGAAAGAGAATGAGTACAAATGTATGCAACTTTTCTAAAAGACATCTCTTGTGTAAAATGTTAAAATGCAATGTACTTGAAGGTCATGTTTATGAATTTAAAAAAAATTTACAGCAATGTAGAGCAGCTTTGCTCTAGGCTGCGGCATGTCACAGATTGGACTGATTTGCGTACCTGCTTGTGTATGGTGTGTATATCTTAATGTGAACTCTAGATATTGTTCCAAAATATCTTGTCATTTGACTATGATTCATTCATTCTTTCCCCAGGCAATTATTGAAGACAATGTTACCAAACGCTTTTCTGCTGAAGGTAAGTCGGTGGCATTGAAATGAATGTATTGTTGCAGTTTATCTAATTATTCTTGTCAGTAGATATATTTTTTTTTCTTATTTCATTTCATATCTGCAATGTTGTCTATTGTATTAACTTCAATGACTGTTTTATTCCACTCAGTGGTCTATAAAATTTATCTTCCACTGTTTCTCTTGGCCAGAAGGTTTGCCTAGATATGTTTATTTTGTGCAGTCCTTGAGTATGTGATTTGCGGCGCCAGTCCATATGTGCACATGACTGATTTGAATCTTGAATTTTGTATACATGTGATTGCGTAATCTAGTTAGTTAGTTAGTTATCAGTTGGGGTATCTTCGTTGCACTCCGGACATGTCCATAGGTGCTCAGATCCTCCCCCCAGCATATGCATCAGCGTCCGGTGGCTAATAGTGCCAGTTCTGTGTTGGTTGACGAGGCGCTTTGTTTTCCCGATGTACCTCTCGCGTCTGGCTGTGCCGATTCTTACTCCCAGGTCTTTCATCCTGGAAAGCGATGTGGAATCACTGGCGTCAAAATCCTCTGTCTCGCCATATCTTTAAGGGCGTTAATAACATCGGCACGATCCATGGGCTGGCCATCTACAGGAGGTGCAGAGCCAGCCAATTTATCAGCTCGTTCATTTCCCTCGACTCCTGCATGTCCCGGGACGAAGATGAAGGTGACTTTGCGGACAACGGACTTCCGCAGCGACTCAGTCCACTGTCTACGTACAGATCCAGCTTCGACCTTCTGAATCATGCTCATTGAATCACTTAGTACACACACGTTGGTATAATGCTGTGATTCCAGCCATATGAGAGCCTGTGTAACTGCCATCACCTCCATCGTCATGCTGCTCGTGGTCATAGAGTGGGCACCACTGGATTCTTGAACGGTTCGGCCCGCTGAACGGGCTGTAAATGCCCACGCACTTCTCTGCTGCTTTACAACAGATCCATCTGTATAGATGAGCACTTCGGGGCTATCTGAGTGATCATAAATGAGCGCGTTAACCTCTGCATTGACAGCGGCAGGGTTCTGCTCTCTGCACCGTCTGTCGAGTGTGATAATGCAGGAGAAGGTACACTTAAAAGCTGGAGGCACCGGCACCCATTCCTTGCCGGGGTTGATACTGGTAAGACTGCAGACCTGTCCGACGACATCTTCCGCCCGACCCATCCATGATTTGCCCCTCTTTAGCCTGTCACCCTTTTCTCTGAATACAGCGTCATGCAGAGGGTGCTGCTCATCTGCACTTATTTTTAAGTATGCACGAGCTCTCCAGATCTTGATCCTGTGTTCCATTGTCGGGAAGTCAAGGAGGTATCTCATTGCTACACAGCTGGTGTCTCTCGTGCAGCCCAAAATGATGCGCATGGCTTCGTTTTGTACCTTTTGAAGTCTTCCAATCTGTGTAGGGCTGACAGTGAGGATGGCCAGGGCATACTCGATGCTTGGAACAGAAGTAATAGCAGTCTTTGCTCGATATTGGCAGTCGCCATGACTCTCATTGCTGCCAAACCTTTTCGAGCCTTCGTTATGACATAATCGACATGATCTCTGAAGGACAGGCTACGATCAAGCCTCACGCCAAGATATGTCATTGACTGGGTTCTACTCAGAATGCTCCCATCCATTCTTACTGCCGGCAGGTCTGTTTTCACAATATGGTTGTTTAGTGAGAACCATGTAACCGTTGCCTTTGCAGGGTTGACAAGGGCATCGGCATCAGCACACCATGAGGAAATTCGATCTAGTTCGCCCTGCATATAGTTGGCAACCGCCTGTCTATCTCGACCCTGTCGATACACGAGGATGTCGTCAACGAATGATAGAGTCCTACCCCTCCCATCCAACTGTTGTTCAGTGATCGGAACCGTATACACGTTGAATAGTACTGGTGACAGTGGTGAACCCTGCGGCAATCCTGGACATATCGTTATCGGCTCAGAAGACCAACTCCCGCATCTTAGCACCACCTTCCTTTGGAGTAGAACTGCAGCTATCCATCGTACAAGGTGAGGGTGCACTTTCAGTCTGAGGAGGCTTTGCATCAAGTGCTCGAAAGATACTCTGTTATATGCGTCCTCTAAGTCTATGGCGGCCGCACATGTCTCTTCTCTGACCTGAAATCCTTCGTAAACATCTTGAGCAAAGACCGCCGCATTCAGCCATGACTCTTTGTTGCGTCTGTATCCTCCAAGTGTGGGCGGGAAGCAGCCGAGCTGTTCCAAGTCCCAAGCAAGTCTGTGTGCTACAATTTTCTCCAGTAGCTTGCCAACAGTATTCTGCATCGTAATGATTCTGTAGCCGCTTATCTTGGAGTGGTCTTTGTTCGGTTTTGGCAGCGGCAGCAAGTAGCTGTGTGGCCATTCTTCTTTGACCTGACCCCTCTGGATACTGGTGTTGAATTCTCTGGCCAGTTCTTCCATGTCATCATCTGATATCACTATTAGGTCACCATATCGGATGCCGTCTGGGCCTGGGGCGGTGTTAGGTGATTTCTTGAGCATCGCACGCAATATCTCAACTGTGATTGTCCATTATTCGTCTGTCCCGACCCCCTCGCACAACTGAGAGAGTGTTGTTGTGGTCCTCTGTTTGGCGGGCTCGTCTTTCTGGTCAGTCTGTTCTATGTAGCGTGCAAGAAGGGCCTTACCTTTATCTGCATCCGACTTTTTCCATGCGAGGTCTGTGCCTTGAAAGTCTGGAATACCCCTACGTTGTGCAGCACCGTTCATGCTCTTGTGGAGGCGCCAGAATGTCGTAAGAGATTGCTCGGAGCACACCTTCCTGCAGAACTCGTCCCATTTGTCGGCCTTGGCCTGTTTGGCGCAGGATTTGAATAAAGTCGTCGTCCTAACGACCTCAGTCTTCAGGTTCGCCAACTCAACCTGTGGCATGTTAGCCTTTCTGGCCTTTTGCCAGTCTTTGACAGCCTGCCTCTTTCCCAGCCACACCTTCTCGACCTCTCCATTCCACCATGGTGGCTGCAGCCATCTTTCTTGTCTCCTACGGGAGGAAGTTAGTTTCCTTCTTCTGATCTTGCTTATGGCGTCTTGACCAGTGGTGTCGTACGGGAAGGCATTGGTCTTGTTTCTTTGACTCATGGCCCCGTCTTTCTTGATCAGGATGACACAAGGGTAGTGGTCACTATCGTGGTATCCCAGTGTGCCCCACCGACACCGTGATGCGATGGTGGGCGACACCAGGGCCAAGTCAATGATGCTGTCAGTCGCCTGATCGAGTGGCCATTCTAGTGACCTTCCCATCATTCAGACAGATTAGGGCAGCAGATGCCAGGGCGTCCTCCAAATCTTCTCCCTGTCTATTGGTGATGCAATTCCCCCATTGACTGCCTCTGGCATTGAAGTCCCCGCAGTAGATGATATGCCTTTCATCCATATCGAACAAACTCTGCCATTGTCGCATGTCGACCTTCCCATTTCGCGCATAGACGTTAACGATTGCAAGCTGCACTGGTGTCATTATTCTTAATGCCTGCACTTGCAGGGCATCGCTGTTCCAGGCGGACATATCGATCTCAGACACTAGTATGTTGTCGCGGACCAGAATGGCCTGTCCGAGGTGCCGCCTGTTAAATAAACCCTGAAATCCCGCCACATTGACTGTTCCATCGGTGAGCTGTGTTTCTTGCAAGACTACAATATCGTTTCCGTAGAGTAGTTTTTCAAGAATGGGTCGGCGTTGACTAAATGATGCACAGTTCCAGTACAGTACTCGAACATTTCCGATACCCAATCTGTCACATTTTAAGCGCCTTCTGCGCGCGCCCGCCCTCTTACCACGTTGTGTCCTAGCTGGTCGTCTGGTCGTCATGTTAGGCTTAACTATCACCACCGGGCGCCGATGATACGCCGAAAGAAGACCGGATGCGCATGCACGAACTCCGTTGCACGGTCCGAACTCCATTTCACCACGAAAAAAACACTTAATCCATACACATTTCGGAAAAAACACGTTCCATTTTACGGGACGAAAAAATGTCCCGCCATCTTGCTTCAAGGGAACTCACTCCCTGCGTAATCTTTTGTATTCTGTATGGGCGCAGAATATTGATTTGTTCTGGTGTGTCCATAAAGAAGTAGTAATTGTCTTGAGGTGATGCTGGTGGTTTTCTGATTGATTTGACCATTCTTTTTATTGGTGATATGTAACAGGCACACCAGGTTTTTCTTTTGCTTCTTCCTTGGTTACTTGATCAGCTCACTCATTTCTGGATGTTTAACAGTGAGATGGTATCCTGTGTATGGTGACCTTATGCTTGCTGCCTAGTTCAAATACTAGTGTCCGTGGTACTGGCAATTTCCCAGACTGGAGTACCTTAAGTACTGATTTTACATCAGTCAATAGCACCAGAAGCTGTGTATTATGATTGGTATTCAGCAATTTCTCATTGCTATCTTGATTGCCTGGATTTCTGCACCATAGTCATGGCAGTACTCTCATGTTGGTACTCTTGCCATGTCCCTAGTATTGTTTGGGTATTCTGTGTACACTCCCATTCCATTTTGAACAGCATTCTGCGCTGACCCATCTGTGTAGAGTTGTATCCGATTCCTGTTCTTCATAGGGTGGCCTGGCATGTTGAGAAACTTTTCAGCTTGTATTAGCGTTTTCATGTCTCTGCACTCTCTGTGCTTGTGTCCTTCCCCATCTTTTTCATCTCCACTATAGGACTGACTTGATCTCATCCCTCCCATGGTGACTTAAGTGATTGATTCTGGCTTTTGTTGCTACTTTGTTGATGTGGTTTCTCCATGTTACCCTGCCACGAAATATTACTCCAAGGTATGTTGGTTCTTTATCTTCTATTTTTTGTGATATCAAGAGCTAAAGTCGAGTCCTGTTAGTGTCATTGAGGCATACAACTATACTAACCACTTGACTGCTACAGTTGTTACCATTATAAGTCCTGCAAGCTGGCATACGTGTTCATGTACCTCTATGTGTCTCAGTCCTTGGTGTTCTGGATCAATTCTATTGGTGATATTCTTCTGTACCACTGTCTCAGTCCGTGCAGCATAATTTCTCTTTGTCTGCTTCTTCTACCACTGATCCTTCCAGTTCTCTATTTTCCAACTTCTCTCTTCTAAAAAATGCTGTGATGTCGGTTCCTAAATCAATCAATCAATCAATCAATCTTCTAAAAAAGTGTGTAACACGCTAGTCATATAAATGCATGTGCTAATGTCATATGTAATTACCTAATATATGTAATTACCCAGCAAGCAAGCATATTATCTATCATGCAGTATTCAGTTGAATTAATGTTTCAACCTGCAGATGCTTGTATTGATTTCATAACCAGATATTATTTCATAATTTTCCCAGTCAAATGTTTACATTCATAAACTTTTTTTTCAATACATTTGTCTGTAGAAAAACCAGATCACCATTCACCAATTATGCCTACTGTAATTACCCAACTCATCCTAATTACCAAAGTTCACCATTGACTAGTGGTGTCTACTTAACTAGAAAATACAATCTGACACATCTTTATTACAAAAGTCCACCATTCACCATTGTCTGCTCAGATTATTCAATACATTGTAACACATCCTTATTACCAAAGTCCACCATTCACTAGTGGTACCTACTGTAACTACCAAATACATTAATTACCAAAGTCCACCATTCACTAGTGGTACCTACTGTAACTACCAAATACATTAATTACCAAAGTCCACCATTCACTAGTGGTGCCTACTGAACTACCAAACACATTAATTACCAAAGTCCACCATTCACTAGTGGTGCCTACTGAACTACCAAACACATTAATTACCAAAGTCCACCATTCACTAGTGGTGCCTACTGAACTACCAAACACATTAATTACCAAAGTCCAGTGGTGACCCAATTCTTTCTGACACATCCTTGTTACCAAAGGCTACTTTTTACCAGTTATGTCTACTGTAACCACTTGTTACACCCTGACACACTACAATTGCCAAAAAATGTACAAACCTTCATAATAAAATATTTTTCTAATTAGCAATAACTTTTAGTGTTTTCTCTCATAACAATTCGGCTTGATGACATCCGAGGCCTAGTCGCATTGAAGTAAGTTATTAGCAGAAGCCACATTATCACATTGGCTGGCCGGATTGCCGACTGTTATCATAGTGGCTAGCATGATTGCTGACTGTTATAGTGGCTAGCATGATTGCTAACTGTTACCATAGTGGCTAGCATGATTGCTGACTGTTATTATAGTGGCTAGCATGATTGCTGACTGTTATCATAGTGGCTAGCTGGATTGCCAACTGTTATCATAGTTGCTAACCGGATTGCCGACTGTTATCATAGAGGCTAGCCGGATTGCTGACTGTTATCATAGTGGCTAGCATGATTGCTGACTGTTACCATAGTGGCTAGCATGATTGCTGACTGTTATCATAGTGGCTAACATGATTGCCAACTGACCCAGTGGTAATGTATTCCAATCCATATAGAGCTGGGGATGTTTTTAAAATCAACCTAGACTTCCAGGTGGACCCAGCTTAAAATATGTACCAGTAAATGTCTTGGGAAGCAAAAGTGGCCATTTGATATTGACCACATCTCCACGTGATATTAACCACATCACACCTTAAGTGACTATTGGTCTATACAAATCTGAACCTAGGACTGTATACCTATTGTCTCAAGGCATCAGAAGGGCCCTTCATTTGCTAGCGTATTTGAATTCTTTGTTTCAGAATTGCCATCATGGAATCTCCTGACCAGAACTCAGAAACCCCATCAGTTCATGAGGTAATTAGTAAAAAAGGATATTAATCCTAACCTTTGTCAGATTTTCTCTTTGTATATGACTTTTCTTGATTATTATGTATTGAACATTTTTATTAAAAAAATTTGACTGGAATATTTTTCAAACATATTGTAATAAAAGATACCTATTAGGTTTTTGGGCACATGAGGAGAAATAAACTTGAAAACTTAGCGAAAACTGGCAAACTTAATAGGAAAAGAGTAAGGGAAAAGCACAATTGGAAAGGCAAAGAGATAGTACCTAGAAGGCTTGGCCACATGGAATAATAAGGACAAGAAAACAGACCTGATCCCAGATGGTCATGTGAGGTGGTGAACCATAACTGCCCCTGCTTATTGGCATGGCATATGATGATGATATAGTTAGCATGTGACATCTGCGTGTGTGTGTGTGTGCGTGCGTGCGTGTGTGTGTGTGCGTGCGTGCGTGCGTGCGTGCATGCATGTGTGTGTGTGTGTGTGTGTGTGTGTGTGTGTGGCGCTAGCTCTCTTTGAACTCAAGTGTAGTCCCTACACACTACTTCTAGTAGTGCTGGACTGAATTTTGTGTGTGGATTAACTTTCCCAGTTAACAGTCTCCCTAGCCTTCAGGCAAACCCACTCCAACTTCAGAGATACTTGTAATTAACGTCCCCAAGTCAAGGACAATAGGTCAACATTTTAGTCCAACTGTCTGGTGTAGGGGTTGAACACCTTACCTCTGCATCAGCACACTGGATGTTTAAGAACACGCGTTCTTATCCATTCGGCCATGCTGACCTACACCTTTGCATATAAATAAGCTGATCATAAACAATTTTCAGCAAACTTGCCCGATTGTCTTTTAACTCTTAATGGGGTCAACATTTTCAAATGTTTATGAAGAGATGCCAGAGTTTTTGGCTAGCAACTGTTTGTTCTATTTGTCGTGGTTATACTTTTCGAATATTTCCTTTATTTCCATTAATATAGTTTCACAATGCTTGGAAATAATAAGGCAATGAATGAATCACCCCCAAAAAAACCAAAAAAAAAAAAGAAGTAGATTGTAAGCTTTACTAAAACATGACTACAAGAGACAAATTGGACGTTGCGGCCAAAGCCTTCGTCAGCACAGGACAAAAAATACAAACAGACACAAACCTACACGAAACACACTATGACAATATTGAACTAATTAGATGTACTTATCTGATTCTGTATCCTTGCTTGGAAAGGATACATAATTCTTGGAAATTCTTGGATCATTCTTGGAAATAATAAGGCAACTCAGAAAAAATATCAAGCATGAAACAAGAGAAAACCCTCGCATGCTTAATTTCTTTCTTTTTCAGGTAGTTGAATTTCATTTGAAAAGAAGACAGAAGAAGAAATCTGAGAAACAAACCACATTACACAGTCATGCAAAGAAAGACATTGAGATTTATTCTTATGCAGAGATGAAGGTAACTGATAAGAACAGGGAACACTGGAGTTACATGATCAAATAGCTTCAGCACATCAAGGAATGAGAAAAGGCAATCATTCTGAAAAAAAATGCAATACTTAAATTCAATGTATCAGCCAAAAGGTGAAAATATAAGGGGCGTTCATTTGAAATCCGTTGTGCCGCACCACGTGTAATTGCGTACATTGAACATGATCATGTCATAGTCATGTGATAAATACTGACCAATGAATAAAAGAGCAAGCGATAATCGTCCCAAGATGCATAGGTTCTGTTTAAGACCGATGAGAAAATGGCCGGGTTGATCCAAAATCCATCCAATGAAGCCCAAAGAGCGGTGATTGAGTTTCTTTCATTTGAAAGATATTGACCAGTGGACATTCATCGAAGAATGCAGGCAGCATACTGTAACAAATGTGTGTCAAAGACAACAGTGATAGACTGGTTACAAATGTTTCGGAAAGGACGTCAGTTCATGACACATTTTCGACGGTCGGGTCAAGCGCATATTGTTGCAACAGAAAAAACCATCGCCAAAATTGATGCAGCAGTACAGATGAACCATTGTTGAAGCATACGTTCGCATGCAAAAGAATTTGATGTGTCAGTTGGGACAATTCAAAAGGTCGTTCATAAGAAACTGCAATATCGGAAGGTTTGTTCACAGTGGGTACCAGGATGTTGCCCGACCACCAAAAAGAGGAATGCATATGATGGTGTTTGAACCATTTGCTGCGTTACAGAGTGGAGGATTATGCATTTCTGTTCCGCATAGTGGCAGGCGATGAATCAAGGTGTCACCAATTTGAGCTGAGCAGCAAAAGAGAGAGCATGCAATGGAAGCATGCTGGATCATCAAAAGACAAAAAATTCAAGTTACAGGTTTCCGCTGGTAAGGTTATGCTGAGTGCATTTTTTGACCATGAAGGGCTATTGTTGGCCGAATTTAAAGAACCTGGTGTCAACATCAACTCTACCCACTACCTGCAAACACTAGACAAGCTGCCAAAAGCCATCAAGAATAAACGACCACCCGGCATGCTTTCTCGCGGTGTGATTTTGTTGCATGATAATGCTTGTCCGCATGTCGCAAAGATTGTGCAGGAAGCATTAGCAAGGAAGAAGTTGGAAATTCTGCAACATCCGGCCTATAGTCCTGATTTGTCACCATGTGATTTTCATTTGTTCGGACCTCTAAAAAAGCTCTCAGGGGGCAACAATTTCATACAGATACAGACGTAATGAACACGGTAAACACTTGGTTCAGTGAGCAACCACAATTGTTTTTTGCGGACGGCATTCACCGCCTACCCAAGCAAAGGGATGCTTGCCTGAATACCTACGGTGACTTCTTCTGATCAACCCATGGTGCATAATTCATTCAAAATGAATGCTTTGTTTAATTCTACCACACCTGTTAATGTTTCTTTCATGCTTTTGTAACAAAGCCATTGGAACGGGGTTCAAATGAACGCCCCTAATAACCTGGTTGTAAACAGACAGAGGCCTACTCTTCTCTGGCCAGACCAAGAGGAAGAAAGAAAATTTCTCTAGAAAACAAAATTGACATTTGTTGAAATGTAAAAAAAAATGTTTTTAACATTAGTCTTTCATAATTTGTATTAATCATGTTGTTATGGAGGAAAAAGGCAGAGACAGACTAAGAGAAATAATGGATGGAGACGGTGGGACGGAGAGATATAATCAGCCAAGTTTATGCAGGGCACCTGGGACTGAGATCTATATAGATATATGGATGCCTATATCAGCAGACAAGGCATTTAATGATGATGGTGTTTAAACAATTTGCACTTAAAAAGTAAATATGAAGATCAGGTTTGTTTATTTACACTTGCTTTTTCTTCCTTTTTCATCAGTGTCAGGTTAACAGCGCTTTGGTGTGTTGGTTGCTTTGTGCGTTATGTACTTCTGCTTCCATTCAGGTAAATTTATAATACCAAACCTTCTAGTATCATGCATGTGTTCATTTGCAATCATGTATCTGTTCATTTAGTCTCTCGTATATTTGTTCATTTAGTCTCTCTTATATCTGTTCCTTTAGTCTCTATATATTTGTTCATTTAGTCTATGAATAATCTGTCCAGTAAGTTTACCATGTATCTTGTCTATCCTGTATCTGTTTATTTAGTCTATCATATATCTGTTCATTTACTCTCTTTGTTTTTTTTTGGCGCTTGCTCGCTTTGAACTCAATGTAATCCATACGGACTATTTATAGTATTGATGGACTGAATTTTGCGTATGGATTAGCTTTCCCTATTAACAGTGTCCTTCGCCAACTGGCGAACCCACTCCAACTTCAGATATACTTGTAATTTACATCCCCAAGTCAAGGACGACAGGTCAACATTTTAGTCCAGCTGTCCAGTGTAGGGGTTGAACCCCTAACCTCAGCATCAGCACAACGTGAATCTGTTATGTCTCTAATGTGGCTGTTCATTTAGCCCATCATGTAGCTATTCATTTAGTCATGACTCTTCTGCCTTGGACAATAGCGGATGCTGTATAGTTTTGTTTCCCTGTTTATTATGGACATCACTGCACTTAATACAAACCTTGTGTTTTCAGTCTCATCTCGGCAAAAGTCGAAGGTTGTGGATGTATACCTTTGTGATTTAAAAAAAAAAATGCATGCCCTTTGCAGGATGTTACGATCAACCCAAACTCCTTATTTATTTTCTAGGCAATTCTACGTTCAGTTATTTGCCATTGCTTTTTGAAAGAGAAGTTAATACTGAAGTGTAAAGTGGCCTGTGTATGAAACGATCCTGCTACTTTGTCATCAGCATATCAAAAGTATGATACAGGAAACAAATATAAATGCAATTGGTTGAACTGTGTGAAAACTGGACATGTAAAAAAAAACATCAGGTGTAAGGCAGCTTAGCAAAATATTTTTAAACACATGACATTGCGATAAGTCCTCATCAGCAAAGAAGAACAAAATTGCAACAACACACAAACAATAACAATATGGTGACTACATTAAGGCATAATATTGTGAAATCTTGTGAAATAAAAATAAAGATTCAAATCCCGTAACAACCAAACAAATCAAATAAAAATAAGCAAAATGAAATAAAATAGTAGATACAAAGGTTCCAATTATGAGAGAGGATTCAATCATGCTGGATTATAATTGAAATGTATAATTTATATTATTTCTTATAGTGTTTTTGTTCATTATTTCTGCATTAAAGAGTATTCCTTGTTCATGTAGGATACTTATGTTTGTTTGTGTGATGTATAAATTGTTGCAGTAATTGACTCTGATATTGTATTATCTAATTGTTGAAAATCTGATATAGCCAGGAAAGCTTAGATAAATGGATTGCCTGAGTAACTGAGTGCCTTAAAAAATGATAATGAAAGTATAACATATGCAAATAGAGGAAACAGTGTTCTTTGGTCATGTAAGGAGAAGAAAACCATTGGAAACCAACATGATAATTGGAAAGATCAGGGGTAGAGAAGACAAGGGCAGACAGGAAATTATGCTGGATGGATTGGGATAGTGTCATAGAGTAATATCAACAAATCTGATCCAGAATGGATTGGAGAACTTAGTGACAACTGGCAAGATTGAAGGGAACAGACCAAGAGGAAGATTGAGAAGTAAATATCTGGATGGCTTGACCACATGGCATGGATGAGACAGGAACACTGAGCTGATCCATGATTCTGGTGATCAATTGAAATGGTGAGTCATGACCGTCCATGCTTTCCGGCATGGCACATGATTGATTGATTGATTGATTGTTCCAGAACACCAAGGACTGAGATCTGTGATGCATGACCACACCTGCCAATTGGCAAGGCTATGTGATGATGATAATCAAGCAACATAGATGACATTCATGTGTCCTGTCATTCAGTCATCTACTGCCCTGGAGTGGCACAAGGAAGCACATAGTAACAGATGCAGAGACATGTTCAGCTTTCTGTTATATATTTATAGGTTTATTGATTGTATCTACAGGATGCTGATTGCTGCCTATGGCATTGCACTGTTGGTTGTGTGTACAGCATTTATTGGATATATGAGAGAAAGCAGGTATACAGATTCCTTTTTGTTTTCTTGTCATTTTATACCCTGTTAGTTTTACACCTTAACATTTTACACAGACAAAAGTTAGGAAGTAAAGTTTAGTTAGTTAGTTCGTCCTTTACAGGATGTTGTAATCAACCCCAGCATTTCTCTGGTTATTTATTAGGCAGTATTTTAGTTTGATAGTTTGCCACTACTTTCTGAACGACTGACATCTCATACCATGGAAATCAATGCAAAATGGTCTGCATCCAAATTACCCGCGCCTGATTTTGAACCCTGACTCAGTGTGTCTGGGAATTATCAAACCGTGCATCTCACTATCCCCTAAGCCACAGATGACATGTGAGGAAATCAAACAAATTCACATATTCATATTTTTAATTGTTTTCTTTTGGTTTGCATAGCATCACATTCATTGCAGATGAATATCTCTGTAGATGTGCTACAGTCTGCTCCCATAGATCACACAAGGAGAATCTCACCACAGTGCACAAACTCTACAGCATCATTCTACAGGCTTTATACTTTTGTAGATTAGTTTTCTCATTTCAAAATTTAGCGTGGACTTAATTGCATTGTTTTAAATAATTTCAACTAATGGTTTAATGGTGTAGTTTCTATTGTACATTGCCGATGTAGTATTTTAAGTGTTTTTTCCATGAACAAATTAGGAAGAACTTGGAGGCAATGGAGATGTGGTTTCTGAGAAGTGTTGCAAAAACCGTGGACTGCCAGGAAAAGGCTATCTAAAATAGGACATTATATATATAAATGAGGAGGAAACAATGCATGTTCTTTGGTCGTGTAATGAGAAGAGATACATTGGAAAATATTGTGCTCCTGGAAAGATCAGCAGAAGAAAAGACAGGGATAGGGCTGGGAAAAAAGATGCTTTACAAACTAATATGGTAGCATGGAGGAATGTCAACAGAATTGATCCAGAACAAAGACTGAGATCTGTGGAGCTGCGTGAACACATGCACCAGCTGGAAGTGCACATGATCATGTTTTTTAATGTTTTTCCCATGCAAAAAATGTTATATAATTTGTTTTCATTTGGGAATAAATACTTCTTTTGCAGTTTTAAGCGAAAATTGAATCGATGGGCAAGTCTTGTGTGTTTCAGAATTCTCTGCAGAGCCTTCTCTTGTGTTATCAGATATCATAACAGGTATGTATATTTTTCTTGCTCATGTGTAATAAATGGGTAATCTGGTGATCTGATTTGTTCAATCCATTTAAAATCATATGTTGTTTGTCCATCAAGAATGATGATGACCATTCATTTCATCCAGTGAGGTTGAAAATATGGAGCCATGAGTTCTAAGATGGCTGATAAGGCTTATTTTGGCTCGAAATGTTCTTTGACAATGTGGGCAAAGAATGCTTGATGTTCCAGGAGGAGAATCTCCTGCAGTGGTTTTTCTGTCCAGTCTTTTCTTCACAGCTCTTGCAGTCCTGGTTGCTTCACAAGTGACTGTACTCTTATGTAATAATGTTCGCCATGAATTACGGTCTTTAGCGACAGTTTCCCAGGTGTCAAGATGAATTCCAAAAGCTTTTAGTGAGATTTTCAGTGTCTTTAAAGTTTTACCTCTGGCCACCTTTGAAGTGTTTACCACAACACAGCTCGCCATAAAAAATTTGTTTAGGGAGCCTGTGATCAGGCATACGAGTTAAGTGACCAGCCCAGCGTATCTGATTTTTCATTAGTAGAGTGTGGATACTGGGCATGGACGCTCTTTCTAGAACTTCAGTGTCTGGGATCTTGTCTCGCCATTTAATCTTCAATAGCTTCCTAAGGCAGACTGTGTGGAAGTGATTTAATTTCCTAGCATGTCGCTGATAAATAGTCCATGTTTCACAAGCATATAGCAATGTGAATAATACAACTGCTTTATAGACTTTCAGCTTTGTTTGCAGGCTTATTCCATTTCTGTCCCATACATTCTTGTACAGTCTGCCAAAGGCCGCGCTGGCCTTGGAGATTCTTGCATTCACTTCGTCATCAATTGTGGCAGCTTGTGACACAGTGCTGCCAAGATAGGTGAATTTGTCCACAACACTTAGTCTGTGACTGTTCACCTTGATATTCGGCATGGTGTGATTATTCCCTGGAGCTGGCTGGTACATAACTACAGTCTTCTCCAAGTTGATATTGAGCCCAAAGTTGGCACAGGCATTTGAGAAAGCTGAAACATTGTGTTGCATGTCTGCCTCTGAGTTGGCATATAGAGCGCAATCATCAGCAAATAGCAGTTCTATGATGGTGTCGCTGTTAGTTTTGGTTTTGGCTTTCAGTCTTCTGAGATTGAATAACTTTCCATCCACGCGGTAGTTGATGTTTATTCCAATGTCATTGTTCTCGAAGGCATTCGTCAGCATAGCTGAAAACATGAGGCTGAACAGTGTTGGTGCCAGGACACATCCTTGCTTTACTCCATTGGTGACAGGAAAGGGCTCAGACAGTTCACCATTTTCCTGTACTCTTGCCTGCATACCGTCATGAAATAGCCGCACTATTTGGACAAACTTTTGTTGACAGCCATATTTCGCCATAATCTTCCATAGTCGTTCTCTGCTGACTGTATCAAAAGCCTTGGTAAGGTCAATGAATGCGGAGAACATTTCAGAGTTCTGTTCCTGACATTTCTATTGCAGCTGTATAACAAAGTATTGTCAACCTAATTGTTATGAGGCTTTCTAAAAGTGCATTTATTGAATATGAGTATGAAAACAAACTAAAAATAACTGCGGGGAAAAGTGGCTCTGTACAGGGCCAATACACAACAGGAAGAAGACTTTTCAGTCAAATAAAACAGAAGGGATACATCACTTTACACTGACTGACCATAGGTAAAGAATATGTTAACATTGCCCACACTTGTTTGAGATCAGATCACCTACTACTATACCATGTATATAATGAAATGAGACCCTATAAGGAAAATATGTTCTGTGACATGACAGAACAGTCAGTTATCCAATTTAACCAGTAAAACATGATAGCATCCAGCTCACCAAGAACTCAGTGATAGTAGTTCCAGAAATATGTTCATGTTATATTGTAATTGTCTTAAAAGAACTGCACAGAAGGGCAGTTGGTAGAGACATGTATACTCTGCTATGAGTCATCATACAGCTATGAGTCATGCACCATTTCTCAATCATTGAAGAAGAAAATCAGGGCTTTTGAACTTGTTATAGAAAGGTTCTTAGATTATTGTGGACCAAGAAGAAAAATACCTTTGCCATATTAAGTGTCAGTAGCCTGGAAAGAACAGTGTGAAAGTCATGGTTCTGGAAGAAGAGTCGGTTGACGAGAATAAAGATGGACACCAGACACCTTGGATATGTTGCATGAGGCAGAAGATATGGCAAGGGATTGAGACATTTTTGGCATATCTTGATGAGAGCTGCAAAGGACCTTCTATGCAATGATGATGATGCTGTGTGGAAGGAGAGTTGGGTCGACAAGCATAACATATGTCATTTTTAATAGCTTGAGAATTTTGTGATAGTGCAGTGCTTTTTCAGATCAATTATTCAAGGAAAGTGTAACTGTTTGATAACTATATTTTCTATATTGATAACTATATTTTCAGAGAAAACATGGCCAAGAATGGAATCTGTGTAGCAAACCATACGTCGCCAGTGGATGTGATCATACTGTCATGTGACAATTGTTATGCTATGGTAAGACATTGAATTCACTCTGTAACAAGGAACTCAGCATGTACTTGTTAGTAACTCCTTTCGTGATATGCATCTCTTAATTCTTTGTGCTGGATTTAGTCTGACATGAGATGGTTGAATGCCTGCGTTCCTATGCGAGATGAAAAGCAGAAGAAGATGATTATTATTACAGCGAGTGCTAGTAGATATATTTTATTCTTTACTATTGGTGTTGACAGAAGGAGAAATGATAGTGACACAAAGGCTGGTTGTAATAATGTCTGTAGAAATTATATAACATGATGATGAAATATGATAGTATAACAATAGCTCTAGTGGAAGTAGTAGTAGTAGTGGTGGTGGCGGCGGAGGAGGAGGAGGAGGAGGAGGAGATAATAGTGTTCCATAATGATAGCTACAAAATATTGTACTATTGTGAGCATTAGGACAGTAGCTAGGGAAAATAGTTATAGAGATAGTTTTATGAGCATTGTTGCAAGGCTATTGGCTAAGTGGTACAGCACAGTATGGAGCCATGGTAGGGCAAAGATGTATAGTTGCCTGTTGGCTTGGTGGCACTGGGTTCAAATCACTCAACGTTTTTGGAGATCATATGACTGCAAGGCCGCCTGACCCAGCCTAATAAAAATTAGTGATAGGACATTTTCTGGGAAGTTAAAGGCATGATACTATCCACATCACCACCAAGTGCTGATTGGTCTGAACAATGCGGGTGTGGCACCATATTTCCATTATGCCACACAGCATGGAAACAGGTCTGTAACTTTTATAGTAGTGTAGTTGAGTAATTAATATAAATAGCATGTAATGTTTCCATAACTACTGTTCTTTATGAAAACACAGATTGGACAAACTCACGGTGGCTTACTTGGTGTCCTGCAAAGATCACTGGCACGTGCCACTGCCCATATTTGGTTTGAGAGATCTGAGGCGAGAGACCGTGGTCTGGTTGCTAAAAGGTAAATACTAGCATGTAAGCAAATAGCAGTTTAATTGGTTATGCAAGCTCTCATAATATTCCCCTTTGCCATGTATGTAAATAGCAGTTTAACTGGTCATGCATACTCTTAAAAATCCTCTACTGCAGAGGAAGTATAACAGGCGGCTTCCAGTCATCAGCAGCAGTTTCTCCTTGTTGAATGTTTTGGCCCCTTTATCTCCTTGACACTCTCTGGGAATGAGCCTACCCAGGTCACGACTTCTAGGTGTCTTTGCCTCTTGTGCTTTCACACATCCAGCTTTGAGACATTTAATACTTTTTTTGCGAGGAGTGGCTGGGCAAGAGGCTAGTATGCCGGGTTCTCCTTTGGGAGATCCGGGTTCAAATTTTCAGTAAGATGTGGATTTTTTTCTGTAGGGGGCAAAAAGAAAACCCTAACCTGGCCAGTTAGCGGCAACTGCACTAGCCATGCAGCCTGAATTCCTCAGGCTGTCCTACATCAAAAGGTACTACAGGCAGTGTTTATTCCATAAGAACACCCCAGAGTGTGCTTACCCACAAGCCATCCCACACTTGAGGAGATGAACACCTGCCCTGGCAAAATTATGACTGCACCTCCAGTGTCGCTGCCTCCATGTGCGTGGTTTACAATGCCTCCAATAGATGTCATTGCCACCTTATTGTCTTCTTTGTTTCCCGTTCACAACTTAAGGAACCACTCTCCTGCACATGCCCAGTAGAGTCACTCTCTTCCTCAGGTTCAAATATATTGTGGACTTGGGCTCATCTTTCCCCACTCTGTCTCTGCTACAAAGCATGGTCCCCACAAGTCTCTTACTACCATAAGCGACTGTTGCTTTCACTTGACTGTAGGGGCTGGACTTCGGATGACACATATGCATGTAACAATTTAGCTGTTTATGCACACTATCGAAAACTCCTCTTTTTAATTTGTATGCATGGAGCAGTTAAACTGATTTATGCATGCTCTCAAAAATCCAATTTTTAAAAACTCATTTTTGGTAATAAATTTGAAGTCATGATTGGTAATAGTAATTTGAAGCTCATTGTTTCAGATAGACTTATAAAATCAAAATCTACAACTTAACACACAGATTACTAGAAGTTACTTGTGGGAATACCGGAATCAAATACAAGAAATATTCTTTACGTAATATGAACAGAAGTAATATACGTAAGAAGTAATAAGTAAAAAATAAGAAGCAATAAGAAGTAATATATGTAAGAAGTAATATGTATACGTAAGAAACGTAAGAAAGTAAACGTAAGAAAGTAAACGTAAGAAAGATACGTAAGAAACGTAAGAATAATATACGTAAGAAGTAATATACGTAATATGAACAGAAGAAAGTAACTTAGAAGGCCCACCTATTCCAAAAGAAGAAGTCGCTGACGCTATGAAACATATGAAGAAAGGAAAAACAGCTGGGCCAGATGAAATCACAGTAGAACAATTAGAAGTATTGGGAGAATTTGGGGTAGATATATTAACCAAAATGCTGAATTATATTTACCGAGCGATATGCTAAAATCTATATATAGCAATACCAAAGAAACCAGGAGCAATTAAATGTGAAGATTTTCGTACAATTAACCTCATAAACCATGTCACTAAGCTTCTACTTAGAATTATAATGAGAAGAACAATAAAGAAAATAAAAATGGAAATTAGTGAAGAACAGTATGGTTTTATGGAAGGAAAGGGTACAAACAATGCAATATATATATATATATATATATATATATATATATATATATATATATATATATATATATATATATATATATATTACGAACACTAATAGGAAGGTCAATAGAGAAACACAGAGACATATATTTATGCTTCATAGATTATACTAAGGCATTTGATCAAGCAAAACATGATGAGCTGATTAAAATGTTGGAAGATATTAACATTGATGGGAAAGATTTAAGAATAATAAAAAATATATACTGGAACCAAGTAGCAGCAATTAAAATGGGAAATAAAGAGGGTAGTTACGAACAGATAAAGCTAGGAGTACAACAGGGGTGTGTCTTGTCACCCGATCTCTTCTCCCTATATAGCAAAGTAATAATGAGAGAGATCAAAGAGAAGCCAGGAATACCAATCGGAGGATATAATATAAACAATATACGCTATGCAGATGACACAGTGTTGGTGGCGGATAATGCAACAGACCTACAACAATTATTGGACATTGTAGTATCAGAGAGTGCACAGAAAGGACTTTGAATATCAAGAAAACAGTAACAATGGTGATATCAAAGAAAATGGGGACACCAAAATGTGACATAGAAATAGAAGGGGAAATTCTCAACCAAGTGGATAATTTTAAATACCTAGGGGCACTTATAACATCAGATGGAAGATATACAACAGAGATTAAGAGCAGAATAGGGCAGGCAAAAGCCGCATTTCAGAAAATGAAGAGTATCTTATGCAATAAGTCGCTATCAGTGAATGTAAGAGAGTGCTAAAATGCTATATAGAACCAGTTTTGGTGTATGGCAGTGAATCTTGGAATGTAAATGAACAGATTAGGAAGAACTTAGAAGCAACAGAGATGTGATTTTTAAGACGAATGTTGCAAATTCCTTGGACTGCCAGAGTAACTAACAACAATTGCCTGAAAGAGGCTAATGAAACTACAACATTATATACAACAATAAGAAAGGGACAAACAGCTTTCTTTGGTCATGTGATGAGAAGAGAGGCATTGGTGAACATCGTAACAACTGGAAAGATCGAGGGGAAGAGAGGCAGAGGCAGACCAAGAGAAATGATACTGGATGAATTGAGACGGTGGCATGGAGGAATATCATCAGCAGAGTTGATCCAGAACACCAAAGACCGAGACCTGTGGAGAGCCATGAACGCCTACGCCAGCCGGCAGGGCACTTGATGATGAATATGAACTTGCAGTTTCAAATACTAAAGCCACTCTAAATGGAGTGTGGTAAAGTTAGATCCATTTTTGCGTTACTTCAAGTGTCACATGGGGTACTAAAGTTAACACACATGCATATGTGTAATAGTCTCTTTTTTCTCGTACATATTTGTGTGTATATGTCTGTCTGGACATGTTTGTGTGTGTCTGAGACATGTCTCTAAACATATGTAGTGTTTTCTATTTCTAAGATCAGTGTTTATGTTATTGTGTTTATTACCAGATTAATTTAATATTCATAATGCTGACTATACATGAAAGATGATGAATTGTAGGATTGGATGAATGTCTGGTGTCCTGCATGCCCAATTCCTGACACTTTGAAAATTAAGTTTATCTGTTCATTCTGTATCTCTATCTCTCTCTCTCTCTCTCTCTCTCTGTTGTCTCTCTGTCTGTCTTACTGTCTGTCTTTTTGTTGCTTTCTTTCTTTCTTTAAAACTTTAAAAACGTATGTTCAATTTGAGTGTATTTGTAAATCATATACATATTTATGCTGGTCTCCCTGGTGAAGGGGTTAACGGCACTGTTCGTAATCCTGTATACTCTCGTTAGAAACACAGCTGCGTGAGATTCGGCAGTGGATCGCATAGTGGTGGTTACTTACGGAGGGTATGTTAGCCGGTCATTCAGAAAGCAATGGCAAACTACTGAACGTAAAAACTTGCCAAGACATCAACAGCAGCTGAAAAATGCTGGTGTTGACTGCCATGTCCTGTAAAGGATATGCGAAACCCAAATAAAACACATATTTATGACACATTTTCTTTGACTGTGCAGATTACGATCCCACATTGCAGATCCAAATAAACTGCCAGTTCTTATTTTTCCTGAAGGTAAGTCTTTCTAAATTAAATTAGTTGAATCACATCACTATTGACTTTTCGTTAAACAAGAAATTGCTAAAAAAAAAAAAATACAATATTCTTCAAACATATTAGCTGGATTAAGATACAAGTGATAATATGCATTTAATATATGTTTACTCCACATACAGTGTGCACATGCAGACACATGTATGTAAGCATGCTAGCAATGCAACCACACACATATGCACACACATACATCAATCTAGACTATACATACATGAAATTTAACATATAATGTCTGGTAACTGTCAAGTAAAAATGCAGTTGTAATTTTAAACTTGTGTACATTGTGAAAGCTACCTACCTAAAATGTTGTTGCTAATGTTAACTATGTTAACTGTTAACTATTATTTGGTTGAATTGTTAAACTTCTACGTGTTTGTGAATTTAACTAATACACTTTGGTTACAAATATTAACTAATCTTTGTTTGCAGTATTAAACTTTTGTATTTGTGTGAAGTTTATCTGATACAAATTTGTTGTCATGTTGACTATTCTCTGATTGTAATAAAAAACTTTAATATGTGTGTGGATGCAAATGCTGGACAGTGAATACTGAAATGGTGAAGAAACTGGAGACAGTGGAGATAAAAGTTTTGAGAAGAATGTTGAGAATATCATGGACAGAGAAGAAAACAAATGCTGAGGGCTGTGAGTGTAACAAGTTCACGCACAAAAACATGAAGAAAATAAAATACACATGAAGTTATAAACAGAAATGGTAGTTGAGAAATTAGCATTTATGCAAAAATTCTAGACAAGAGAGACAGTGGAATACAGGAGGAGGCATTTGGAATGATTGGAGAGTCATGATCACCAGTGTCTGATCCAAACCAGGCACCTGAAGAAGCAGAAGTGTGTGTTTAAAATGTATCATACACAGCTCTGCCTTAAATGTTAATTGTTTTCTGTTTATAAAGTGAAGTTTTAGTGTGTGACATTTATTTCATACAATTGTCATAAATGGGAATTATTGCCTGGTTGTAATTTTAGGCTTTGGTATGTCTGAAATGATCTTACACAAAAACCTTTAGACATCCTGGGCTTTACACAGAAGTTTGTTTGCTGCAACATGGAGATGCCAGTTTATTATTGTTTATAAAAATTTGTGGGTGCGAGTACGCTTGCATCAACACAGTAGTTTTAGTTCAATCCTTAATAAAGAAAGGATGTTTTTGGTACCAGCATGGCTGTCGTGTCCTCCTTTACAGTGTCGTCACTGGAGTGAAGAGAGTCGACACCCACATTATAATATATTTTTCCTCTCAATATTCTGGAGAATCCACCAGCTTCCGTCCAACACACTCCATCAGCCTATGGACACCTTTTCCTATCACTCTCTCACTGTCGTACTATGCCCCCTTCTCATACTTTCCCAACGCAACATACTCAACAACTCTTGCTTCTAAAAATTAATAAAGATTAATTTATTAAAAGAAAAGTGTAACGTATATGAGACGTGTATGCGAAGAAAATGTGTGACGTGTTCTATAAAGTGTGTAGAATCGGACTCTCAGACAACAACCCAGTCAGCTGATCCCAGCAAGGATAGACCACAGCACGTTACGTCAGAACATGTACTTCTCACCCAGTGCCGAAACCATCCTGCTGGATACTGATTTGCCTCTGTAGACCTCTGGTAATCCCATTTCATGAACATCCGAAATAGACACCGGTGGTATAAACAGTTAATCATGGACCGGTTGCACCCTACACAATGTCCGTTCCTATCGTTCATTAAATAAAATGCACAAGTCCTTTGTAGTGTGTACACAGTTATTAATGTTAATTGTGAATGTACTTGTTCCTCACTCGTGTCTATCTAGCCTCAAGTATCTTGTCTTGTGTTCTATTACACGAGATTATATCACACTAGGTAACTATAATCAGTAATGTTCTCAGTTAGTTACTACTGTCTGATGTTGTGTGGTGCATCAGTAATCATCACTCTCTTTGGTGAATCAACTTCCTTCTAGCTTTAGTTACGTTCTGTACGCAACTTTATTGATTGTTGAACTGGTGTTCTTCCGAATGGGATTTGAATCTTTCCCAAAAACTTGTTGAGTTTCCTTGGATCTAGTAGGGAACCTAGGATAGAAACAACACATCTGGTGATAGTACTAGTCACTGATCCTTTCGGCTGAGTGTAAGCCTATCGCCTTGCTTAATGATCTTTAGCTAACTAAACTATGTCCTAGAGCAGATTAGCTACCCACCTAGGGCCGAATCAGGCTATGATAAGAAAAGACCAATAAACAGAGTGCAACCTCAGTATTCTATTCACCTTAGCAGAGCCAATATCACTATTCTACTCTAACTAGTTTCCACTAACAGTGCTAATCATCACACTATAGTTTAACAAGGCTACAGTCTATATTAATTAGAACTAATAGACTATATTGACTACCTTATGTAAAAACCGCCTCATTCCCGGGATGGCTACTACACTTTGCCATAACGGCACATGCTAGTTAATGTGAAATTATTCTAACACTGTAGAGCTCTCCCACAAACACGTCCATCCTAATCCACGGGTTTTGGTCAACTCCCCATCTCCAATCATGGTTTTCTGGCAAACCCCTAAAATTGGTCACGTGATATGGGTGACGTCCTGCAGGTGTTATTTGCGCATATCATCCATTGTCAGGAATCGATTTTTCCTGGCTTGAGTCATTGTCAAAGTTGTCATCAATTGTTTAGATTCCCAAAACAAGCCAGCGAGTTCCTGTATGATCCCAACAACAGTGGCAAATAACCAGCTGTCAATCTTCTCGATGTTCCGGAAACTACGAATTGACCTATGTACTGTTACTTCCGTGCTAAGTACTTCCGTTTTCCCTCTGATATGTTTTTGACTTGTCAACGAGATGTATGATTCAGCGCACTCACTTCCTCTATACATCTTCCACTTGTTAATTTTGTCCGACAGGTGACGGCCAACATCCGATTGCCACTATGATCCCCCGGGCTCCATCTGCATTCAAATGTTGACAAACTGTCACGGCGATTGTCGGGATTAGTCTCCCGCACTTCCGAGTGTGGCCAATCCGTCAACCATATGTACAAGTACAACTGTTATTTCTGCCCGACCTGTTTTGGAAACACGTGCAGCCACAACTATGAATGTTTTCTCTGTATAAGTTGAAACACTTGTTGCTTAGCAGATAGTCCGGTTAATCAAAAAATCCTCTAGAATAATCAACCGGTTAAACACACGGTTTTATTTTGTGACAATGGCCCTGCTTTTGACATTGCTTTATAAAATGAGTACTGGATAGCTTCCACAATGTTCTGCTTCATAAAATGAGTACTGGATAGCTTTCACCCTGTTCTGCTTCATAAAATGAGTACTGGATAGCTTCCACAATGTTCTCCTTCATAAAATGAGTACTGGATAGCTTTCACAATGTTCTGCATCATAAAATGAGTACCTGATAGCTTCCATAATGTTCTGCTTCATAAAATGAGTACTGGATAGCTTCCACAATGTTCTGCTTCATAAAATGAGTACTGGATAGCTTCCACAATGTTCTGCTTCATAAAATGAGTACTGGATAGCTTCCACAATGTTCTGCTTCATAAAATGAGTACTTGATAGCTTTCACCCTGTTCTGCTTCGTAAAATGAGTACTGGATAGCTTTCACCATGTTTTGCTTCATAAAATGAGTACTGGATAGCTTCCACAATGTTCTGCTTCGTAAAATGAGTACTGGATAGCTTTCACAATGTTCTGCAAATTGTCTTGGAAGGAAAGTGAGTGAGAAGGGAAAATCAGTGAGGAAAAGTGAAGAATGGAAGTCAGGAAGGAAAGTCAGTGAGAAAAGGAAAAGAGTGAAGAAGGGAAGTCAGTTAGGAAAGAAAGTCAGTGAAGGAGAAAATTCAGTAAATAAGGAAAAATAATGAGGAAGGGAGCTGATCATTCCACCTCATTGTGCTGTGACTTAGTGTATATGTCAACACTTCATACCACTAGGGCTGTGACTTAGTGTATATGTCAACACTTTACACCACTAGGGCAGTGACCTAGTGTATATGTCAATACTTCACACCACTAGGGCAGTGACCTAGTGTATATGTCAACACTTCATACCACTAGGGCAGTGACTTAGTGTATATGTCTAACACTTCATACCACTAGGGCAGTGACTTAGTGTATATGTCAACACTTCACACCACTAGGGCTGTGACTTAGTGTATATGTCAACACTTCACACCACTAGGGCAGTGACTTAGTGTATATGTCTAACACTTCATACCACTAGGGCAGTGACTTAGTGTATATGTCTAACACTTCACACCACTAGGGCAGTGACTTAGTGTATATGTCAACACTTCACACCACTAGGGCAGTGACTTAGTGTATATGTCTAATACTTCACACCACTAGGGCAGTGACCTAGTGTATATGTCAACACTTCACACCACTAGGGCAGTGACTTAGTGTATATGTCTAACACTTCACACCACTAGGGCTGTGACTTAGTGTATATGTCAACACTTCATACCACTAGGGCAGTGACTTAATGTATATGTCTAACACTTCATACCACTAGGGCAGTGACTTAGTGTATATGTCAACACTTCACACCACTAGGGCTGTGACTTAGTGTATATGTCTAACACTTCATACCACTAGGGCAGTGACTTAGTGTATATGTCTAACACTTCATACCACTAGGGCAGTGACTTAGTGTATATGTCTAACACTTCACACCACTAGGGCAGTGACTTAGTGTATATGTCAACACTTCATACCACTAGGGCAGTGACTTAGTGTATATGTCTAACACTTCACACCACTAGGGCAGTGACTTAGTGTATATGTCTAACACTTCATACCACTAGGGCAGTGACTTATGTATATGTCTAACACTTCACACCACTAGGGCAGTGACTTAGTGTATATGTCTAACACTTCATACCACTAGGGCAATGACTTAGTGTATATGTCTAACACTTCACACCACTAGGGCAGTGACTTAGTGTATATGTCAACACTTCACACCACTAGGGCAGTGACTTAGTGTATATGTCTAACACTTCATACCACTAGGGCAGTGACTTAGTGTATATGTCTAACACTTCATACCACTAGGGCAGTGACTTAGTGTATATGTCTAACACTTCATACCACTAGGGCAGTGACTTAGTGTATATGTCTAACACTTCATACCACTAGGGCAGTGACTTAGTGTATATGTCTAACACTTCATACCACTAGGGCAGTGACTTAGTGTATATGTCTAACACTTCATACCACTAGAGCAGTGACTGCTTCTTCTTCTACTTATATTTGACACAATACATATCTATTCATGTTCTGACTACAGGCACATGTATCAACAACACTTCGGTGATGATGTTCAAAAAGGGAAGTTTTGAGGTCGGCTCTACAATTTACCCAGTGGCAATTAAGGTAGACACTGTTCATAATTTCTTTAACACATTTCTTGCTTGTTAATATAGAATGTATTAATGAATGTGTTAATACTGAGGAGTGGCTGGCAGATTGGATAGAATGCCGGACTCCCATTCGGGAGACCCGGGTTCGATCCCACGGTAAGATGTGGAATTTTTTTCTGTCGGGGGCAAAAAGAAAATCCTAACCTGCACAGTTCGCGGCGACTGCAATAGCCAGGCGGCCTTTATTCCTCAGGCTCAAAGACCCCTCTGACATACACCGAAAGTATATTGGCAGTAAATGACAGTTAATACTGACTTGTAAAATGTATTGGCAAAAAACCCACACATACACACTCACATGCACCCACTTATACACAGCACACACGAACCATGCACAAGTCAAG
Source organism: Cepaea hortensis (assembly GCA_963921405.1). NCBI lineage: Eukaryota > Metazoa > Mollusca > Gastropoda > Stylommatophora > Helicidae > Cepaea > Cepaea hortensis. The sequence goes on from OY992877.1 coordinate 37,271,221, forward strand.
CACATACATATATATTCACACATGCACAGAAAGAGAGAGACAGAGAGAGAAATGAAAAGTGGGCAAATGAAATAAAAATTATCTATGATGCAAAAGAGGATAATTACTTTTAACTGTGTTCTCTCTCTCTCTCTCTTTCTCTCTCTCTCTCTCTCTCTCTCTCTCTCTCTCTCTCTCTCTCTCTCTCTCTCTCTCTCTCTCTCTCTCTCTCTCTCTCTCTCTCTCTCTCTCTCTCTCTCTCCCCCTATCCATTCCTCCTTCCCTCTCTCCCTCTCCCTCCCTATCTCTCCCTCCCTCCCTTCCTCTTATATTGCATGAACAAAACTCCTTACTAGTAATATACAATTTTGATATTACAAATTCTATCATTTAAACTCCCAAACTCCTGTAGTGGTAAACAAAACTCTTAGAAGCTCATCTTTATTTCAGTATGACCCTCGCTTTGGTGATGCATTCTGGAACAGCGGTAAACACAGCTGGACTCAACATTTGCTGGAGCTGATGTCTAGCTGGGCACTGGTCTGTGATGTCTGGTACCTGCCTCCAATGACTAAACTAGTAAGTAACAGTGGTTATGTTTGACATACGGTAGCAGTTGCTGTAGTCTGGTGGTTAGTCTACTTTCTAACTGTCACACTGGTTACAATGTTCATTCATAAAATCAGTTCCTGAGGAAGTGGAATGGTTTAGAAGTGTGGCATCTGCCTCCAGTTTGTGCAGACAAGGTATAATTCACTAAGTGGACTGTATTAATTTGTGCAGACAGGGTGTAATTCACTAAGTGGACACTATTGATTTGTGCAGACAGGGTATAATTCACTAAGTGGGCGGTATTGATTTGTGCAGAGGTATAATTCACTAAGTGGACGGTATTAATTTGTGCAGACACGGTATAATTCACTAAGTGGACGGTATTAATTTGTGCAGACAGTGTATAATTCACTAAGTGGGCGGTATGGATTTTTGAAGACTAAGAAACCCAAGGATGGAACGCTTGTCTATGATCCTGGGGTGGAAGACTTGATGCCTACCATCAGTATGCAGCAAACTTAATGCCTAACAACATCGCACATAGCAGCTTCTGTACCAAGCAACCTCTGAGCATAGCAACCACCGAACCTAGTGAACTACATGCCTAGCAACATCTGTGCATAGCAATCTCCATGGTTCCAAATTGCTACCATAGCAGGATTGCAGATTTGAGGATGAGCACTCGGCCTTGCAAAATACCCCAATGGTATGTGCATTCATAGGCTCTGACAGCAAGTCTTACTCCTGGCCATCACGTGGTGGAACTGTTTTAACTAACAGGACAAGGGGCAACGGCAAGTCTCTGGCACCGTAAAACCAGACTGCTGTAGATATATGTATGTACATAAATAGATATGTGTTTACATAATACATATCTGAAATTGAGTAAGACCAGTCAACCCCAGAAAAAAAAGGTGCTGAAGATGGAGACAACCAGTGAGGAGGAGCAACATAGCAATCAGGATGCCACGTAAAAACACAATGGATATAAGTCTATAACTGCAAAAAGCAAAAGTTCTGGCCCTGTTATGCAAAACATTCCCTTGCTCACCATCATTTCTTCTCAGAAATCTTATGTCCATTTAATTAGGTTGGGTTGATCACATGGCTGTAATGGTAAGCAAAATAAGCTCAATCCTGTCACCACTGAAGACTGGTTAGTCTGTCAAGGATCACCATAGCACTCAGTCTCCTCCCACAGACCACACAAAAGAATCAGGAGTCTCTGTGGCGAAGTGGTCAAGCCGTTTGACTCGTGCTCCGAAGGTTGTGAGTTCGATTCCGGGCCACGCCCTTCGGTTTACGAGTTAAATGTTTTGGAGATTCCCGTGGGTCGTCGCTAAAAGCTACGGAGTTTGTGCTTTGTGCGACGCTTTCCGCGCTGCGGAAAGAGACCGAGCCATATGGGATAAAACCCGGTGCAATGAAGTCGACCTTGTCGACTTTTAAGCGACTTTTTAAGCGACACAAAAGAATCAACACAGATCACCAACTCCAGATCAGTGGTGAGGATCCAAGTGTGTGTGAACCAGAACCACATATGCTATATATATTCTTTTGTGTGGGTGTTACTAAATAGGCTGGGCTGTGGCCTATTGAGCCTCCTCTTTTCAGTTTCATCCGCCAGTGGATTTTTAATGTGTGTAACATGGTTCTAGTTTTCCACCCTTATTGATTAGTTCGGCATGGCTGTTGTTTTAGATAATCATATTTCAGCGAGGGTGTCTTTTTTATCTTATAGCTTTGATATTTACAAGTATTTGTCTTTTCTTCATCTCAGGAAAATGAAGATGCTGTTGCTTTTGCAAATAGAGTAAAATCCAAGATAGCCAGTCGAGGTGGTCTTGTGGAGTTAGATTGGTAAGACATAGACATTTATAGTGACTGATTTCACCATCATCACAGAGAAACACTTTTTTAAATGAATGAATCATTGCCTACCTCTGGAACATTATTCAGAAACTTATGTTTTATGATTGAACAAACATGACATAATAATGGCAAGTAGCTTTACACCTTGCATGTTATTAATATTCCTTTTTTAAGTATAACGGAATGGATAAGTGAAAAGAGGGATTGAATAAATAATTGTGGACATCTTCAACTTCATATCAGTATTATAATATGAATGATGATTTTTGGGGGATTCTTGTATGATTATAATGTTAGTTTCTTCTATAATAACCTCCACTATTATTCACATGTCATTTGTAGACGGTTATTCACTTGTCATTGTAGACTGTTCACTTATTTGTGTTGTTAACTTGTCATTCATTGTTAACTTTTATTCATTGCAGGGATGGTGGCTTGAAACGCTCATATGTCAAGGAGTCTATGAAAGAAGTGCCACAGGAACAGTACAGTAAAATTTTAAAAGTTGACTAACCATTCATAACCATATTTTTTTAAGCTCATTATCATTGAAATGCGTAGTAAATATGTTATGCTGTTTGCATACTTTTATCAATCATAGTGATTTTTGCAGGTGGTATTTACAGTTTTAGTATTTTACTTGTAAAATTAATTATTACTGTTCATGTTCATGTAATTCATCTCGCTCATTCCTAAGATATTAATTTTTGTCCTTTCCATTTCATTATTTACATATCTAACTTTTCTGTTTCTGCCACATTCTGACTGTCTAAAAGCCTATTCTAAAATGATTGGTTTTGGATTCTGCTTCCAGTAGCTTAATCTCGGTCTGATATCACCTGTGACTTGTTACAATCTCTAACAATTGAGGATGTCATAACACAGCCATTAACATTGTTGGTTTCCCTTTGCTTCCACATTCACCTGAGAATGTTATCTCTGCCTTTGACAGCAATTTCCCACTGTCAAGACAAGTGAGTGCCCTGATTTGCTTAGCTGCAGAGTTGTCCACTTATACCAATAGATATTCGGACCTCAGAGCTGCATTTGCTACACATCAGTTGGTGGTGTAGTTGGATTTCATTATGATCTTTCTCATACTCTCCAGTACTTTTTAGTCTGTCATATTATCATCAAATCCGCATGTTCCATGGTAGTCAACATTGTGGAACTCATCTGTCACTGCAGTCTGACTTGTAGGGCTACTGGACTTTTTGATTTCCATCAACAGACCTGCCATTTGAACAAAAGACCTTTGTCCTTTCTGCTGTAAGTAAAATTATCTTCAATAACACTGAGTCGTTCAGAAATCAATGGCAAACTACTGAACGTAATCTTGCCCAGGAATCATGAGCAGCCAGAAATGCTGGGGTTGACTGCTGCGTTCTGTAAAGGACATGCAACTAACTTTTTAATATGACACAAGGAAAACTGGTGACTGTTTTGTCATTCAGTTGCTTCTTGCAAAATGATTGTGTCTGTTTCTGTTGGTTTACAGATTAAGCTCTTGAGGTATCTTGTGACTGCATTACTAAGAGATGCCACAATAGTAGCATTAGCATCTACTGTTGATTCCAGCAGTTCAAATATGTTGTCATAACATCTCCTCCTGGCCTTTTCCATATACTGGATCTACACGCACAATCTTGATGTTCCTGGCACAGAAATCATACACAGATGGTGGAAATATGTAGCAATGATTGAGAAAAGTTGTTCAAAAGATTAATGGCCCATAATTACATGTGACATGATAAGCTGAAGGTAACTGTGAACCCAGCTAGATAAAGCTGTAGTGTCTGTACTGTATCGCGAACTGTAGATGTTAACTCAGATGCAATAAACTCAGGTGTTGATAGCTGTCCCCAAAGACCCAGATGAAGATAGATTTGTTTAGCTGGTGAGACCTGTGCTATACAAACAGCTGTTGTAGTGTTATTGGCATCGTTATTGTATGGATATATTTGTGCTAAATTTTCAGCTTAAAATATGAGTGCTAAAATCTCATCTGAAGATGTTAGTGCTGAATTCCAAGATGTATAAGAAGTGGTCAACTTATTATTTCCCTTGCCTGTTAATTTCCTTTCACAAGCTTGCAATAGATTGCCCGTTCTTGGAAGATATTTTAAATATTCTCTTGAATTTGATTAACAAAGACAAAAACCATAGATTGTACGATTTATTGCCTGGCGTATTTCACTGCATCTCATCAGGTACGAACTGAAGAATTCACACAACATAGTGTAAAATAACTAGATACATCCTTCAAGCTGAAATATACACATGTTCGCACAGTAATATCAATTGTCTACCACAGTAATTTTAAACTGACTGTCATGTCTTTCTGTTTACACAAAACTGGCCTGTGTAGATTAATCATAATGGCTTCTGCAAACTTTAAAAAGCGACCATTTTGTGTATTAAACAACATGCAAAAAGCGCTGTCTCTATCAGCTACATGACCGGTTTCCAAAACAGTTACACAGCAAGGTTGTTGAACACATACCCAACTGGATTGACAAGATACTACACACAGGCGATGGGATCATGGGAAGGCCGACACACCATAATTACAAACTTCCGCCGTCGTCCATTGCACGGCACGTCTTACACCTCTGAATATATCATCCATTGTGAAGCATTTACTCATTTCCCAATGTCAGAACTGGTTAACACAGTTCGTTCTAGCACTATCTGTCACTTTCACTGTGTGAACTGTTTCACAAGCGGGACTCTTCATGGTGAAGTGGTCAAACCATGTCATTCGGGTTCCGAAGGTTGCAGGTTCAATTCCGGGCCGCGTCCTTCGGTTCACGAGTGAAATTTTTCGAAGACTCCCATGGGTCGTCACTAGAGCTACGGAGTTTGTGCTTTATGCGATGCTTTCCACGCTTCAGAAAGAGACTGAGCCATATGGGATACAAATTGTGTGCAATGAAGTCAACCCTGTCGACTTTTAAAAGACTTTTTTTTAAAGCGATCTTGTATTTTCACTCTCATCTGAACTTTTTATATTTTGACCCTGTGAACTTAGAAATCTCCAGCCTCTTCTGCTGCAGGTTCATGTTCCTTGTTCAATTTTCATTAGTTCCAGTCAGTTATTTCATTTTAATTTCTACATAAAATATGAGCTGTAAGTTATTCATTCTACACACATTGCCATATACATGTTGTGTTGAAAAGACTTAGTATTTTAAGTTGTATATTTTTGCTCTTAAGACTGTTTGATTTGAATGAAATGATGGTTGTTGTTTATCCCAAGACTACTGAGTTGGTTGCCTTGGCAGCCCAGTGCCATTCTTATGTAAGTGTAGGTCTTGGGACCCCTAGAGTGAGTTTGTAACTGATAGAGATGACTGCAGTAGCTTTTCCCTGACATTTGAAAGGGCAGGGCATTTAAATAGAAGGAGGTCGATGGTTTCATAAGAGTGAGAGCAGTGTCTCTACAGTGTTAAATGTTTGGGATTGATATGATTTTTATTGCTGTTGATTCTTCCATGCCCTGATGGGAACTTAAAAATTAGGTTCTGGTGTTTTTTCTTTTAAGACCATAGTGTTGTTTTTGACTTTTGGTTGGGGCATTTGATTATTTAAAAAAGTTCAACTTATTGTACCCTTTGCCCATCTGTTCAGTAAGTCTCCTTTTATTACATCTCAGTTCCTGTTATATCGTTTTGTCTGTTGGCACACTATATGCTGGGGTTTTACTTCCTGTTATATCTTCTTGTCTGTTGGCACACTATATGCTGGTGGTTTTTATTTAAAACTGACCTGAACTTCGTTTGTCCCAATCAAAAAATGGGTACCTTGGAAATGTTCTGGGAAGCAAAGACTGCTGACATCACCTGTCAGTTCCAATTGGTCTAAAAATTTTGGCCTAGCACCATATACCCAGTATGTCTCTAGCCATGGAGAAGGATCCTTTGCATTTGTTTAAGTTCATTTTGCATGAATGGCTGCAAGAGAGCCGACTATCTGTGACACAGACACGGTCTAGTTGCTGTTACCTGGTGTAGAATTTGTTATACCAGCTAGTAAGGACAATTCGAGATACCCAAATGATGAGTTTGTATGGAAGATGAGTTTTTGTTATAATAGTTACATATGTTGGTACTAAACGATCACACATTGATGCCCAGATAATTTTCTCTGTCTTTCACCTTGTTTACTTTCTTTGGGGGTGTAAATTTGTACTCTTTTAACAGATCCAGTCTTCTGAAGTAATCTTTTATTGCTTTTAATTGTTTTCACTGTCATGTTTATCAACTAGATGTTGGATTCAGTTCATAATGTTCATCTGTGGTGTGAGCTGTAGTGTACAGCTGTAGTACAGCTGTATATTTTCTGTACTGAACACTTATACTGCTTGTCTAGATGTTGTCTGCATAATTGAGTGGACCAGATTTTTTATTGTTTTATATCTCATCTGTAAATATTTCAGAAACTGTTGTCAGAGGTTGTGATATAGTTTTAATGTATGCAGTACATATTTTCTTGACTCGTTCTATACCAATGCACTCATTGTGATGTGAATGACGATTGACTAAACACTTGCTCAGTTTTGTGACTCAATCTCAACCAAAACAGCTCAACTTATGTTTATTGATTACTTCATAAACCACATACTTGTCTGAGGACAGCTTAGTGTTTTTCTCAGCAGGGAGTAACTAACAGTATGGTGGTTTGTTTGGAGTCATCATCATGCAGTGGTAGTGGCATCTCCATATTGAAAGTTAACTCTAATGTGCCATCATGGTACATACAGAGAGGATTCTTCCAGTTCATTTCTTCAAGTTATGCAGTATCCTCCTCTTGTTTGGAATAAAATGTGTTCATATGATTTGTCACCAGAAATAATTTAACCTGTGATAATATTGTTTTTGTGTTTATCTTTCTCTTTTTGTTCTGTTTACATATCTGTACAGTATTACTGTCAAGCAAAGGTGCATCAATCATTACCAAATACATATTGATTTTGCCACTGGGAAAAATAGCTACTGTAATACATGTTAAAGAGGAAACAGATAATGGTCAGCATTTGTTGTATATTTTGTTTTACTTCTGAAAAATGTCATGAATTTCATAAAATGGTAAACTATAATCGCTGAAGTTTAAATATGTTGTTTGAGCTGTTGAATATTTAAAACACAACCTTTCACTTGGAGCTGTGATTGCATAGTGGTTAGATCAGTTATCAGTTATCAGTTGGGGTATCTTCATTGCACTCCGGACAGGTCTATAGGTGCTTAGATCCTCTCCCTAGCATATGCATCAGCGGTCGGTGGCCAAAAGTGCCAGTTCTGTGCTGCTTGACGAGGCACCTCGTTTTCCCAATGTACCTCTCATGTCTGGCCGTGCCAATTCTTACTCCCAAGTCTTTCATCCTGGACAGCGTCAAATCCTCTGTTCTCGATATATCTTTAAAGACATAATATCAGCATGATCCATGGGCTGGCCATCTGTGTGCCATTTTATCAGCTCACTCATTTCCCTCGACTCCCACATGTCCCGGGACGAAGATGAAGGTGACTTTACGGACAACAGACTTCCACAGCAACTCAGTCCGCTGTCTACATACAGTTCCAGCTTCATCCTTCCAAATCATGCTCATTGAATCACTTAGTACACACACGATGGTATAATGCTGTGATTCCAGCCATATGAAAGCCTGTGTTACTGCCATCACCTCCATTGTCATGCTGCTCATGGTCATGGAGTGGGCACCACTGGATTCTTGAACAGTTCGGCCCGTTGAACGGGCTGTAAATTCCCACACACTTCTCTGCTGCTTTACAACAGATCCATCTGTATAGATGAGCACTTCGGGGTTGTCTGAGTGTTCATAGATGAGCACGTTGACTTCTGCTTGACAGCGGCAGGGTTCTGCTCTTTGCACCGTCTGTTGAGTGTGCTAATGCAGGAGAAAGTGCACTTATGCAGATCTTGATCCTATGGTTCATTGTCGGGAAGTCAAGGAGGTATCTTATTGCTACACAGCTGGTGTCTCTCGTGCAGCCCAAAATGATGCACATGGCTTCGTTTTGTACCGTTTCAAGTCGTCCAATCTGTGTAGGGCTGACAGTGAGGATAGCCAGGGCATACTCGATGGGTGAAAGAACCAGTCCTTGGAACAGAAGTATTAGCTGTCTTTGCTAGTGGTTAGAGTGCTTGCACACAGCGCTTGTAAAATGGACTACAGATAATTTTCTGGGAAGGAAAGTTAGCAATGAGAGAGCTGGTTAAGCTTTCTCATTGTCACAGTCTAGAATATGTTGAATTGCTAATGCTTCCCACACCCATATCACATTGTGTGTTTGTTTACTGTTACTTCTAACAATTGTGATGTACAATTATGGTAGCGATTGTTTATTATATAAAGCATGTAAATGCTTTCTTACATCAACAGTTGTATGCTTGAAGTTAAAATTCCATGACTGCACTCAAAACAAATTGACATGTATTCTTATCTCTAACAACCATATAAGTTCAACATTGATATATATTCTTATTATATTTAACTATACAACAGTTAACATGTATTATTATATTTAATAACTATATAACTAGACCATATTATTATATTTAACAACTATATAACTAGACCAGTGGCAATCTGGTAGCAAATATCCATGTCCTAATTCAGTTATTTGGTTGTATACAAGTATTTGTATTTTGAAAATAAGAGCATCTGCCATGAGGAGTAACTGATGCATGATGATACGTAAATATATTTACTCTTGACTCTTAACAGGAAATAAGGTTCCCCCATTTTTGGTGCAGGATTTGTCATTGTCTTGTTTTCATTTGATGTTCTATTGTCAAGTCAGTTATGTCCAAGTGTTTTCATTTGATGTTCTATTGTCAAATCAGTTATGTCCAAGTGTTTTCAAAACTACATGGTTATACAAATGAATATTTTAAAATTATAAGCAGAAAAAAAAAATTGATAAAATTTCCTGGCCCTGGAAACTGTCCTGTCATGTGTTAAGAGTTAAAGAGCATTAGATTTTCCCAATGATTGGTGCTGGATTCTTCTCTGACTTGTTTACTTTCCACAAAGGGTTATAAGTTAAGTAATTGTTCAGACATTCTCAGTTCTGTATTTATATTACACATGTTAATGAGAATACTTTAAAACTGTAACTAGGACATAACAAAACAAAGATGTTGCTAATAGTTATGGTTACAAATATTAAGCCTCGTGTCCTTCAAGTGTAAATAAAATTGCCATTCTTCTGTGCCAAAAATAACTGCTGTTATCACTGTCTTTAACCTCTTGTTATTGCTGGTGACTTGTACACATATTAGTCAGACAAGTGTGCATTGATTATACAGAATATAGCCATTGTTTGACTGTTACATCAATACATTATCCATATGATCTTTTATGATATATTGGTTTTATTGTAAGTACATGTAAGTCTTGCATGGTGTTTATTTACTACAGAAAGATGTATGCTTTGAAAAGTCTTACATTTTATACCTACATTGAGTTGTTTTACATTAGTGGTAAACTAGAGTTGCTCATTTATGATCTTCCATGAGCTGCTGTATGGATGTTGGATTTAAAACATCCTGATTACCTTGAGATTGTTGCATGACGTTGACAACTACTTCAAGGTATCCATTGAAATGCATGACAAATTGTTGTAGTGAAGGTGACATGAAAACTGCTCTCTCTGTCTCTCTCTCTGTGTGTCTCTCTCTATTAAAAAAAAACAAAAAACGCACGCACGCATGCACACACACCTGCTCTCTCTCTCTGTCTCTCTCTATGTCTATAAACACACAACCACACACACACACCTGCTCTCTCTCTCTCTGTCTCTCTCTCTCTATAAACACATATACACACGCACACAATCAATGTTAGTTTACTTAGTTACCTCCTAAATTGTTAAAATATATCAATGTTCATATGTATTCAAGCATGTAAGCTGAGACTTATTGCTTGTTACTATGCAATTGTATTTACCCTGCCTGCAGGTTGTATGACTAGTTATGGCGTTACACTACATAATAGAATATTTCGTTGTAGCCAGTGAAGATTAATCAAATATGCCCTTAAGTTTTTATAACAGTAAAGTGGAGTGAGCCGGCTTTGTGGCTTAGAGGTTATGACTTTTCTCCGTAATCTCGTATACTCTCGTGGGTAACGTGATGACGGTGAGAATCAGCAGTGGTTCGAATCGCATCGGTAACTTACGGGGTATGTGAGCCGGCCGCTCAGAAAGCAATGGCAAACTACTGAGCGTAATCTTGCCAAGAAATCAACATACAGCTGAAAGATGCTGGTGTTGACAGTGATGTCTTGTAAAGGATATGCAAAAAAAAAAAATAATAAGTGGAGTGACATGTGTAACAGATAATGGTTTGTTTGTCATGTATTTATGTGGAAAATGTTATCGTGATAGAAAATTACCCCAAAAACATACCCTGAATTTTGTGTGTGTAAAGGATTATTATTGGACAGAGATATCTCATTAACTGCTTCAGTCTCATTCCATAAATGACACAAGGAGAATTTCAGCGCAGTGCACAAACAACACCAGTGAGGATCCAACCATATGTACACCAGAATCGCACAGACTGCATTGTTGTGACATTTACCCGGCCATGATCTGTTCATCCTACTCCTGATTCCCTCCCAACTGCTGAGGTGTTTTTAGTGCATGTAATGTGCGTATGTCTTCCTGTTGTTTTTGTGTGTGTGTCCTTGTCTGAGAAAGCTAGATGTCTGATTCACTACCATAGGATCAGGGGAGAGTATGCAATCCTTTTTTTAATTTTGGAAAATAAATGCCTTTGATACTAATTCAAACAGATCAGTTTGAGTTAGTTATGGACTCTTTAACCCACTCCACTCTCCATATCTGCTGAGGTATTGCTGGAATGTGAGTCATATGTTATTACATACATTGTTGAGGTATATGGGGAAGTTAGTGCGATATATTAAAGCGTACATTCTGAAAATGGTGATAGAGATAGAATAGCAGCCATTTTTCTCTCCTAATCAATCTCTGCTAAATAACAGAAGAGCACTGCAAGACAGCTACCTTCTTTTGTTGACTGTTTTGACACCTATCGTTCCATATTTTCATGTTACAGTATGTCGATGCTGAAGAATGATGACAAATCAAACCTGTATATTGTACAAACATTATGTGATTACAGCATACATGATATTTTAACCATGGCTGTTGTTTTGTACTGTTCATTGTTGACATTGGTAGCATCATGCATTGAGAACACAGTTCTGTCAGAAATCTGTGCTTGCCGGTAAACATGTTAAAAACAGACTTGACTTATTGTGTGTGTGTTTGTGTGTGTACTTGCGTACATGTGCGTATGAAAGAGATGTGTTATGTTAAGCCAAGAACCATCATTACAGCACTCACGACATTCCCAATTGTGCTCTGTCCTCATCTTAAACAGTCAGGGAAGAGTCCCAGTACTAATGGTACCAGCTGCAGTCTGATTATGTGTTTCGGGCAGATCATCTGGTCACTCCCTGCAGGACCATTCTCTCCAGGCAATGATGGTGTATCTGTTCCTCCACACTATACACATGATCCCAGTGGACCCTGACCATGACTGCCTTATCATGCACAGGTACTCTCACCTAAGGGTACAGAACAGACCCAGCCTATCTGGCTGCCTGCCTGCTTGTTTTCCACCACACCAGCTTGTCCTAGGGAAAGTAACCATCATATCTTTGATTCTGTTTAATCGAAGCATGTCTTTCTGCAAGCATGGCTGTCTTCACCCTTCTTAGTGCTACTTTGTGAGCCCGTTACAAGGAAGACGTGTGTTCTGTTTGACCTCCAGCCAGGGGCATGCTGCAGCCACTGCCTACACTCCATTCTCAGACTAGATATTATTGTGAAGGAGAGGAGAGAGTGAGAGAGAGTTACATTGTTTCTTTCTTTGTAACTTCCATTCTATTCTAGCCATCGAGTATAATAAAACCTTGGTTTCTTGTATATTTATTTGGTAAAGACTACACAAGCTGTCTGAATATTTGCACCAAGAGTACGGTGGCATGTCATATATTGCCTCTCTTACTGTCATCACCTCCCCGCCTTCACTCTAATGGCTTTATCTCCACGTCTGTCAATATGTTGCTGTCACCCATACATCTTCCCCAACACCCTACTGTGATTGTATCCTGACCAATTCTATCTTGGTATTGCTGCCGTACCCACAGACCTTCCCTGCCTACTGTAATGATTTTATCTAGACTTCAAATGGCTACAGGTTGTATCTTTCCCACCTTTGACCATAATATTTGTGAATTATTATTTCTTATGTTACTGTGTTACCCACACATTCTTATCACCTCTCCTAAATTCTGCTATAAAATTTGTGTCTGATTCTGTTCCAAGCTTTACGTTACTGTGTCACTCCTAAAACGACATATTTTCTTATATAATGTAAGCATGTGCAAGGAAAGTGTAACATAAAGGCAGCAAATAGAACACCAAATTCAAGCATTCTTTCATTGAAATGAGTAATGTCACGAATAACACACATGCTTGCTTGCTTGCATTCGCTGGCTGTGAACTCCAGCGTGAAGTCCTGTATGCCGGATGAAGACATCCTGTTGTCCAATATCAGTGATGTCATACAGGACCTGAGGTTTGCGTGAGTATCCGTTGTCCCATGTCTGACTTATTGGTGTGCAGACTGGTGGTTCCTCGCCGTGCAGGCAGACACTCTCCGACTTCGGAAGAATCAGGAATCCTACTAGGTTAGCCAGGACCCCGAAGGGACCTGTTGCCCAGAACGCACGACTAGGACGTGCTCTTAGGTCTTGGCCAGTATAAACCTGGCCCTGGTGCCTTGGAAACACCTCTGCGTCCCAGTAACACACATATCACATCATCATCATGTAGGAGGTCCTTTGCAGTGTGTCACTGTCACACAACAGCCAGTCAAAAAGTCAGTCTCTGGTCTCTCCTGTCTCATTCATCATTATGTCCAAGTTGTCTGAAATGTGTCCACTTTGGAGCTAGTCGACCACTACCTTTTGTTGCAGAAACCATGTCTACGACCACTGTGTGGCCAAATTATTTCCGTTTCTGTAGGCCATTATTCTTAAGCCTCCGGTGTGCTGATGCCCAAGTAAGGGGTTCATCCCCCACACCGAACAGTTGGACTAAAATGTTGACCTAACATCCTTGAATTGGGGACGTACATTACAAGTACCTCAGAAGTCGGAGTGAGTTCGCCTGATAACGAGAAAGCTAATCCACACGCACAATTCAGTCCACCACTACTAGTAGTAGTAGGTTGTATGGACTATGTTTGAGTTCAAAGCGAGCTATGGCAAAAAGAAAAAAAAAGTTTCAGAGACATTATATTGTTTATAAGCCAACTTTCTTAAATGTTCAAATCTTTAGAATGAGTAGTTTTTTTTCTCCTTGACCAAAGATACTCTTAACTGTTTTGGCGTCCGAATAAAACCACAGATATGACAAGGAAGCACGGTGAATGTTGATAAAGACTGGTTGAAACGTTCGCCTTGTCAAACTTCCTAGCCATATTTTGTCAATCAATTTGAGAACCAATTGAGGCCACTGAAACAGTTACATAAATAAACACACTTAGTATTGTTTGGGGCTCACAGAAGGAGAAGTGTACTTCGACGCATAACCAACTAGTCGAAGTACACTTGTTCCTGCAGCGAGGCGCTGTCGCCATTTGGAGGTGACAGGTTCGAATCCCGTTAGGTAACTATAGCTTTCAAATTATATATTGTCTAGTGCGTCCTCAACTCTCTACTTCTTTCTTCTCCATCTGTGAGCGCCAAACAATACTAAGTGTGTTTATTTATGTAGCCATATTTTGTGGCCGTAATCAGCGCAGCAACATCGTAATCAGCTCAGCAACATCCAACGCCCATTTTCAATACCACTGAGAACTGTTATAAAAGTTGCCGGTTATGTGGCGATGGCGTTGCCGATGCAATTCGTAAAACAGCATACCGCTTTCGAAACGCAGAATGTTATAACCCAGTAATACGATGACGAAGAAACTGGAGGAGTGGAGATGCAAGTGTTGCGATTATCATGGACCGAAGAAAACAAAGTACTAACGCCAAGAAACTAGTTGTAGAATACATTTTATTACTTTATCAAATTACAAGGGTTGCTTGGAAAGTAATGATTTACATTTTTCCTACCCCAGAATGAAGATTGTAAAGCAAACAAAATTTACACACAGCACTCGTTTCCTGTGTATATTATTAATATTATCTTGCATGCGGGATCAACTTCGCTCTGTTAGTATTACTATTAGTCCATGAAACTGCTTATGTGTACTACACGTGTTATAACAAACAGACTTTCATTTAATTCTTGATGGTGTGGGAAAAAAGTGTGGAGAAGATTTAACAAACGTATGTGTATTGTGTACGTAAAGTATGCAGCAGATACGAGCAGTGTAGTGCTCGTGGTTCATAGTCTAGGCGTCAGGAAGTGGAGAAACACCGCTGTCTGTTCAGCCGAGCTCCTAGCATCCATCAACAGCCACCTACCCAGGTCTGCTGCATTGTGCCGAGTTCATCAATCGTTAGAATAATCTCGTCACAAGTCGACAGTTGGCTCTACAGCTTTCAATCGACATTGGACAAACGTTGCAACAACCTGTATTTATCTCATATCTCCCTGCATAAATGTATCTTAGTAAATGTGTCCGGATAAAGACGCTGAATGAGCCGTCTATTTCTGGAGCCGTCTATTTCTTTTAATGTAGTCACTGCAGGGTCTTCTCCGTGATTATAATGTTGTGTTTTTGGTTTGTGCATGTACTTGTTTGCTGATGAAGGCTAGTCGCCGCAACGTCCTTGTATTGTTCGTAATTCTGTTCTGTAAAGCTGCACTACTTTGTATTATTTTATCTTGGTTCATTTCCAGAGCTTTATCGCAGTTTCACTAATGTGTTATTCATATTTCGTCTATTTCTGGACACGTTTGATCTGTGCAGACTGCACTGTCGGCGCTAGATTCCCTTGTTCCTTTTGTAATAGTTGCCTTCTGACTTCTGCAATCTGGGAGTCCCGTAGTTCACAGCGGCTTCTCTTCACCTGCAGGATGGAACATGGAAAATAACCAGTGCATTCTTATGCAGGTGATCGCATGTGTGGCATACTTGTATATAGATGTAAACGATACAATAGTGCTTTCGTTATGAATGGATACGTAAGATGAACGTGTTGTTTATGTGGTATATTGTACAGACCATAAACATGAAGTTTGTGTGTGACATATCATCATCATCATCATCATCATCATCATCATCATCATCATCATCATCATCATCATCACTCCCCCGATGTGTCTCCACCTTGACGTGGTGGGGGAGCTTGCGTGTCCCATAGACCCCATTTGCTTGCCGATGGGTGAAAAATTACATATCGGACAGCTTATGGGATAGGGACCAGACTAAGAGAGACACAACCTGCTGCTCTGCAGGCATAGACTGAGGATTGCAGTCAAAATTTAAATGAGGTGCACAAAGGCAGAATTTCTTGGTCCGGACAAAACTCTTAAGGCTCCCTGTCAAGGGCTGTGGCTGAACGCCTCTAAGCCACAAACCCTCGGATCTTAGAGCCAGGCTGATACCCGTCTACCGGAAAATAGAAACATGATACTGAGCAAGCTACATGCTCAGGTCTGATACATGTTCGAAGGCTCCCAGCTGGGGGATATGAGAGATTCCCGGATGAAGGGGCCTCTCCGTTTCCCGTTCACTGCTGCACGAAGGTAAGGTGCTGAGCCGGCAGCACATGTAGCCTACCTCGTGAGCGAGTACAAAAAAGTCAGAAAAGTGCCCCAGTCGAAGGGTTACGGAAACTGTCTGTATCTAACTCATAGAGAGTGTAGACAAAAGTGGAATAATGTCTCATCAACGCAAAATGGAACGCACGGCGAGCGAACCTATTGCGTGGTCTGAAGTCACAAGCAAAAGCTTACCGAGTGGATGTCACTCGCAGTCTGACCGCTCCTGGTGTGTGATTGAGCGATCAGTGGCAAGTGGGATGCCCAACACATGGAAGTGAGGAACTAAAGCAGCCTTGAGCAGGACGTGGAAACTCCTTGGGTGAGCCCAGTCTCAGAGCAATATGTGCCGGCTCTGCAATTATGGAAGCCTCCTTGGATATCGAGATAATGCCCATGGTCTGCCCCTGCCTTCCCTTGAGGGCAGACCACGATATCGTTGATCGTTTTATCTTGACCAGCTGAGATGTGGGTGACATTACAACAGTCTAACGTGTCTCGAAACCAGAGGAAGGCTAACCTCACTAAAAAATGCCCGCCGGAAGTCGGAAGTGTCGTCCTACGGGTGGCAAACTAAAAATTGACACTACGCATTTACGTCCGAGTGAAATGTCTCGTCCGAATGTCTCCCGTGCTAGGAACAGCTCTGACTACCTAGTTTCCGAATGCCGCTCTTGTTCGGAACAGCTCTGACTAGGTAGTTTTCCGAATGTCCGCCGTGCCTGGAACAGCTCTGATGGGTACAGGGACAAGCACATGTCCGAAAACTCGCTTAGTGGAAACCAACCGCAGAGCTGACTGGTTTGTGCGGGAACGGCCCAGGGCGAGCGAAATGCCCAATATATTGAAGTGAGGAATTAAAACAGCCATGAGCAGGACGTGACGATTCCCTCGGTAAACCCAGCACCAGAGCGTTATGTGCCGGCTCTGCAATTATGGAAGCCACCCAGGATGGCGGAAAATGCTATGGACTGTCCCTGCCTTCACTTGAGGGATGACCGTGTAGTCTTCGACTGTTCCAACTAGACCAGCTGAGATGTGGACGGTACCACAAAAGTGAGAGTCTCCCAGGATTGCTAACCTGGTCAAAAATGCACGCTAAAAGTCGGATGTGTTGGCCTGAGGGTTTCGACCCGAGGGTGCCTAACCAGACACACCGCAATCACATCTGAAAAAATCACTCCGGATGAACGCAAAGAAGAAGAAGATCATCATCATCATCGTCATCATCATCAAGTGCCATGCCGGCTGGCGTAGGCGTTCATGGCTCTCCACAGATCTCGGTCTTTGGTTTTCTGGGTCAACTCTGCTGCTGATATTACTCCATGCCACCGTCTCAATCCACCTATCATCATTTCTCTTTGTCTGCCTCTGCCTCTCTTCCCCTCGATCTTTTCAGTTGTCACTATGTTCTCCGATGCTTCTCTTCTCATCACATGACCGAAAAAAAATATGTTTGCCTCTTTCTTATTGTTGTATGTAATGTTTTATTTTCATTAGCCTCTTTCAGGCAGTCGTTGTTAGTTTCTTTGGCAGTCCATAAATACGGTTGCGTATGTAATATATGGTACATGCCTTAAACGTGGTTTTTGAATGTGATAACATTAGATATGCAGACGATACAGTCTTGATTGCAGACAATGAACAGGATCTGCCACATTTAGTAGATGCGGTTGTTACACACAGTGAACAACGAGGGTTAGAATTAAATCGTAAAAAGACACAGATTATGGTCGTCACTAGGAAGAACGAAATACCACAATGTAATATACAAGTAAATGGGAATATTCTTCAACAAGTGAATAGGTACAATTATCTCGGAACAGTAATAACATCTGATGGGAGATGCCTTGAAGAGATTAGAACAAGAATGGCCATGTCTAAGGTAGCCTTTAGCAAGATGAAAAACATACTGACCAATAAAAAGATGTCAACTGAAACGAGAAAAAGGGTGTTGAGGTGCTACATAGAACCTGTACTTTTATATGGATTTGAAGCTTGGACAATGAGCAGTCAAACTGAAAAACATCTGATGGCTGTAGAAATGTGGTTTCTGAGGAAAATGCAAAGAATACCATGGACAGCCAGAAAGACCAATGAACAGGTCCTTCAAGAAACAAACGAAGATCGTAAACTGATTAGAGACATTAGACGCAGACAGTCAAAAATTTTTGGGCTTGTTATGAGAAGAAATGAATTGGAGAACTTGGTGACAACTGGTAAGATCGAAGGGAACAGACCAAGAGGAAGACCTAGAAGAAAATACCTGGATGGCTTGGCCTCGTGGCATGGTCGAGACAGAAACACAGAGCTGATCCACGACTCTGGTGATCGAGTGAGATGGCAAAACATGACCGCCCACGCTTACCGGCATGGCACATGATGGATGGATGGATGGATGGATATGGTATATACTATATAAACGTGGCATTTGTATATGAAACAGGCCAGAAACCTAGTATTTGTATGTGATATATGGTACGGGCCATAAACGTGGTGTTTTTATCTGACACATGGTACACGCGATAAACGTGTTGTTTATTTGTGGTACAAAAGATAAGTGTGTACATGTGTAGAATATGTAGATGCAGAAGGAACACATTGTACTTGTTTAGCCCGTAGAGTTGAGATAGATAAAAGCGATTATGTGGAATTTTTTTTTTCCTCGCGTTTCCATCCTGTTTCAAGATATTGCGGTCAACACCAGCATCTTTCAGTTGCATGTTGATTCCTAGGCTAGATTACGCTCATCAGCACGCCACGACTTTCTGAGCGACCGGCTCCATACTCTCGTAAGTCACTGGCCCGACTCGAACCACTTCTAATTCTCGTGCGCTCATGTCAACCACGAGAGTATTCGGGGTTACGGAGAAAGCTGCTAACCCCTTAGCTAGGGAGACCGGCGATTATGTGGATGCAGAAGATAAATGTGATTATGTGGATGCAGAAGATAAATGTGCTTGTGTGGGTGCAGAAGATAAATGTGCTTGTGTGGGTGCAGAAGATAAATGTGATTATGTGGATGCAGAAGATAAATGTGATTATGTGGATGCAGAAGATAAATGTGCTTGTGTGGGTGCAGAAGATAAATGTGATTATGTGGATGCAGAAGATAAATGTGATTATGTGGATGCAGAAGATAAATGTGATTATGTGGATGCAGAAGATAAATGTGATTATGTGGATGCAGAAGATAAATGTGCTTGTGTGGGTGCAGAAGATAAGCATGATACTGTTGAAGGATATACAAATGCAGACGATGAACGTGATACAATTGTGTAAGATATATCAATGTACGTGACACGACAGGATACAAAGTATGCTTAACCCTACACCAGGGAAAGAACAAGGGGACGAAAAATTAATTATCGGCTGTAAACTCTTGGGCAGTTTTTTGATGGATTGTATTAGCAGGAGAGTCGGTAATAGGCTATGGAAGGTTCTTTGGACAGCATTTGATTAACTAACAACGATTCCCTGGAAATAGCTAATGAAAGTAAAACATTACATACAACTATTAAAAAAATGAGACATACACTGTTGTTTGGTTATGTAATGAGAAGAGAAGCAAAGAAGATGTGATGACTGGAAAGATCAGTGGTAGAAGAGGCAAAGGCAGACACGTAGACATGATATGGATGACCTATGACGGTGGTAGGTAGTAATAACATCAATAGAATTGATCCAGAACATACAGGACCGAGGTCTTTGGAGGTACATAAACGTTCATGCCATTTGGTAGACACGTGATGATGATGATGATGATGATGATGATGATGACATAGCTCGTATATCATCGTAATTATCGCAACCACATAACACAGGCAAAGGACAATGTTCAGAATATTATGGGAATTTTCTGGAAAGGAAGTGCAGCGGGAAAGAGAACTATCCACCGCACACCATTATTTCATGACTTAGAATATGTATAGCCCGCTCTGTGGCGATGGCGTTACGGACGCAATTCGTAATCCCGCATACCGCCTTAGAAACACAGCTGCGGACGGTTTGACATCAGACCACCTTTGCGTTGGTTTTTATACAAGAGTATGAATGCCAGTCGTTCAGAAAGCGAAGGCAAACTACTGAATGTAAACTTGCCAAGAAATCACAAACAGCCAAATAATGCTGTGGTTGAATGCGACGTCATGTAAAGGATATGTAACTAGCTTTAGAATATGTAAAGGCCTGTAACATGACACCCCAAAGGCAGAATCTATTACAGGACAACCTTTCACAGATTGCGTGAGTGGGCAGCCTGGCATTATCGTGTGCATTTCTTCATTACTGTTGACTTTTGTCCGGGACACCTGCAGGTTTCTGTCTCTATGATTATAGAAGGAAGAAACATGGCATAGACGCCAGCACATATGGCTACCAATATGATGTTACACATAAATATCAACTGGGGAAGCCTTGGAGGCCACTAAGGCAGTTCATAAATAAACACACGTGTATTGTTTAGCGCTCGTAGAAATAGAAGAGAGAAGTAAAGACTAGAGAATGTACTAGACAACGCTATAACTATAGCTTTCAATTTTTATGTTGTCTATTGCGTCCTCTAGGCTGTGCTTCTTTCTTATATTTCTATGAACCCCAAATAAAACACGTGTGTTTATTTATGAACACTATGATATTAGCCGAAAGGTCAAAAGTATATGGTCTCTAAATCAACGACGATCGTAGCAGCAAGTACAACAATCAATAACAACATGAACGTTAGAGCAGCACAACAACCTGAATAAAACTGTCGATGGATGGTTTGATTCCAGTCTCCGGCGGAAGTACAAACCGGGTCACATAATTAGTGAGATGGCTGCCGATATTGAGAACGCCCCCGAATTCATTCACTTCAGTTATCATGCTCAGAGTGTTTCCTGAAAGAATTTAAAAAAAAAAAAAAAAAAAACTATTGAAGTTATAAGTAATTATAATAACTGTATTGGTATTGAATAGCTCTGGCAGGGAACATTGACAAATATTATTATAAAAACCAAAGTCCTGTAATAGGAGCCTGCTGTAAATATATGAAGTGTTGGGACTATCACATTATCCACGAATGAATAGGTGACCAATTTTCTCCTCCTATAGCGAACGTCGAGAGATGACATCGAACCCTCGTCCGACCACACTCATGCCATTTTCAGCATAACATACTGATCATTTATAGCGACTTTCCTGCTTGAAGAACAACGCACCGCAGCAGGGCCCTGCTATTTGGCATGTGAAGTGTTAGGATCATCACTGTGTGTGGGCCTGAGTGCATAGAAGAATACATGGCCAGTCTTATCCTCCCCCATCTCCACCCATAGCGAACATCGAGAGCTGGCATCAAATACTCGACCGATTGCAGTTATACCGTTGTCCACATAACGCCGTAGCCGTTTAGACTAACTGGCCGGATGTTGGTATCTGGACATAGAATTGCGAAGCCAAGGATATCAGCCTTAACTGCAGCCAAGACTGAGCTGATGGAACCAGTGCATTTCAACACCGCGTTAAACACCCATTAACACATTTCGTAACTAGTCAGGTTCAGCGATCTTAACCAGCGATTTTTCAGTTTGATAGTATGCAGCTTATATCATCGTCGTCATCACCATTTGCCACGCTTTGTAAGCAAAGGCTATCATTGCTTGCAATCTCACATGATATCTAGAATCTTGTATCAGGGCTGGTTTTGTTACCAATTATGCTATTTGCCAAATCATTCCACAATTAATTGGATCTATCTTAACATGTTGCCGTGAATTCTACCGCTGGGTAAGTTTTGGAAGGTCATCTTTCCACACCTCGTCAAAGGCCTGGACCTGCCATTGTTCTTCTCCAGTAGGGTACCTTCTACTGTTTGTGACCCGTAGGTGACTTGTTCCTTTATAGAGTAGTATTTCCTAAACTCAGTTTGCTCTGGCACCAGAATTTGTTCACGCTCTAAATTACATTTCAATCTACGATTAATTGTTTGCTTCATAATACTCCCAACACATCTCAAACTGATTGGTCGGTAACTTGAAACCTTTGTCATAGATTTATCTTTCTTTAGTAAGGATATTGTAATGGCTTTGTGGTGTCCGTTCTTCTGCCCAGCTGTGAATGAACACTTCGAGCAGTTTTATCTTTTCTGGAAGTTAGAAGTCGCAGGCGCAAAAGGTACAACTGAAATATCTGTCAGCTAAATATTCCACAGCAAACACCAAAGTTGAAAACGTATAAACTCCTGCTGTCTAAAATAATACTTAAAGAGTCAGTCAACATTTTACAATACTATTTAATATATATTCTTACTTATATTTCCATGCTCAAAACATCTGTAACTATTTTGTTGTTGTGTTGTCTCATTGAAAAATAAATTCTTGCAATGTTTCGTGCACTTCTTCCCCATCCAAATACATGGGAAAATGTTTAAACAAATGAATACGTACACCTGTCTCGGAACAGTCATAACATTTAATGAAAGGTACCTTGCAGACGCTAGAACAAGAATTGCTATGGCAAAGATAACCTGTTGCAAGATGGAAAGCATATTGATCTATTACAACGATCAATTGCTGTAAGAAAAGAGTGTTTCAGTGCTATATAGAATTTACACTGTTATATGTATGTGAAACATGAACAATAAGCAGACAAGCTGAGAATCATCTAATAACACTGGGAATGTGGTCTCTGAGGACAATGAAAAGAATACCATGGTTGTATAGAAAAATCAATGAGCAAAGCCTACAAGAAACAAATGAAACGAATGCACGATAGACGTAAAACAGCATTAAGTCAAACTGTCTTTGTTGCGGGATCAATGATCATATATAAAACCACCCCGATATCTTCTCCATCTGTAAATCAATCCTTGTCTCTGTACACCAAATTAAACTGCATTCATCAATTATATTGTGAGGGACAAGCAACTTATATAGGTAGAACGGAAAGACAGTCAGCAAATAGAATAGCTCAACATACACCAGTGTCGGTGAAACAGAGAGTTAATCAGTTTTCAGGAACCCTTTTGCAATCAAATGTATATAACATGCCCTCTTCGTCGATTTCTCAACTCATAAACTATGACCATAACGTGAAGAAAGAAAAAGCGTTTCGTATACTATATTAAAAGAACAATAAACGATTGCTCAAATATAGTGAGGCTTTAGCATTTAGGCTATTCCAGGAGATTTTATGCACACAGAAAGACTTCATGTTAAATTTGAAATTACCCGGGGGATGATATATGCTCCACATTAGAATAATACCTGTGACTATATGTTACCCGGGGGATGATATATGCTCCACATTAGAATAATACCTGTGACTATCTGTTACCCGGGGGATGATATATGCTCCACATTAGAATAATACCTGTGACTATCTGTTACCCGGGGGATGATATATGCTCCACATTAGAATAATACCTGTGACTATCTGTTACCCGGGGGATGATATATACTCCACATTAGAATAATACCTGTGACTATCTGTTACCCGGGGGATGATATATGCTCCACATTAGAATAATACCTGTGACTATCTGTTACCCGGGGGATGATATATGCTCCACATTAGAATAATACCTGTGACTATCTGTTACCCGGGGGATGATATATACTCCACATTAGAATAATACCTGTGACTATCTGTTACCCGGGGGATGATATATGCTCCACATTAGAATAATACCTGTGACTATCTGTTACCCGGGGGATGATATATGCTCCACATTAGAATAATACCTGTGACTATCTGTTACCCGGGGATGATATATGCTCCACATTAGAATAATACCTGTGACTATCTGTTACCCGGGGGATGATATATACTCCACATTAGAATAATACCTGTGACTATCTGTTACCCGGGGGATGATATATGCTCCACATTAGAATAATACCTGTGACTATCTGTTACCCGAGGGATGATATATGCTCCACATTAGAATAATACCTGTGACTATCTGTTACCCGGGGGATGATATATACTCCACATTAGAATAATACCTGTGACTATCTGTTACCCGGGGGATGATATATGCTCCACATTAGAATAATACCTGTGACTATCTGTTACCCGGGGGATGATATATGCTCCACATTAGAATAATACCTGTGACTATCTGTTACCCGGGGATGATATATGCTCCACATTAGAATAATACCTGTGACTATCTGTTACCCGGGGGATGATATATACTCCACATTAGAATAATACCTGTGACTATCTGTTACCCGGGGGATGATATATGCTCCACATTAGAATAATACCTGTGACTATCTGTTACCCGAGGGATGATATATGCTCCACATTAGAATAATACCTGTGACTATCTGTTACCCGGGGGATGATATATGCTCCACATTAGAATAATACCTGTGACTATCTGTTACCCGGGGGATGATATATGCTCCACATTAGAATAATACCTGTGACTATCTGTTACCCGGGGGATGATATATGCTCCACATTAGAATAATACCCTTGACTGTCTGTCTTAATTGTTTCAGCGAAAGTATTATTCACTCCATACGAGATATACGTCTGCAGTTTGCACCTGACGAGATGTTATGAAATATGCCAGACAAGAAATCGTGCAACAGTTTGTTTGTGGCTTCAATGTTTTAATCCGCTAATGGAATACATTGTTTGAAACAAATGAAAACTATGACCTGAATAGAGAAATATTAGACGCAGACCGTCAATTTGTTTGGGCACGTTATGAGTAGAAATAAACTAGAAAACTTAGTGACAGATGGCAAGTGGTATGGGAAAAGAGCACGGGAAAGGTAGGGAGATAAATACCTGGATGTCTTGGCCACATGGCCATCAGGACAAGAACACAGACCTAATTCAAAACTAATATTAGATGTGATTGATTGATTGATTGATTGGTTGATTTAGGAACCGACATCACAGCATTCGGGACATTCCCATAAGCGCTCCGTCCCCATCCTCAGCAGCCAGCGAAGAGTTCCAACACTAATAGTTCCAGTAGCAATCTGATTATATGTCCGTCTCGCCTTTCCTCTGAGCGTCGAGCATCGGCCAGATCCCCTCGTCATACCTCGCTGCCTCATTCTTACCAGACTGATCGCTTTTACTTCGCAGAATTATTCCAGGTACCAATTTTAGACTAGGTCAACCATGGAAGCTAAGTCAATTAGAAACAAAAACGGTCGACTGGAACACATGATCAACGACCCGGCAGGCAAGCATGCTAGCCACTAGCATCTCCTGAGGTATAGTGTAGGGTTAGTACAGTCTCTTACAACTATCATGGAAGGAGAAGTGTATCATACACACGTTCAAGATGCAAGGAAGAAATTGGAACGTAATCGGCATTCTTTTCAGATGTTGTGATGAAAGGTACGTTAAGGTAAGAATAGTTAAGTTAGTTGCATATCCTTTATTGGGCAGCACAACCAAACCCAGCATGTTTGATTGTAATTCACTAGGCAATTTTTACATGCAATAGTTTTTCTCAATGGCTCGGAACGGTGAAGAAGAAGAAGAAGAATAGTTTGCCATGGCTATCTGAACGACCGGATTTTCATACAACTGAAATCAACACAAAGCGGTCTGCTTCTAAATCGCCCGCAGCTGACTGAGAAAAGAATACAGTAAGATAAGAATACTCACCTGTTGGGTCGTGCAGACTGCCAGTGATTGCTCCAGTGTTGTCGAGTTCCACAATAACGCCCCATTTGGTGAAGAGGTTTCTCAGTTCATTCAGGCGCATCCACTGAAAAGACCAACATACATTCTCATCAAGCAGTATAAGTAAAACAATAAATAATACAAACAACGTCTTATAATAATTAAATGGACTGTTCATTAATCACAAAAGAATGCAGAAAAATTTACGTTTGGGAATATGTAAATTTGTTGGTCCCATTGTAAACAAATGACCCAGCGTACAGATTTCAATTTTGCAAACAACAGCCCCTAGATTTGGAGCGTGCAACTTTTTTGAATCAACATGCAGCACACTAATTGCTAGAGCTCAATTAGAGGTTAGCTTTAAAAATGGGATAATAAACTAATAGGGGAAATAGTGGAATATTTGATCTTTGAAGATGTAGGAAAGAAGAAGAGA
The DNA here is from genome assembly GCA_963921405.1 of Cepaea hortensis. NCBI lineage: Eukaryota > Metazoa > Mollusca > Gastropoda > Stylommatophora > Helicidae > Cepaea > Cepaea hortensis. The sequence continues at coordinate 37,297,477 of OY992877.1, forward strand.
AATAGGAACACACAAGAGGACCTTAACTGTAAGAAACATAGCCTGGATATAAGAGGAGATATGATGACAACTCAACACGACCTCCGTTGCATTCAATCATAGAATGTGACTCCCGGCACTTGGGAGAGCTAATCTAACAGGAGGCAACAGTAGCCACGTTGTAATAGAGTGAAGGTCTGTTAGAAGTTCCACATCTAGGGCGACACTGAGACAGAGTAAATATTTCTAAACAAATAGACTGATGGCCCTGAGACAAGACGACACTTTGTAAATTCCCGGAGCATGCTCGGTGTGTAAACTAACATATTGTTTATTCTTTGTGTTGGGTAAGTTGACTAATTAACTTGCAAATAAGATAATTGGCCTGGGAAGATGGGAGGCCCAATATCTGGAACTCGTGATGAATGGAGAGGGAAGGGTATAGAGGCAGAAACTATTGTAAAGGAAATAAACTCAACGGAAAGAAGCGATAGAATAAAGGAACAACATCTATATGATTTCCCAAAGATTTGATTATTATTTTATACCAAGCATTAGGGATTCATACATGATGCTAGCTCACTATATACACAATGTAAGGAAGGGAAAAGCCACACAGATTCACACATACATGTATATATTAACACACTCCTACACCTTTAAAATGTCTTACTTACACGAATGTTGTATAATTTTGGAGGATTGGGGATGGGGGGTGGGGTGGGGGGGGGGGGGTGGGGGGGGGGGTGGGGGGTGGGGGGGGTGGGGGGGGGGGTTGCCGCACAGAATATTCCCCCGGCTGCTGTGAGTAGTATCTTACGTGCAATTTGATTAGCAAATCTGGATCCAGATCCGTCTGGTGACGTCATATTTTACTATATGAAGGGTATGGATCCAGATTGGTGACATCATAAACCGGATCCATTTCGAACCTCATTTTTGAAAACATTGGCGATGTATTTTCTTGGGTCCTTCCGGTTGACTACTTTCGGTTGACCACTTCCGGTTCACGGGAACCCCTACTCAGGTGCCCCACACCGTGCCGACGTCAGTCAGGTTCGCGCCGGACACTGCGCCGGTCCACCCCACACCGCGCCGGTCCGCCCAGGTTCGCGCCGGTCCGCCTCACGTCGCGGCGTGTGGATATCGAGCCCCTCGATGAGGAGACCGAAGTCAATAAGACAGATTGAGAAAATGATTTGGCTCATCACTCGAGTTACCTCGAGTATCCAGAGTTGGACGTATGAATAACAATTCACGGCTTAGAATGATAGTTACCAACATTCCACCGATGTCCACAGTGGGTATCCATGCTTAGACTCTAAGCTCTAGGCGAAAATCTGCTTAAAAATACTAGCGATGCAAATATTATCATTAAACAATTAAGCCTAATAAAATAATAAATGGCTTTATTTCGAGTATGTATAACGTAGATTATTAATATGAATATAAAAATATTATTCTCAAATTATATAATTAATATCTTATTAAAATATCTTTTAAATAAACAATATAATAAAAAAACGTGGGTTATTGCCCTTGCTCCGAATAAGTTGTCTCCTCTTGCTACCCTGTCTTTACCTGCACGCCATGCCCAAGTCAGCCGAAAGATCATACAGCACTATCATGATAAGTAATCTGCATGAGCTCTCTCTCTCGCTCGCTGGCTATGCTGACAGCGCGCCGCAATACCACCGGTCAGCTGGCCAAATAACCACCAGTTCCCGCCAACACGTGTCTGCAAGTACCTGCGCTGGCTACTTCGCCACGGAATCTAACAGTAACTAACTTAGCGCGCAAGGCTGGTGAAAGCCGGCTAACTGGCCACCACGGTACACGCGTGTAAAAATATATTTTTCGGTCGAGCATTACAACCAGAAACAGTGTATTGTATGAAACTCTTAATAATGGTACGCTAACAGGTGATGCAAAAACGAGTGACTGCAATAATGTTATACTATCCGTGTGTGTTTCCGACTGACACTCTTTCCAGTTTATAGAAACCAACGCATTCACTAATATTGCCAACTGGTTTGCAATGTAGATTCTCTCTCTCCCTTTCTATCTTTCTTTCTCTCTCTTTATCTCTCTCTCTTTCTCTTGTTCTCTCTCTTATTCTCTCTCTCTTTCTCTCTCTTTTTCTATCTTTCTTTCTCTCTCTTTCACTCTCTCTTTCTTTCTCTCTTTCTTTGTCTCTCTTTCTCTCTCTTTATTTCTCTCTCTCTTTCTATCTTTCTTTTTATCTTTCTCTTTCTCTCTCTTTTTCTTTCTATCTCTCTCTCTTTCCCTCTTTCCTTATATCTTTCTCTTTGTATCTGTTTCTCTTTCTTTCACTCTCTCTTTCTCTCTCTCTTTCTCTCTCCTTATCTTTTTTCTCTCTCTCTCTCTTGCTCTCTCTCCTTCTCTCTCTCATTTTCTCTCCTTCCCTCTCTTTTTCTCTCCCTCTTCACTCTCTTTTTCTCTTTCATTCTCACTCCTTTTTTCCTTCTCTCCACCTCTCTCTCTCCATTATCTCTCATTCTATTCCTCTCTCTCTTTCTCTCTCACTCTTCCTCTCTCTCCCTCTCTTTTTCTCTCTTTCTCTCGCCTTCTCTCTCTATCTCTCTCCCTCTCTCTCTCTCGCTCTCTTACTCTCTCTCTATTCTCTCTCTCTTTCTCTCTCGCCCTCCCTCTCTCTTTTCTCTCTCTCCCTCTTTCTCTCTCCGTCTTTCTCTCTCTCCCTCTTTCTCTCTCTTTGTTTCATTTCCAACGAGTATCACTGTAACCGAAAACATGAATGTGTAGGCACGTGTGTGTATACGGGTGAGCGTGATGTCCCTTGTATGAACGTAACTATCGGTATTTATTTTCTGTCTTCTTGTATAGTTCACTCACCGGTCCATAGAGTGTATCTTCCACTGTCGTCTCTCTAGGCCAGAAGGTTTGCCTAGATATATTATAATTTGCGTAGTCTTGGAGTATGTGGTTTGCTGGCTGCGACACCGACCCACAAGTGCACATGCTGATTCACCGATCTTGAAATCTTGTATACATGTGGTTGCGTAATCTAATGTGGCCTATTCTGAGGTGTAGAATAATGACTTGTCCTGATCTGTCCATAACGTGGTGGTCGTCTTGAGCAGGTTACTGTGGCTTTCTGACTGACTTGATCATTCTTTTCTTTTGGTGGTATGTAATGGGTGCATCAGACTGATCTTATTGTACTCCTTCCTTAACCATTCTAGCAGCGCTGGCGCTTTCGGGTATTCCACAGTGGGAAGGTATCAACTGCGTGGTGACCTTATGCTGACTGCTAAGAACAGAAAGTAGTATCCTTAGTACTGACAATTTTCCAGACAGGAGCGTCTTCAGCATTGATTTTGCATTTGTCAATACCACCTAATGGTGCAGCTGAGACACGAGTGTAATGACTTAGCGGGTCAAAGATGGCGGTGCTTCCGGTGCAGCCATAAAAGTACAACCAGACCACACTTGCTCGCTGACTAAAGCCGATTAAAGATGACGATGCATCCGAAAACACGTGGGTAATAACATCCGATCACATATGGTGCTGCTTCCGGGTGCGTGTGTAATTACAACCAGACCACGTGCTCACTGACAACGAGTGGTCAAAGATGGCGTTGCATCCATCACACATGGTAATGGAAAAACCATACCACGTGCTCACTGACTAAAGCCGATCAAAGATTGCGCTGCATCCGATCACACGTGGGTAATGGTCACATCCGCTCACATATGGCGACTCATCCATCCACATGCATAACGATACACGTGGACCACTTGTCTGATGACTTAACCAATCAAAGATGGCGTCGCATCCGGTCACATGACCACACAGTGTATACTATTCTGCTGAGTCATATTTGGTTAACAAATGTTCCTAATTTTCATAAGTTTGGTTTGAAATTTGGCCAAACTTTTTACATTTGGTTGACAAATGTTCCTACTTATTATAAGATTGGGTGAAAGTTGGCCAATTTTTTTTTTCACTTTTTATGAGTTTGGTTGAAATGTGGCCAACATTTTCGCTTTGGTTAACAAAGTTTAATACTTTTTATAAGTGTGGTTGGAATTTGGCCAACATTTTCGCTTTGGTTAACAAAGATTCATACTATTTATAAGTGTGGTTGAAATTTGGCCAACATTTTCGCTTTGGTTAACAAAGATTCATACTATTTATAAGTGTGGTTGAAATTTGGCCAACATTTTCGCCTTGGTTAACAAAGATTCATAATTTTTATAAATTTAATTGAAATATTTCTCTCTTTGGTCACTGTTTTTTTTCACATTTGGTTAACAAAGTTTCCTACTTTTAATAAGTTTGAACGCTGTATGTCGCTACTTTGTCAATATTTTTCCTATTTGACTAACACATTTTCCTAGTTGGTTGATATTTTTTCCCAAGAGGTTAACAAATGTTCATACTTTTTATAAGTTTGGTGGAGCTATTTATAAGTTTGACCTATATTTCCCCCTTTGTCTAACACATTTTCTTATTTGACTGTTGAAGTGGTACATAGAAGCTGTACTTTTGTCTGGTTGTGAAGTGTGGCACTGAGCAATCACACTGAAACATATATTGGTCTTGGAAATGAGTTTCTGGAGAAAGATGTAAAAACCCGTATGGAAACATAGAGAGGTAATGAAAGTGTAGATGTCTAATTTGCTACGTGATAACTTCGCTGCTTATGACAGCGGACACGTGACATGTCATGTTACATGCATTGCCTAAAGTTGAGTTGGGACAGTTTGCTGTGTTCGTGTGTAATATTCTTCTTCTTCTTCTTCTTCTTCTTCTTCTTCTTCTTCTTCTTCTTCTTCTTCTTCTTCTTCTTCTTCTTCGCCTTCGCCGTCGCCGTCGCCGTCGCCGTCGCCGTCGCCGTCGCCGTCGCCGTCGCCGTCGCCGTCGTCGTCGTCGTCGTCGTCGTCGTCGTCGTCGTCGTCGTCGTCTTCTTCTTCTTCTTCTTCTTCTTCTTCTTCTTCTTCTTCTTCTTCTTCTTCTTCTTCTTCTTCTTCTTCTTCTTCTTCTTCTTCTTCTTCTTCTTCTTCTTCTTCTTCTTCTTCTTCTTCTTCTTCAGCTTTCCGAGCCATTGAGGTTCTTTGCTGCAAATACAATCCATCTCCATTCGTCTCTCTGGTGGACCTTCTCTTGCCAGTCGTTGATTCCAAGTGCTTGTAGGTCTGTACATGTATTATCTCTCCACTGTCTTCTTGGTCTACCTCGGAGTCTACGGTCATTTATTTCCTGAGTGTAAGCGAGTTTTGTTTCCCTATTATCTTCCATTCTTTCTATATGCCCCAGCCATTGTAGTCTATTAGTCTTCATGATACCAGTGATTAGCGGGGACTTAAACAGATCATAAATGTCTTTGTTACTTCTTCTTTTCCACTCTCCACTTTGTGTATCCCTAATGGGTCCAAAGATGCGTCTTAAAATTTTGTTCTCAAAGGTTTTTAACAAGGCTTCGTCTCCTTTCGTTGTACTCCAGGTTTCAGAGCCATACAGCACAACTGGTCTTATCAGTGATTTGTATATTGTGATTTTGGTGTTACTAGATAGCGCCTTTGATTTTAGTAGATGTTGTAATATTATAATTTGTTATCATGCACTAGCCACTCATTGCTGTATGACCCGATAGCTGTTACGTACAGATACGAGTTCCCCAACTAGCATCGGTGATCACATCTCTGCGCCATGAGTATCAGAAAGACTTAGTCTGACACTGTGGTGACTTGTTTACACGCACGTATGCTGCATATCCTCTGTATTATACTAATATTGTTAGGTTAACCATATGCCTACTTGGAGAAACAAAACGAAAATGTGAAAGATGTATCCCAAAGCCAACTTACCATTAGCGGCTTGTCACATGTTGAATTGGTTGCTGCTCACATAGACCGGTACTTCTATATAGCGAATGGTGACCGTCTTATACAAGCTATTTTCTGCCCTAGAATGACTCAGCAAAATAGAATGCACTGTCTAGTCATGTGACAGGATGCGACACCATCTTTGACCGGTTAAGTCATCAGCCACGTGTTCCACGTGTATCCTTATGCATGCCAATGGATGAATCGCCATATGTGAGCGGATGTGATCATTACCAACGTTTGATCGGATGCAGCGCCATCTTTAATCGGCCTCAGTCAGTGAGCACGTGGTCTGATTTGCCATTACCACGTGTGATCGGATGTGACGCCATCTGTGACCAATCGTTGTCAGTGAACACGTGGTCAGGTTGTCATTACACATACAACCGGAAGCAGCGCCATATGTGATCGGATGTAATTATTACCCATGTGTGGTCGGATGCAGCGCCATCTTTAACCGGCTTTAGTCAGCGAGCACGTGGTCTAGGTTATGTTTATGGCTGCGACCGGAAGCACCGCCATCTTTCACCCGCTAAGTCATTACACTCGTTTCTCATCTGTACCATTAGGTGGTACTGACATATGCAAAATCAGTGCTCAAGACGCTCCTGTCTGGAAAATTGTCAGTACTAAGGACACTACTTTCTGATCTTAGCAGTCAGCATAAAGTCACCACGCAATTGATACCCTCCCACTGTGGAGTACCCGGAAGCGCCAGCGCTGCTCGAATGGTTAAGGAAGGAGTACAATAAGATCAGTCTGATGCACCCATTACATACCACAAAAAGAAAAGAATGATCAAGTCAGTCGGAAAGTCAGAGTAACCTGCTCAAGATGACCACCACGTTATGGACAGATCAGGACAAGTCATTATTCTACACCTCAGAATAGGCCACATTAGATTACGCAACCACATGTATACAAAAGCTCAAGATTGGTGAATCAGCCTTGTGCACTTGTGGGTTGGTGTCGCAGCCAGCAGAACACATACTCCAAAACTACCCAAATTATAGCATATCTAGGCAAATCTTCTGGCGTAGAGAGAAGACAGTGGAAGATATACTCTATGGACCAGTGAGTGAACTATACAAGAAGAAAGAAAATAAATACCGACAGTTTCGTTCATACAAGGGACATCACGACACCCGTATACACACACGTGCCCACACATTCATGTTTTCAGTTACAGTGATACTCGTTATAAACGAAACAAAGAAAGAGAAAGGGAGAGAGAAACAAAGAGAGAGAGAAAGAGGAAGAGGGAGAGAGAAAGAGAGAGAGGGAGGGAGAGAGAAAGAGAGAGGGAGAGAGAGAGAAAAGAGAGAGAGATAGAAAGAGAGCGAGAGAGAAAAAGAGAGGGAGAGAGAGGGAGAGAGATAGAGAAGGCGAGAGAAAGAAAGAGAAAGAGGGGAGAGAGAGGCAGGGAGAGTGAAAGAGAAAGAGAGAGAGAGGGGGAAAGAGAAAGAGAGAGAGGGGAGAGAGGGAGAGAGAAGGAAAGAAGGAGAGAGAATGATAAAGAGAAGGAGAGAAAGAGAGAGAAAGAGAGAGAGAGGGAGGGTGAGAGAAGGAGAGAGAGTGAGAGAGAGAAAACAGAGAAGGACAGAGAAAGAAAGAGAAAGAGAGAGAGAGACAGAGCGAGAGAGGTAGAGAAAGATACAAAAAGAGTGATATAAAGGGAGAGAGAAAGAGAGATCGAGAAAGATAGAAAGAAAAAGAGACAAAGAGAGAGATATATAGAGAGAGAAAAAGAGAGAGATATAACGAGAGAGAAAGAGATAAAGAGAGAGAAAGAAAGATAGAAAGAGAAAGAGAGAGGTAGAAAGAGAGAGAAAGAGAGAGATAAAGAGAGAGAAAGATAGAGAGAGAAAGAGAGAGAGAAAGAGAGAGAAAAAGAGAACGAGACAGATAAAGAGAGAGAAAGACAGATAGAAAGAGAGAGAAAGAAAGAGAGAAAGAGAGAGAGAGAAAGAGAAAGAGAGATATAATGAGAAAGAAAGAAGGAGAGAGAGAGAGAGAGAGAGAGAGAGAGAGAGAGAGAGAGAGAGAGAGAGAGAGAGAATCTACATTACAAACCATTTGGCAATATTAGTGAATGCGTTGGTTTCTATAAACTGGAAAGAGTGTCAGTCGGAAACACACGCGGATAGCATAACATTATTGCATTAACTCGTTTTTGCATCGCCTGTTATCATACAATTATTAAGAGTTTCATGCAATACACGGTTTCTAATTGCAATGCTCGACCGAAACACATATTTTTACAAGCGTGTACCGTGGTGGCCAGTTAGCCCGCTTTCACCAGTCTTGCACGCTTAGTTAGTTACTGTCAGATTTAGTGGTGAACTAGCCAGCGCAGGTACTTGCAGACACATGCGAGCGGGGACTGATGGTGTTATTTTGCCAGCTGACCGGCCGTATCGCGGCGCGCTGTCAGCATAGCCAGCGAGCGAGAGAGAGAGCTCATGCAGATTACTTATCATGATAGCGCTGTATGATCTTTCGGCTGACTTAGGCATGGCGTGCAGGTAAAGACAGGGTAGCAAAAGGAGACAACTTATTCGGGGCAAGGGCAATAACCCTCGTTGTTTATTGTATTGTTTATTTCAAAGATATTTTAATAAGATATTAATTATATAATTTGAGAATAATATTTTTATATTCAGATTAATAATCTACGTTATACATACTCAAAATATAGCCATTTATTATTTTATTAGGCTTAATCTTTTATTAATAATATTCGCATCGCTATTATGTTTAAGCCGATTTTCGCCTAGAGCTTAGAGTTGAAGCATGGATACCCACCGGGACATCGGCGGAATGTTGGTAACTATCATTCTGAGCCGTGACATTTTATTCATACGTCCAACTCTGGATATTTGAGGTAACTCGTGTTATGGGCCAATAATGTTCGCATCGCTATTATGTTTAAGCCGATTTTCGCTTAGAGTTGAAGCATGGATACCCACTGCGGACATCGGCGGAATGTTGGTAACTATCATTCTGAGCCGTGAAATTTTATTCATACGTCCAACTCTGGATATTCGAGGTAACTCGTGTGATGGGCCAAATCATTTTTCCAATCTGTCATATTCACTTCGGTCTCCTCATCGAGCGTTTCGATATCCACGCGTGACGATGTGGGGCGGACCGGAGCGGTGTGGGGCGGACCGGCGCAGTGTCCGGCACGAACCGGACCGGACGTCGGCGGGGTGTGGGGAATCTGAGTAGGGGTTCCCGTGGACCGGTAGTAGTCAACCGGAAGGACCCAAGAAAACACCGCCCAATTTTTCAGAAATGAGGTCCGAAATGGATCCGGTTCATGATGTCACCAATCTGGATCCATAACCTTCATATAGTAAAATATGACGTCACCAGACGGATCTGGATCCAGATTTGCTAATCACATTGCATCGTCGTCTCCTCGGAAGATTAGCTGGATGAATACCTTGAGATTAGGAATTGTAATTTCTTCTGGATTTTGTTTGGGCTGTTGGCAGTGGCGCTTTATAAATCCTGTGGAGTACCCATTCAGATTTAAGGCATTCTTCAGAGTTTCAAATTACTCTGTCAGTATGTCCTGGGTGCATATCTTCCTAGTACGAACGAACGAACGAACAGACTTTATTTTCAAAGGGTAACAAATTGGGCACGCAGGCCCATCTTACATTCGGCCCTTCCAATCATTCATCTTTCTTTCATCAACAGTGCATAGGAAAACAACATTGTCACATGAATTTTGTAAACATAAACAATGCATATTACTATGTTACGAGACACATCCACCACCCACCCACACATCCCCCATTCACTTCAACTTCCCCACCCAACCACACACACATACAATACATTCCCCCACCCATCCACCACATCCCTACACCTACACATCTCCCCACCCACACACACCTCTCACCCACCACACATCCCATCCACCCACACCCCAAGCACACATACATTCAATAACCCACACATCCCCCACCTACACACATCTCCCCACCCACTCACATATCCTCTACCCGTCCCATTTCCCACCAACAATCACTCACCCAATATCCTCCTCCACCCACACACCTCCAACCACCCAACCAAACACACATTCCTCAGCCACACACATGTCTCCCCGTCAACTCACATATTCCGCACCTACCCAAACACAAATTCCGCACTCACCCACATAATCTCCCATCTCCCCCTGCCCACTCACAGATCCCGAGCCCGCACCTACAAACATCCCCCACCATCTCCTAACCTGCACACACTCACCCACCCACATATCCTCTACCCACCCACACATCCTCTACCCACCCATCCCCCAACCAAACATCCCTTAACCACACACCCTTACTCATATACAATCACCCACCCACACATCCTCTACCCAACCACACATCATCCACCCAACCACACATCCTCCATCCACCCATTCCCCCAGCCACACACCCCTACCCATATACACACACATCCCCACCCACGCACAATCTCCCCACCCATACAAACATCCCTCACACACATCCCCACCCACCAACACATTCCCCATTCACAAACACACACCTCCCATCCACGCACACACAACCCATACATTCATCCCCTCACACATCCCTAGACACACGTACTTATCTTTCAACCACTAACACCCACACATCCCTTACCCACTCATCAACACATACATCTCCTATCTACCCACCCACACTCACACATCCCAACCACCCATCTAAGCACACATCCCCCACCCTCACACACATCCTTCACCCACCCACAAACCCAACCACACCTTCACCTACCCACACAAACATCATTTAACCACACCCAGCTCCCCTCCCACACAATACCACACCCAAACACATCTCAAAGACACATCCCTCACCCACACACACATCTATCCACACATCTCCTACCCATCCACACATCCCCTACCCATCCACACATCCCCCAACTACAATCACCCTCACTACCCACACATACATCCTTCATTCAGCCACACACACCCCCACCCAGCCAGACATATCCCCCACCCACACACACATCTCCAAATCCATCACCCACACCCATCACGCACCCCTCCCCCAACCCACACACCCCCCACACACATTCACCCACACATCTCTCACCCACACACACTCCCCAACCATCCACCCAAACATCCCACACCCATACACATCCCTCACCCACACACACATCCCCAAACCCACAACCACCCCACCTGCACACATCTCCCACCCACCACATATCCCCACACCCACATCTCCCCACCCACACATATACCCCCACCCATCCCATAACCCACTGGTCAAACAAGGTCCGTATTAAGCCCCGTTTGTACTGGACAGGTGTAAAGCTCTGAAAATTTAAGTATTTTCCAGTCCATGTTTCATTGCCGTACACCGATCTTTTAATTGTGCCGTCTGCAGTACGTCACATTAGGATATCTAGAAACGGTAACGCTTCGTTGTGTTCGTGTTCCATAGATAGAGAGATGTTTTATGCGTCATGTTCATCAAGGCCTGAAAAGACGTTGCTTGCAGCTGGTCTGTGGTGATAATTAGTATGTCGTCCACTTAACGATGGTAGAAGACCAAGTTTTTGATGTCTGAGGATCTTCCTCTACACACACGCACGCACACACACACACACACACACACACACACACACACACACACACACACACACACGCACGCACGCACGCACGCACGCACGCACACACACACACACACACACACACACACACACACCCGTTCCAATGGCTTTATTACAAAAGCATGAAAGAAACATTAACAGGTGTGGTAGAATTAAGCAAAGCATTCATTTTGAATGAATTATGCACCATGGGGTGGTCAGAAAAAGCTGCCGTAGGCATTCAGGCAAGCATCCAATTACTTAGGTGGGCGGCGAATGCTGTCCGCAAAAATATGGATTGTGGTTGCTCTCTGAGCCAAGTGTTTACCGCGTTCATTACATCTGCATCTGTGTCAAATCTTTGCCCCTTGAGAGTTTTTTTGTTTGAGAGGTCCGAATAAATGAAAATCACATGGTTACAAATCAGGACTATAAGCTGGATGTTACAGAATTTCACACTTCTACCTTGCTAATGCTTCCTGCACAATCTTTGCGACATGCGGACGAGCATTATCGTGCAACAAAATCACACCGCGAGAAAGCATGCCGGGGGGTCGTTTATTCTTAATGGCCTTTTGCAGCTTGTCTAGTGTTTGCAAGTAGTGGGTAGAGTTGATGTTGACACCAGGTTCTTTAAAGTCAGCCAACAACAGCCCTTGATGGTCAATAAATGCGCTCAGCATAACCATACCAGCGTAAATCTCTAACTTGAATTTTTTGGCTTTTGGTGATCCAGCATGCTTCCATTGCAGGCTCTCTCTTTTGCTGCTCGGCTCAAAGTGGTGACACCATGATTCATCGCCTGCAACTATGCGGAAGAGAAATACATCACTCTTCACTCTGTAACGCAGCAAGTGGTTCAAACACCATGTGTTCCTTTTTTTGGTGGTCGGTCGACATCCGTGGTACCCACTGTGAACACACCTTCCGATATTGCAGTTTCTTACGAACGACCTTTTGGATTGTCCCAATCGACACATCAAATTCTTTCGCTAGCGAACGTATGCTTCGACAACAGTTCATCTGTACTGCTGCATCAAATTTGGCGATGGTGATTTTTTTTTGTTTTTTGCGCTTGACCCCGGACGTCGAAGAAATGTTGTGAACTGACGTACTTTCCGAAACATTCGTGCCCAGTCTGTCACTGTTATCTTCAACACACATTTGTTACCATACGCTGCCTGCATTCTTCCATGAATGTCCACTAGTCGACATCATTCAAATGAAAGAAACTGAATCAACGCTCTTTGAGCTTCTTTGGACGGATTTTAGATCAACCCGGCCATTTTCTCAACGGTCAGAAATAGAACCTATGCATCATGAGACGATAAGCACTTGCTATTTTATTCATTGGTTAGTACTTATCACATGATTATGACATGATCATGTGCATCTTACGCAGTTACGCGCGGTAGGCACGAACAAATTTCAAATGAACGCCCCTTATATATATATATATATATATATATATATATATATATATATATATATATATATATATATATATATATATATGTGTGTGTGTGTGTGTGTGTGTGTGTGTGTGTGTGTATCATCATCAAGTGCCGTGCCGACTGGCGTAGGCGTTCATGACTCTCCACAGATCTCTGTCCTTGGTTTTCTGGATCAACTCTGTCGTTGATATTCCTCCATGCCACCGTCTCAATCCATCCATCATCTGTCCAGTTGTCACGATGTTCTCCATCACCTCTTTTCTCATCACATGACCAAAAAAACTGTTTGTCTCTTTCTTATTGTTCTATATAATGTTCTAGTTTTGTTAGCCTCTTTAAAGCATTCGTTGCTAGTTACCTTTGCAGTTCAAGAAATTCGCAACATTCATCTAAGGAACCACATCTCTGTTGCTTCCAATCTCTTCCTAATTTATTCATTTATATTCCAAGATTCACAGCAAAACAGGTTCTATATGGCTCTTCAGCACTCTCTTTCTTACATTCAATGATTGTGACTTATTGCATAAGATATTGTTCATTTTCTGAAATGCAGCCTTTGCTTGCCCTGTTCTGCTCTTGGTCTTTACTGTGCATCTTCCATCTGGTGTTATAAATGTCCCTAGATATTTAAAACTATCCACTTGGTGAAGAATTTTCCCTTCTATCTCTATTTCACATTTCGGTGTCATCTGTTTCTTTGATATCACCATTGTTACTGCTTTATTGATATTCAAGGAGAGTCCTTTCTTTCCAGAGCACTCTCTGTTACTAAAATGTCCAACAATTGTTGTAGATCTGTTGCATTATCCGCTATCAATACTGTGTCATCTGCATAGAGTACATTATTTATATTATAACCTCCAAATATTTTTCCTGGCTTTTCTTTGATCTCTCTCATTATTACTTCGCTATAGAGGGAGCATAGGTATGGTGATAAAACACATTCCTGTCTTACTCCCAACTTTATATGCTCATAATTTCCTTCTTTATTTCCCATTTTAATTGCTGCTGTTTAGTTCCAGTAAATAGTTTTTATTATTCTGAGAACTTTCCCATCAATGTTAATATCTTCCAACATTTTAATCAGTTCATCATGTTTTACTTTATCAAATGCCTTAGTATAATCTATGAAGCAAAAATATATGTCTTTCTTTGTCTCTATTGATCTTTCTAATAGTTTTCGTAATGCGTATATTGCATTATTTGTATCTTTTCCTTCCCCAAATCCATACTGTTATTCACTAATCTCCATTTTTATTTTCTTCCTTGTTCTTCTCATTATAATTCTGAGTAGAAGCTTAGTGAAATGATTTATGAGGTTAATCGTACGAAAATCTTCGCATTCTTTTGCTCCTGGTCTTTTTGGTATAGCTATAAATACATATTTAAATATATCGCTTGGTATATATCTACTGCTATAAATATCATTCAACAGTTTGGTTAATATATCTACTCCAAATGCTCCCATTGTTTCCAATTTTTCTGTTGTGATTCCCTCTGGTCCAGCTGATTTGCTTGATAGCGTCATCAACTTCTTCTTTTAGAATAGGTGGACCTTCTAAGTTACTTTCTTCTGTTAATTCTGCCATTTCTCCATCATATAAGTCTCTTATATACTCATTCCACCTCTACATTATAGCATATTCCTCCAATAATATATTTCATGTTTTTGACTTAGTTTTCTTCCTGTAAACTCACTGATTTGTTTGTGCATATTTTTTGTATCTTTAATAGAATTTATAGAATTTAGTTCAATTTTCTTGCACTATATATATATATATATATATATATATATATATATATATAAATTCAGGTACGAAGAATCATGTTTCAAAATGTGTAAAGAAGTATTGTAGTTTAGAGGATTCATTCCCTACATCGGTCAGTTGGACTTAAAAGTTGACGTCTCGTTCAGAAAGCAATGACAAACTACTGAACGTTAAATTGTCTAGAAAAGTAACCTGGGGTTGAACGCAACGTCCTGCAAAGGATATGCAACATTTGTGTCGGCGTCTGTGGCGAAGGTGTAGCGAGGGTGGTTCCCGCATACCGCACTCAAAAGTAGGTGCAGGCAATTTGGAAGCAGATATCCTTGTGTTAATTTTTAACAATGGAATAGGCGCCTGTCTTTCAGGAAGCTATGGCAAACTACAGAATGTAAATTTGCCTAGTAAATCCTAAAAAGCCACACACACACACAGACAATGTGGGAGTTGATTGCCACGTACTGTATGAGTAAATAACTGTTATTGTAATTTTAACATTCAATAATTCAGATGTAATTTGAATGGCATCGATTGAAATTGTAAATGTATATCTATAAGTACACAATTACAAGAATGTTATCAGGAGAACCCAGGTTCGAATTCTCGGTAAGGTGTGGAGTCTTTTTCTTTCGGGGGTAAAAAGAAAACTCAAACCTGCACAGTTCGCGGCGACTGCAGTAGCCAGGCGGCCTTAATTTATCAGGCTCAAGACCCCACATGCCATACACCGCAAGGTACTATATTTGCAGTAAATGACATGTGTTTTTTTTTTTTTTTAAACATTTATCATGTTCATCAAAAAGCATTAAAAAAAAAAAGGTCGGCTGTATTTAATCCCAACCACTTTCTGTCCTGCATTCTCGCGGTATATTATGTTTCTAGTCTAACTGTTTATGTTGTCCACCCATGTGTATCGTCGAGATCCTCTTGTACGCATCACCTCCACTATCGCCTTCAACACGCAGTTCTAACACATTTCGATGAACTCTGTATATTCCGCGAGTGCTTTAGTTTTCTGACCTTGATCTCATTCAATTTTTTTCTCCAGGCACATTTTAGTAATGCTTCTTCGTTTTCTTCTCCTGCTACGTCATTTCCGTCTGAGCATTGGGCTGGACTTTTGGCAATGAAATGAATGAAACCCTTGGAGTAGAAATAATCAAATTTTTTCCGACCTCAGCCATGTTATATGTGATGTGCCGAGTAATGACATGGTTAAAACCTAATATGCCGTTCTGCAGATCTGAAATTCCTGTACCAGTTTTCTATTCCCGCTGGTTTCTGAACTTGCAGACAGAAAGAAGTTATTTGCATCACAGTCTCCGTGGAGATGATACTGTGGTACTGTATACAAAGAACACAATCTCTACACTAGCCTCACTCCGATAGACGCTGGCGCTTGTCAAAGCTGAAACGACCTGGTTTTGTAAGTATTGAAGTTAAGAAGATTCAACAACCATCCAACTAATCAACCAACACACCAATCAATGAGCCAATCAACCGATGAACCAACCAACGAACTAGCCAACCAGTCAACCAGCTATGCTATTCCTCCTATTCGTCTATGTATGTTATAAATCACGACTTATTAACGATTACAGGAAACGAATCAAATTTTAAATTTAAAGCACCCTTTCCCGCCTCGTACAAAACTTGAGCGAAACAACTGTAAAAATGAGAGAATGCAGATAGATATTGTGGGAAAAAGCCATTAAAATGTCAGTAAAAGGAGAAGCAGTTAATAGTACCACAAACAGCGTAGCAGATACAAAAAAAAAAAAAAAAAAAAAAAAAAAAAAAAATTGCGCGCGCGCGCGCGCACACACACACACACACACACACACACACACACACACACACACAGACAGACAGACAGACAGACAGACAGACAGACAGACAGACAGACAGACAGACAGCCAGCCAGCCAGCCAGCCAGCCAGCCAGCCAGACAGACAGACAGACAGACAGACAAACAGACAGACAGCCAGCCAGCCAGCCAGCCAGCCAGACAGCCAGACAGACAGACAGACAGACAGACAGACAGACAGAGATGTGTTGTTTGTTTACTTGAAAACCCATTGCACGATAGTCTGGGATTCTGGAGTTCTGGTCTATGGGATTGTTGACGCCTGAATGTCTGGCATACGACATGGCCACCCAGTAGGTGCCTCGTCCTGACGCTCGGATGTTGTCTGGCAAGCCGGGAAGGTTGACTGAGAAGGGATTCACGCTCAGCCAGGAATTACGTTTCAGGCTAACCCTGTGTGATGAGATACAGATTGTATGAAGTGTTGGGCGGCAGTAGTCCAGTATGGTGCATGGTGTTAGGACGCTTTGTCTCATGCCATGTCGCCGCTGGTATTCCGTGGCGAATAGCATCACCCGGGATAAGAAAACTCAGCTCACTACGTTAAAAACCAAAAAAAAAAAAAAAAAAAAAACTACTTAAGCAATTGTATGTCTGAGTTGTCAAGTAAAGATATTCACATAGCAGATACTGCCATTGGGATGTGAAATTTTACGCCTTCGCATATTCTAAGCCACGACATATGAGGTGGAGTGGACAGTTCTCTTTACTGTCGCCTTTACTTTCCAGACAATTCACAGTACATCGTCTGGTGCCCATTTTTAAGAGACTAGGTTGACCAGAAGCCGTACTGGTCGGAAAACAAATAATGTTGCCTCTGTTAAAGATTGAACCCGAACCATTGTCTTCGCAGGCATACGCACTAACCTCTATGTCACAGCGGTTTTTTAGAAAGTTAAAGGCAACTCATTTTGTGGACACAGTTAGGATCTTTTCCTTATATGGATGTCTAGTGGTGGTGCTGTCATGATATTGTGCAATCATAGGCTGTAAATTTCCGTTTTACTTTGTGGACATTTAAACTATTCCGTGTTAATGGTAGCGTCTATACTTTCAACGTTCATCGTCTGAACGAATAAGGTTGTTTGAGCTTCATGTCACTTGTTGTTTGGGCTTCATATCACCAGTTGTTTGAGTCTCAGCAGAGATGCCCTTATTGTGACTGGGGACAGGAGATGGATAAGACACAGCATTACAATTGCTTTGGTCGTTGGATTGGAGTCTGTGAAATATCTAATCATTACCAGCCCAGGCCTCATCTCGGGCAGTCCATGAAGGGTGCGCTATATTGGATCGTGTCCACAATGCATAATATTATGCCTTTCTGCAGATGTGAAGTTCTATTAGCTGTAGTTTATATCCCGCTGGCTTCCGAGCTTGCAAAGAGAAAGGAGGGCTCTTTTGGAGTTAGTACTTTGACACGGGAACAAGAGATAAGTCTCTAAACAATCAAATCTCACTTCGATAGATGCAAGTCTTGTTCAGGACTCTCTGTGGGAGTCACAGGGAGTCTCTGTGGCAAAGTGGTCAAGCCGTTTGACTCGTGCTCCGAAGGTTGTGGGTTCGATTCCGGGCCGCACCCTTCGGTTTACGAGTTAAATGTTTCGGAGACTTTTGTGGGTCGTCGCTATAAGCTACGGAGTTCGTGCTTTGTGCGACGCTTTCCGTGCTGCGGAAAGAGACCGAGCCATATGGGATAAAACCCGGTGCAATGAAGTCGACCCTGTCGACTTTTAAGCGACTTTTAAGCGACTTGTTCAGGACTCTTATAAATTCTATATCAGACTTCCAAACAATTCCCGAACAACTAACCAGCCGACCACGAACCCAGTAAACATCAAAGGCAGACGATAAGACACATTGATTCTTGATAACAGATATATCTTTTTAACAGATAGACGGCAACTCGAAGAAATACTCAGAAGAAGACACAATAGATATTAGAAATATTTAACTCATTGTCTACGTAGCATACAATGAGTCTGTAGTATATTAAAACGTCCTTACAATTACCTAGTATTGACTCCTTAAGTACCATACTTTGGGGGAGAAAACGGCGCTAGACTTGACCTCTGTGACGTCATCTAAGTTTAAATATTAAGCCAATGATTGGTCGAGTACCCGGCCAGACGTGGCGCTAGATTTAACATTAATTTAGCCTTAATCTACCCTTAATTTTTAAGGGTTAGTAAACATTTTGTCAAGCAGAACAAAGGACGCACACGTCAAGCCTCCCCGCTGGGGAGGGCAAAAATAGCCCAAAATAATGCCAATCTCTGGAGCTTAGGTACATGGAAAATGCATTATGAATGCGTAATCATGTCCTTTGATAAGGTACATATATCATTGTGTTTAATATTAATTGTGAAAATAATAAAGGAACAATTTATGTAAACGAGGGCCTAATTGATTGTGTTTTACTAAGCAGACATGTTTTGCCTCGCTGTCAATTTTCCTTTGCTATAAAGTTTCAAATTCCTATGTTAAACTTATTCTATGCATTGTGAAACTATCTCACTATCAATGCCTATAAATCTGAAAATATTCTATGTGCTGTAGAGTAGTAACTCTAAGGACATTTCACGAACTTTCTCTCCATGCGGACGAATAATATTATTAACGCACCTTATGGACTTCTTGTTGGAGAAATAGTTCTGCTAATATTAACATGCCTTGAAGAGATTAGAACAAGAATCGCCATTGCGAAAGTAGCCTTTAGCAAGATGAAAAACATTCTGACCAATAAATTGATGTCAATTGAAACGAGAAAAAGAGTGTTGAGGGGATACATAGAGCCTGTTCTTTTGTATGGATGTGAAACTTGGACAATGTGCAGTCAAGCTGATGGCTGCAGAAATGTGGTTTCTGAGGAAAATGCAAAGAATACCATGGACAGATAGAAAAACCAATGACCAAGTACTACAAGAGACAAATGAAAATCGTAGATTGATTAGAGAAATTAGACGTAGACAGTCAAAATTTTTTGGACATGTTATGAGAAGAAATGGACTGGAGAACTTGGTGACAGCTGGCAAGATCGAGGGGAACAGACCAAGAGGAAGACCGAGAGGAAAATACCTGGATGGCTTGGCCACATGGCATGGACGAGACAGGAACACTGAGCTGATCCACGACTCTGGTGATCGAGTGAAATGGCGAATCATGACCGCCCACGCTTTCCGGCATGGCACATGATTGATTGATTGAATATTAACTTGAACGATTGTGTCAAGTCGGTACAACTTTCTTGTTTACATATTAGTAACCGAACAGTATGTGTGATGGACATGTAATCCTTTCATAAATATGCAAGGGAAATGCCATGTTGGATGATTATAATCTCAAGAAAGAAATAAAGAAAACGCATGATATTTATATTCAAATGTCTGGCAGGGCGTGCCTTCAGTCTGCATCTCATCATTGTGGTAGGTGCATGGGCGAAGATTTATGTATATATATGTTAATTTTGTTAAAACTGGGACAGTCCCTTAGTTTCGTTGACCTTGCTGATTGATGGTGCGTCAGGCGGTACCTCCCAGAAGTAAAGGCAGACGATACTCTGGTGTCGGTGTACTCTATATATCCTTTTATCTTGATATACATTTAGATACGGAAGTCCGTCCTGGGTATTCCAGCTGAAGTAAGAATATCAATCGCGTCGTGTCAATCATCTTCGTCCATGTCTTTTGCTGTCTAAGGCACCTAATAAGTGCATCAGTCAACATTTAGTTATTGGTCCAGACTATATTTAGGACATTTTCCTGTATTACCTCAAAACAGGCTTTTAACCCAGAATCCTGTTCGGTGATAATGTCCAAATCTACCACCTGCCTTTCCAGTGTTGAGAATGACAAAAGAACACAAACCAAAGCATTGATACAACTTTGTGTTATGTTAACATTTTCACAATACACTTACAATAAACAAAAGGGGAAGGAGAATGCGGTGTGTTTTCCATTGTTCTCGTCCCTCGTTGCTGATTGTAGAGTTATTCTAACTCAAAATGTGAGTAGGGTATCTTCTCACTTAGTATTCTTATATGAGCTTGTTACTGGGCTTTTCTGATGCGTGAGGGCCATCCTTTCCATCCAAACACTTTGATATTACATCTGTCATTCGTCTTCTTTCGTTCGCCTGAAATGTATTTATAACTGCAATGTTGTCTCTTGTATGAATCTAACAGTCTTTTTTAGTTCACTCAGCGGTCCATAGAGTTTATCTTCCACTGTTGTCTCTGAAAGGCAGAAGGTTCGCCTGGATATGTTGAAATATGGGCAATCCTGGAGTATGTGCTCTGATGTCTGCGACGCCAAACCACATGTGCACATTGATGAGTCCCAATCTTGAATTTTGTATACATGTGGTTGCGTAATCTATTGTGTCCTGTTCTGAGGCGCAGAAGAATGACCTGTTCTGGTCTATCCATAACATGGTAGTCGTCTTGAGTAGGGGTTGGTGGCCTTCTGACTGATTTTATCATTCTTTTCTTTTGGTGGTATGTAATGGGCACATCAGGTTGTTCTTCTTTTGCTCCTTCCTTAGCCAATCGATCAGCTCTGTCGTCTCCGGGATTCCACAGTAGGATTGTTTCCACTGTATGGTGACTTTATGCTGACTGCTAAGTTCATAAAGTATTGTCCTTAGAACTGGCAATTTCCCAGACAGGAGCGCCTCTATTACGGATTTTGCATCTGTCAATATCACCGCAGGTTGTGTACCATGGCTGGTATTTTGTAATTTCTCTGTGGCTATCTTGATTGCCTCAATTTCAACATCATATTTATGGTAGAGCATTCCTGTTGGAACTCTGGCAGTGTCTCTAGTATTATTTGGGTATTATATGTACACTCCATTCCATTTCGAACAGAATTTTGTGCTGACCCATCTGTGTAGACTCGGATCAAGAGATACTGTGGGTATTCGTCATCAAGGAAGCTGAGAGTGGCTGATCTGCGCTGTACACTGTTCTGTTCTTCCTTGTCAAATATTCCTCTCACTTTTGTCTGGATTGGTAGCGATAGTCTATGTTCATCTTTCCACGGGGCTCGCTCTGGAATAGTTGTCAGGGGGATACCAACAGTGGGAAGATCGATGGTTTCTCTTCAGTGTCGTTTGGCCTGGTGGATGAAACTACTTCTTTTCAACCGCACCATAGCTAAGTTTTCACATCGGTTCTTCATAGGGTGGCCTGGCAAGCTGAGGAACTTTTCTGCTTGTATTAATGTTTTTGTATCTCTGCGTTCTCTTAGAGCTTGTGTTCTCCCCATTTTTGTCCATTGCTACTATGGGGTTGATCTCTTCCCTCCTGTGATGACTCTAAGAGCTTTATTTTGCACCTTGTCCAGCTTCTGTGATGGTTGTTGATGCTGAACACCACGCATTTGACCCGTATTCCAAGTGTGGTCGTATGCTCTGTTGATAAACTTTGTTAAGTATTTTCCCACTGGCTCCCCAAGTGTACCCACTTAGCTTTCTCAGGATGGCTATTTTCCTTCTGGCTTTTGCTACTGCCTTTTTTTATGTGTTTCCTCCATGTCAGCCTGTCGTCGAATGTTACACCAAGGTATGTTGGTTCTTTATCTTCTCTTAGGGGTGTTCCATTTATGTTAATGGTCCCTGCCTTTTGTTTCGGAGAAAGGTTTAATAGAGTGGTGCTGCACTTGTCAGTGTTTATGCTGACACACCATCTATTTGCCCATACAACAAATATATCTACAGCTCTCTGTAGCAATATGGTAGCCACTGATGAATGTTCATTTGTGCTCCACAAAACCAGATCATCAGCGTACATTGCCGCTTTAATTCCATACGGTACATTAGCAACATCTTCATTGATGAAGATTAGAAAAAGTGTTTGAGACAGTACTGCGCCCTGGGAAACACCGTGACGCAATAATACTTTCTTGCTCTTAAGACCGTCTATCTGTACTCGGGGTCTTCTGTTGTGCAAGTATGCTTTTAACCATTTGTACATTCTTCCAATGACTTTACAGTTTCTCAGTTTCTTCATCAGACCTACTTTCCAGACTTTGTCAAAGGCTTTCTTCAGATCTATCCAATCCACAAGTACCAGCTTCTTCTCTTGGAATGCATCCTCAACATCTGTCATAACTTAACAAGAATTTCTAAGACATCGACAATATATCTAGAATTCCTCGTCTCTTTCTTTAGCTGTATTCAGCATTAGACCAAGGGCCATCAACCATATCAGGTAACATTCTCCTTTTTCTTTGTACTGACATACACAAGGCTTCTTACATCACCCTCATCATGCCCACACTGGAGTAACATTAAAATGTATATTCCAGCAATAAAATAACAATCATGAATAGAATACATAAATCTCATACAGAGAAACCATGTAAATCACTCATATATGAATAATGATAATCATATTAATAATGCAGGGGCTATTCTTGAGATTTCCTCTCATTCTTCAATCCATAAGACCCAAACAGATGGTCTCCCTCCTTCCTAAAGCAGCATGAGGTTTGTGAACGCTATTATATATATATATAGAGAGAGAGTAATATTTATGAAGATTTATGTTCAGAAATAACCAACAACGTTCAGAACACTTACCATATCGCAGAAGTTATTTCCTGAAAAACCGGATACTTCTTATGCTAGCAGGAATGGGTGAGGTATATATATATATATATGGCTGACAGACTAGTGACCGGGTGTGTGGAAAATCCTCGTCTACATAATTCACATTCGGATAACATAAGCCGAGAAACTGAACGGTCGTCATCTTTTTTTATCTATGTGATGATGTAGGAAAGTACCTTTTGCAAAGTCTTAAGTTGGAGCTCCTGAAAATTTGACTGACTTAGGCCTCAATTTCAATAGCCACAGAGCCCACTTGCACGGAGTATTTGTGAATCCAGCCCTGGAGAATGGGGATTCTGTGCTATTTCAATCCTGTATATTATAGATTGGGATATATTCGCCAGCTAATTTCCTGTGGATATTAAATGTGTGGAATACAATTGAAGGCATCAATTCGATCCCTGGACAATAGGGACATCACCTGTTCGGCATGGGAGATAAATAGCTATCATCAGAAGAAAGCAAAGGAATGGAACTAAACACTTAATCAATTAGTCTAGTTAAGATGGAAACCGGTCTCTGTGGCTAAGGGCTTGCGAACGCGGTTTTTGAGCCCGTATACGCGGGTTCGAAACACAGCGGTGCTGGTTTTTTCGAATAAGGTATAGGAGCCGGTCGTTCAGAAAGCAATGGCAAACTAATGAACGTAAAATTTCCCCAGGAATCACGAATAGCGAAAATACTGGGGTTGAATGCTACGTCTTGTGAAGGACATGCAATTACAAGTTGTACTGATTGACTATTAATGTCGTTTTATGAACTCATACCATTGTTTCTTTTTTAAAATCAATGTATGTTTCAATGGTGTTAGAACCAATTAGGGGTGTTGGTTTGATTTGAGGACATGGATATTTTGGGGGAAAACATGGGGGTTACCACTTGAAATTGTGTTTATGATATTACATACCATCTCATGTGAATGTGTACCTATGTCATAATTCAATCCCATGCCTGTTCCGGAAATTCAGAATGGTCGTTCTCTCTCTCTCTCTCTCTCTCTCTCTCTCTCTCTCTCTCTCTCTCTCTCTCTCTCTCTCTCTTTCTCTCTCTCTCTCTCTCTCTCTCTCTATATATATATATATATATATATATATATATATATATGTGTGTGTGTGTGTGTGTGTGTGTGTGTGTGTGTGTGTGTGTGTGTGTGTGTGTTACTACAGATCTTGATTTCATTCAATAGTGAACTGTTTGTCCAAATGTTAATGTTTACGTCAATTGCTTGTTGATGTTTGTTCAACAGTGGTTGTTCTATATGTTGTAAACAATAAATGTCCTCTAGCACTATAATATATTCAAAAGGTGATCTAGTGGGAATGGAGAAGTACGCATAGACACAGTTATAAAAAGAAGTGAAGTATTTTCCTTCTTGTGTTTATGGTAAAATTCCATGATCACCTCAACTGGTGAAATGAGTAAGATTCTAAAATAATCCCTTCAGGGATCCCCTAGACAACAAAGCAAAAATATTCTCATATATTAAATCCCACATCTCACAGAGATATTCACCTGGATGGCTTGGTCAAGGGATATAAAAGGGACAAGAACACAGACTGGTGATCGTGTGAGATGGTGAACCATGACCGCGCAAGCTTATTGGCACATAATGATGATGATGTTATTTACTAACCCACTCACCATGCACCGATCAATTACTAATTACGTGATCAGAACCGTTTCATGTTTCTTGACTTCGCCAGTCTCAGATTTTAGTATTCATCACACTGTAATAGTTATTGCTACTATCTGTAATATTATTATAGAATATATATGACTTTCGGTCGCCAACATGGCTGTTAGGCGTTGAACCGTTAAGGCAAGTGTCGTGTTTATGCTTGCAGCTACGGTTTGCAATCGCATTTTCCTCATGTTGGACTGGTACTACATGGTTCCGTCGCCCTGCTACTGAGTGAGTGCGTGGGCGACACTGTGAGCTGTAAAATTCGCGGGGAATGATTTTACATCTGTCCTGTACAGTGACCTGCATGTTCGGAACAATAGTTACCGGCTGTTGCTGAATAGACTGATTTGCCTTTACGGTTCACGAGTGAATTTTTCAGGAGATTCCCGGGAGTCGGCGCTGAAGCTGCGGAGTTCGTGCTTTGTGCGACACTTTCGGCTGGTCACCCTGCGCTAAAAGACAGAGCCATGTGAGAAAACCCGGGTCAATGAGGTCTTTCTTGTGACTGCCGAGTCCATCGACGATGAACTATGATTTTCGTGGATTAATTTTGTGTTGGCATTCTGGCAGCGGCATTATGCACAGTATACCTGTGCGGGCTGTTGGATTGGCGAGACTCCTGTCTATCCACTTTTCACATTGTACAGTGGGGAGCATTTTGTGTGATATTCACTGGCACAGGAACGGAGCATAATGGGGACGACCTGTTGCCGTGAAGTTGGAACCTCAACTAACTAACTAACTAATTAATTATCAATCAATCAATCATGTGCCATGCCGGAAAGCGTGGGCGGTCATGACTCACCATTTCACTCGATCACCAGTGTCGTGGATCAGCTCAGTGTTCCTGTCTCGTCCATGCCATGTGGCCAAGCCATCCAGGTATTTTCCTCTCGGTCTTCCTCTTGGTCTGTTCCCCTCGATCTTGCCAGTTGTCACTAAGTTCTTCAATCCATTTCTTCTCATAACATGTCCAAAAAATTTTGACTGTCTACGTCTAATTTCTCTAATCAGTTTACGATGTCCATTTGTCTCCTGTAGTACTTGGTCATTGGTTTTTCTGTCTGTCCATGGTATTCTTTGCATTTTCCTCAGAAACCACATTTCTGCAGCCATCAGATGCTTTTCAGCTTGACTGCTCATTGTCCAAGTTTCACATCCATACAAAAGAACAGGCTCTATGTATCCCCTCAACACTCTTTTTCTCGTTTCAACTGACATCTTTTTATTGGTCAGAATGTTTTTCATCTTGCTAAAGGCTACTTTCGCCATGGCGATTCTTGTTCTAATCTCTTCAAGGCATCTCCCATCAGATGTTATAATTGTTCCAAGATAATTGTACCGATTCACTTGTTGAAGAACATTTCCATTTACTTGTATATTACATTGTGGCACTTCTTCCTTCCTACTGACGACCATAACCTGAGTCTTTTTACAATTTAATTCTAACCCCAGTTGCTCACTGTGTACAACAACCGCATCTACTAATTGTTGCAGGTCCTGCGCATTGTCTGCAATTAATACTGTATAATCTGCATATCTAATGTTATTGATGTTTCGTCCTGCAATGCTGATTCCATTTATAACCTCACATTTCTGAAAATATTTTCACTGTACAGGGAAAAAAGATCTGGAGACATCACACATCCCTGCCTAACACCTCTCTTAATTGGCTGATACTGTCCCACTTCATTATCAATCCTTATTGCAGCTTGTTGTTTCCAATATATGTTTTTAATAAGTCTAATGTTTTTCCCATCAATTTGTAGATCTGCAAGCATATCCACCATGCTGACATGTCTAACGCTATCAAAAGCCTTTGTATAGTCAATAAAGCAAAGATGTATATCCTTGTTTACTTCTATAGCACGTTCAATAACTGTTCGCAGCATATACACAGGATTTACTGTACCCTTTCCTTCTACAAACCCGCATTGTTCTTCCCCTATTTCAGGTTGTATCTTCTTCCTCATTCTTTGCATGATAATTCTTAGCAAAATCTTTGTGATGTGACTCATTATACTAATTGTTCTATGTTGATCACATTCCAAGGTTCCTGATTTCTTTGGGATTGCAATAAATATAGAGTTACATAATTCAGGAGGTATATCTCCAGTATCATATAATGTGTTCAGCAGTCTGGTGACTTGATCTAGTCCAAATTCTTCTAAAGCTTTAATCATTTCTGTTGTGATGTTATCTGCACCGGGGGCCTTGCCAGCTTTCATATGCTTAAGAACATTTCGAACCTCCATCTCCAAAATTGGCGGTCCTTCATTATTAAATCTAATACCATACTGTTCGTCTCTGTTATCATCATAAAGGTGTTTCACATAATCTGTCCATACCTGTAGAATCTGGTCTTTTTCTATTATGATTTTGCCATCTTCAGTTTTTAGACACCCTGTTGATGTACTTGTTCTTTTATTAGTAAGTTCCTGAATTCTTTTGTGCACTAATTTGGTATTTTGACTGTTGTGTTGATTTTCAATTTCTAAGCACTTTTCCTCAAGCCATGCTTCTTTTGCCTCCTTACATAATGTTCTGACTTGTCTGTGAATTTCTTCATATTTGACAGAATTAATCATAGAATATAATATCATCAAGTGCCATGCCGGCTGGCGTAGGCGTTCATGACTCCACAGATCTCGGTCTTTCATTTTTTGGATCAACCCTGCTGATGATATTCCTCCATGCACCATCTCATTCCACCCAGCATAATTTCTCTTGGTCGGCCTCTACCTCTCTTCTCGATCTTTCCAGTTGTCACGATGTTCTCTAATGTCTCTCTTCTCATCATATGACCAAAGAGAGCTGTTGTCTCTTTCTTATTGTATATAATGTCCTAGTTTCATTAACCTCTTTCAGGCAGTCGTTGTTAGTTACTTTGGCAGTCCAAGGAATTCGCAACATTCGTCTCAGGAACCAAATTTCTGTTGCTTCTAAGTTTTTCCTTATTTGTTCATTTACATTCCAAGATTCACAGCCATACAGCAAAACAGGTTCTATGTAGCACTTTGGCACTCTCTTTCTTACATTCAATGATAGTGATTTATTGCATAGGATACTCTTCATTTTCCAAAATGTAGCCTTGGCTTGCCATATTCTGCTCTTAATCTATGTTGTACATCTTCCATCTGATGTTATAAATGCCCCTAGCTATTTAAAACTATCAACTTGGTTAAGAATGTTTCCTTCTATTTCTATTTAATATTTTGTAGTCACCCTTTTCTTTGATATCACCATAGTTACTGTTTTCTTGATATTCAAGGAGAGTCCTTTCTTTCCACTCTCTGTTGCTACAATGTCCAACAATTGTTGTAGATCCTTTGCAATATCCGCCACAATACTGTGTCATCTGCATAGCGTATATTATTTATATTATAACCACTGAATAATATTCCTGGCTTCATTTTGATCTCTCTCATTATTACTTCGCTTTAGAGGGAGAAAGAGATGCGGTGACAAAACACAGCCCTGCCATACTCCCAGCCTATTTGTTAATAATTACTCTCTTTATATCCCATTTTAATTGCTTCTACTTGATTCCAGTAAATATTCTTTATTATTCTGAGATCTTTCTCATCAATGTTCATATCTCAAAGTAACGTAAACAAAATGATACAAAGGATCTCTTCATTGAGTAAAATCTTCTAACAATACAAAATAAAATTGATTAAAAAAAAGGCAATCAAAAGTTAGCTAATTTTGTCAATATGCCGAATAACTGTCTTTGTACATAGTTATCTTGTCGCTTTCGCTTAATTAATTTATGAAAATTGAAAAAAAAAAAATTACCACATTTTGCCGGTGGGGAATCGAACCACGGTCTCCTGCGTTAAAGGTGGAGATATTTACCGCTATGCCACTGAGAACACAACGAAAGTTTAACAAATATATGTCATGTAGTTAGTCCCGATGACATCACATAGACTTGCCTTTGACCAATTACCTTTGACCCATTGAGGCTCTGTAAGATATACCAAATCACGTATTCACTGCGGAACTATTTGGGACCGCAATTCGGAAGAGTGCTTCCAACATTTTAATCAATTCATCATATTTTACTTTATCAAATGCCTACTGTTAAAAAAAAACAAAAAAAACGAACACTTTTGGTGTTACTTTTATAAAAGATACTCGCTGATTGAACATCATTCAACCTATCGACTGTGTCCATCTGGTCATTAACTTCTCGTGGTTACCTGAATTGTACTCACCTCATGATTCCCGAGGTCATGAAAGCGATCAAGGTTAAAAAAAAAACAAAAACGTTTTTGACAATAACTCGTGACAGGTTCATGATAATCCCGTGAAACTTCATTCATTCATTCAGTAGCATGTCCTTTGCAGAACCTCGCTCCCTTAACAACCTTTCGAAAAACTGCTCGATCAGAATCAAGATGTCCCGCGTCCGATACACCCATCTTCTCTTTGGTCTTCCTCTCTTCCCAAGCAAATACTCCTCCATTATTGTTCTCTCCAAGCTTTCTTGACGTTTCAAGTGACCAAAATATTTCAATTTTCTTTGTTTTATGGTCTTTAATAGCCAGTCTTCTTCAATATTCAACTTTTGAAGTATGGATGTATTTGTTCTTTTCTTTATCCAAAATATTCTTAGAAATCGTCTATAACATTTATATTCAAACGCATTTATGCGCTGTTCAGCTTGTTTAGTAAGTGTCCAGGAATCACAGGTGTATGTTGCAATGGGAAAGATGCATGCTCTTAAAATTCTAATTTTTGTAGTTCTGTCTGTCGCACTCCACAATTTATTCAGTTGTTTTAGTCTTTGAAGAGCAATAGATATTCATCTTTTAAGTTCTTTCATTGTGTCACCATTGTTGGTAATCAATGACCCAAGATATTCAAAATTTTCCACCACCTCCAATTTTTTCTCATTAACATATATTTCTTTCTCCGTAGCAGTTTTATCTATATGCATCTAATGGAAGTGGAGGCAGTCACTGCGGCTCTCCGCTGGATGGAGAATACGACACACACACACATCGTGATTGTAACTGACTCAGAAAGCATGCTGACGAGGGTGAGGACGGGCAGACTTCGTGAGGAGTGGCTTGCTTCGCTTCGGAGGTCACGGGTGACAAGCATCGCCTGGATCTTTTCTCCGGGGCATGCCGGTGTGCTGGGAAATGAACAGGCGGACAGATTGGCTGGCTCTGCAGAACTTGGTGGAGTATTGATACATGACAAGGCAGACGTGGTTGCGGCCTTGTGCGAGCACGTGCACACCTCGGAGGAGCAAATGGATTACCATGGTCTGGCAAGAATGAGACAACGAGGAGTGACGAAGGGATCTGGCCGACGCTCAATGCTCAAAGGAAAGGCGAGACGGACTTATAATCAGATTGCTACTGGTACTATTAGTGTTGGAACTCTTCGCTGGCTGCTGAGAATGGGGACGGAGCACTTATGGGAATGCCCCGAATGCTGTGATGTCGATTCCTAAATCAATCAATCAATCAATCAATCTATATGCATTATCTTTGTGTTTGCTACGTTAAGATATAAGTTGTTACTTTCACTATTATTTTGGGTTGAGGTTATAACTGAACAGAAATCACCTTGATCATATTATTAAACGCCTTAAAAGATTGACGCTCCTCGAATAAATTCAGTTGAAAATTCAGTGCGCAAGTGCGGCTCACCTCAATACAGAACAACGACTCATCAGTGTCAGTGACAGTGTCCGATTATGGGATTCATATATCGATATTCCCATGGACTCTGCTATTCCCTCCGTCCAACGTTTACGTGGTCGGCCTCTTCATCTGTTTCCATCTGGTTTATACATCATTGCTTGTTGTGGTATGCTGTTGACTGGTAACCTACTTGCATGGCCAAACCATTTGACTTGCTGCTTTCTAATAAAATCTAGTGCTGCTTTAACCCCCAATTTAGTCCTGATTTCTTCATTTCTGATCTTATCTCCTCTTGATACGTTGAGTATTCTTCTCAGGAACCTCATTTCTGTTGTTGGGATTTTTCTTTTCTCTTTTTCTGTCATTGTCCAGGTTTGGCATTGGTAGCATAGAGTTGGTATAAGATTGTGTTGTAAAGTGTTTTCTTAGATATTACTGATACATGTTTGTTCTTTAGTATTGGTGCCATTTGTCCAATGAGTTGATTTGCCTTATTACACCTATTTTCGATCTCGTCTTCTGATCTGCCATTTGATGATAATATACTTCCCAGGTACTTGAAACTCTTCACTTGTTTCAAGGGATGTTCGTTTAGGTGAATTGTTGGTGTTTGTTCTTCTTTAGTTATAGTCATTACCTCTGTTTTGCTTGTGCTAATTTTCATGTTATGTTCCCTACACATTTCGTTTAGACTATTCATGTGGTCTTGTAATTCGGCTTCTGATTTTGCTATTAGTGCTTGGTCGTCCGCAAACAGGAGTTCTCTAATGGTTAGATTTGCAGATGGTTCTTCTTCTGTGTTCTCGTCATGTGGTATTCTTGCTATCTCTGCTTGGCTGGTTTCTTTACATATGTTGTCTATATATGTTATGAACAAGAGAGGGGACAGGACACAACCTTGTCGTACTCCAGATCTTATGGTGAAAGGTTCTGAGTGTCCTCCAGTTGCTCTCACTATGCATTCACTGTTGTATAAACTTCTACATAGGTTTTTTATATGTGTACTCACTCCATATTGATTAAGGATTTCCACAGCTTGTTTCTATCTACTCTATCAAATGCCTTTTCTTGGTCGACAAAGGCTAAGCAGAGTGTTTCATTGAATTCGATTGATTTTTCTATAAGTTGTCTAAGAGCAAAAATGGCATATGTGCATCCTTTGTTTTTCCTAAATCCAAGTTGTGTTTCGCTTACCTGGGGTTCTATAGTAGTTCGTAATCTTTTCTCAAGAGTTTTGCAAAAATATTTTCCCAGTATGATTCAACAGTGAGATGCCTCTGTATTGTGTGCAATCTCCTTTGCTGGCTTTGTTTTTTTTTTCCAAATTGGGATAATTATGGCGTTTCCACTGTCTCGTGGTGTCTGTTGTTCTACCCAAACATGGTTCAATAGTCTATGTAGCCATGCTGTTCCAACTTCTCTTGCTTCTTTAATTAGTCATTTGGTATTTCATCTTGTCCTGGTAACTTGTTCAATGGGGCTAATCTGACGACTTCTATGATTTCTTCTTTCAGTATGTCTGGTTCTAGTTCTTCGGTGGCATCTGTGTCGGTTTCTTGAATTCCTGTGACATCTGATGGGATGTTGAGAAGTTGTTCGAAGATGTTCCATCTTATTAGGATTTGATTTTGTTCACTTATTGGTTCTCCATGCGGGAGAATGCACCTCTTGGTTGTAGATTACATATGTACAAGGGAGAGATGGCCGTGCGCCTGTGGGACCAGGTGGAGAAGGTGGAGGAACAGATTGAGAACCTATATGTGGAAAGGGTGAGATTTCTGGGGATTGGCAGGGGTTCTGGTAGAATCTCAAACCTGAGAGGGAAGACTAGAGAAACTTTCAATCAGATAGTGATTGGAACGATTAGTATGTGATTCTTCACTGGCTGTTGAACGAGGGGACGAAGCGGGCATGGGAATGTCCTAAGTGCAGTAGTGTTTGTTCTTAACTCAACTTGCTAGAATTGTTCGCGCAGACTTCAGGTCCTAGGAGATCATGTCTACCCCGATTCACAGTTTGGCTTTCGACGGAATCGGTCTACCATTGATATGATATTCTCATTGCAACAAATGCAAGAAAAATGCAGTGAACAGAATCAACCACTGTTTATTGCCTTAATAGACCTCACAAGGGTATTTAATTTAGTCAGTCGTGAAGGTCTGTTCAAGGCACTAAAGAAGATTGGCTGCCCACCAACTCTTCTGTCCATTGTGGAATCGTTCCACACAGGCATGAAGGGTAAAATCAAGTTTGATGGTGCAACTTCAGAAGAGTTTGAAATCAAGAGTGGAGTTAAGAAAGGTTGTGTACTAGCTCCCATCCTCTTTGAAATATACTTTTCACTTCTACTGAAATATGCCTTTCGTGATCAGGATGGTGGTATATACATTCACTCACGTTCAGATGGCGGCCTCATGCTATATGAGACGATCGCTTGAGGGAATATAATTTGTCAGGAGGCATTCTGATAATGAAATAGGGCAAAATATTTTTGAAATTTTAATTCTTATCTACATATTTTCAAGACCTCATCTATTGCTACGAAGTTCGTGCACTGAGCTGATTCGCTACACGGCAGATGAAGATTATTATTGAATCTAAATAAATAAATAATCAAAAAATATATTGTAAGAATGATGATCAAAATAACCTGTGTATAGTAGCCCGGCATGTTTCTCCAACTAACAGGTCCCCATCTGGTGTGAGTTCAAGCCCGTTCGGAAAATTGAAGTGCCCTGACAGAAGTTCAGTCACGCGCCCAGTGCGGGGGTCGAATGCCAGCAACCTGTTTGATTGTTGAATAAACATATTTATGACAATATCTGGTTGAACAGATTAATAGTCTATAGCGCAAATACAAGCCGTCGAAAAAGTAGTAGTAAGTGAACCAGTTTAGCTTTGCAGTGATCTGTGGTTCATTCACTCGTTAGTTGATCCGGAGCCGCAGTAGTGTAGTGGTTAATGATATTGCTTATTAATACAGTGGTCAAAGTTTAATACCCAAAACGAAGAGGGTAGTAATCCCACCGGTACGGCTCTGGGGTCGACCTGACATCATAAAAACCGGTACCAGAAATTTTCCTTAGTATTTCCTTAGAATCGTCATGGAAGGAAAGATGACAAGGAAGGTTACTGCCTTCCCTACCTCACATGTCTTGGCCTAGAATATGTTAAGGTCTAACATTTCACACTGTGACGGGTTATCTGTGGGGGTCAGAAGATCCTTTAGGATCACATAATTAGACTGGCCCTGATCGAACATCTTCCCAAAGTAGCAGTAGCTGATGACGTTGGCTCGTGGAAATAGGATGCATGATGTACCTATCCCGATGACAGTACAGCTAAGACTATGGTGGAAAGAGGAGAAAGCCTGAAATATTAGAACGCAAGCTGTCACTGGAATATTGTAAAACAGCTGGTCTGTTTATTCTGGTCAATTTATTTATTATAGGTGAAGAAAGAAATGTCTCCAGTGGTCTGCCACTCATCAAGTCTACAGACATAAATACGTAGACAGCTTTCTCACCCTTGACTTGGTTTGGCCAGTAAAAAAGTCATTTACAATTTGTTTTTAATATCTCATAATGCAGAATATAGCAGCATTCAAGATACGTGTTAAAAACAAGTACAATTGTAGCGATTGATAAAATTTTTGATCTTTTATGATATCTCAATAAACCATGGGAATGGATTCATAGAGATCTAGAGTCTAATGACAAGAATGTCACAATATAATGTGCCTATACTATGCTTACAAGTTATAGGTAAACGGTAATAATGGGTGTGGTTATACGACAGCTTTGGGAAACTAGCCATATCATCGTGTAGAAAACATGACCTGAAATAGCGAGGGTCTCTATACGGGGATTCTAGGCGTCCTTCTCCTGCTGATTACCCCTCTAAGATACAGGTTTGGCTCGTTCTAGTTCCCAAAGCGTAATGTCCAACAATGCTGCTAGTGAATACAATGATCCAGTGTGCAGTGTGACACTGCGTCAAAGCTGATATTCCTCACTTTGACTGATGATACATTTATATATTGTTCTTGGGGAAAAAAAGGCGGTCGGCTTGATACTGACCAGATAACATACCGTGAGCCGATGGGTCTTTAAAACTATGTTGCTAGCACAATATGACTGCGGCTGAAACGTGTAAAAGGGTTCTTTATTTTAATTACTTAGCCACATGTATTCACTGTACAGACAATCGTTCTCCAGAAAAGTCACAAGCTAAAGCTAGACCCGGATTATAGCGACAGAATAATCATGCAAGAGGCTTTGGTTAAAAGTAAAAAGAGCAACTAGATCAACTTCACTAGTTAGCAAAAAAAAATAAATAAATAAAGACCAACCTGCCAGTCGGTCTGCCGTCCATACACACGTATATATCATGGTCTATGTTGTAGACATCGCTGGAGTCACTCATTATGACGACACCATCTGACGTCACAACCATATCGTTCAAGTGTACAGGACGTCTGCCATTAACGGGTGTGTTGGCGGAATATAACAGCCGGTAGTTTCCTGCACAGATAGTAAGTATTGTCTTAAACATTCACACGAACATGAGACTGCTCGTTGGAAAATCGTTAAAGTTCTTCACTATAGATCCAAAAAACGATCAGACATTAGTTAGTTAGATAGTTAGTTACTTAGTTAGTTAGTCGCGGTTCCAACTTCGCGGCAACGGGTCGTCCCCATTATGCTCCGTTCCTGTGCCAGTGAATATCACACAAATTGTTCCTCAATGCCCAATGTGAAAAGTGGAATAGACAAGAGTCTCGTCAAGCCAACAGCCCGCCCAGGCACACTGCATAATGCCGCCGCCAGAATGCAAACACAAAAGCCCTCCACGAAAAATACAGTTCATCGTCGATGAAATCGGCAGTTACCAGAAAGACTTCATTGACCCGGGTTTTATCCCATATGGCTCGGTCTCTTTCCGCAGGGTGACCCCCCCCCCCCCCGAAAGCGCCGCACAAAGCACGAACTTCGTAGCTCCAGCGACGACTCCCAGGAGTTTCCTGAAGAATGCACACGTGAACCGAAAAGGCAAACCAATCAATTCAGCAACAGCCGGCCGCCATCTTTCCGAACATATAGTGAACGCTACAAACGACCGCGGACAAATGTAAAAGCATTCCACACGAAATTCATAGCTCACAGTGTCGCGCCACGCACTCACTCAATAGCAGAGAGACGGAACCATGCACTATCAGTCCAACATGAGGAAAATGCGAATGCAAGCAGTAGCCACAAGCATAACCACTCCAGAGGCCTTATCGGTTCAAATGCCTATCCGCCATGTTTGGGATCGGAAGACAGACATTAATTGGACATAATTTAGCGAGTAAAAGGATTACGAGGATTTTGTTTGTGCTCGCTCGCTTTGAACTCAAGGGTAGTCCATACACATTATTTATAGTAATGATGGACTGAATTTTGCCATTTGATTAGCTTTCCCTATTAACAGTGTAGCAGACCTTGTCGCGTTATGTTATAACGTGTTGATATGGGAGCCTTTCGTTAAGAAAGCAATGGCAAATTACTGAACGAAAACTTGCCTAGTACATCAACTGCAGCTGAAAAATGCTGGTGTTGACTGCAACATCCTGTAAGGGATATGCAACAAACAAAAAAAAGAAAAAAAAAAGAAAGAAATTAACAGTGTCCCGCGGCATGAGGCGAACCCACTCCGACTTCAGAGATGCTTGTAGTTTACATCCCCAAGTCAAGGACGACAGGTCAACATTTTAATCCAACTGTCCAGTGTAGGGGTGGAACCGCTTACATCGGCGGCAGCACTACCGAGGGCTTAAGAACACGCGTTCTTACTCAGTTAACCATGCTGACCTGCAATGACGAGGATGAGATACCATTGTGGGATCAATTGTGCGGGTATTGCATCGACAGCGTCTCCTATTTGTGGAGACTAGAGGAATTTTATCTCAGATGTTTATATAACAACTCCATCTTCGGTCCTGCGTGATTACGTTCATTGAGCTAGGCTGCTCTTTTGAACATTGCTTGGAGTCTTTTGACATTTAAAAAAAAAAATGCGCATATCCTTTACAGGACATCTCTGTCAACAGCAGCATCTTTCAGCTGTCTGTTGATTTCTTGGCAAGATTACTCTCAGTATTTTGCCATTGCTTTCTGAGCGGCCGGCTCAGTTATCCCGCAAGTCACCGCTTCCAGTTCTCGCCCGCTACGAGACTCTGTGTGATAAACGGGATTACGGAGAAAGTGGTGTAACCCCTCGGCTAGAGAGACCGGCCTTTTGACAATGAAATACGTAAAACTTGTAGATGAAACATTACTGTAGATGA
The DNA here is from genome assembly GCA_963921405.1 of Cepaea hortensis. NCBI lineage: Eukaryota > Metazoa > Mollusca > Gastropoda > Stylommatophora > Helicidae > Cepaea > Cepaea hortensis. Next base: position 37,334,314 of record OY992877.1, read on the forward strand.
AACATGACCAGACTAGACCTAATCTCAGCCAGCATGCATGTGCCGTACTTAATCACGGCCTGGTCAAGTCTTAATATGTTATTATACAGATGTTGCACATCCCGCTGGTTTCTTGGTTTGGAGAGGGTAAGAGGAGTTCTGCAAAACAGTGGCCGTAGAGTTTTTAATTTGGCAGAGTGTCGGCACCAACCTCTCTCTGATTGGTGCACACCCTTTGAATCACAAATGCATCAGATTTAACAGTTAAAACTCAAGGTATTCCAAGGGATTCTCAAGCAGTCAACCAACTAACTACGAAGTTAATAAGCTTAATTATGTTTACATAGAATCTAGTAGCAACTTTCCTACATTGTAGTTGCTATCTATGTGACATGATAATAGGGCGGATTAACCAGTAGCCAGACTTTTACGTGAGAGATTATCAATGAGGCCTGATATTTATGCTGTATTACCTTTAACTATACTCCTACATTATAGCAAAGGCATATCAGAAGGATGGAGACATCAGTCTCAGTTAGAGAAGAGCTCTCATGTACCATTAAAGATACCCACTAGGAAGATATCATACAGCCCCATGATATCAAGAATGTAATGAAAAAAAAATTTAACAAGACACCGCACCAAGGCGCGATGAGTTAGGTACACCCACATGAGGGATATGCGTGATGGCGAACTTACGGAGATGGCTGCTTGCCTTAACCTCAACGTCAGCAAGGTAGTAGTACCCCAGGATTGGGTGCACAGCTTTTTAACACCACTTCCTAAATCAGACAAAGATAATTCACAGCTAAATGGGTTCAGCATTATCACTTTACAGAATACTTTTAACAAGGTGATGGAGAAGGTCGTTGCTGTTAAGCGTCAGCAATATTTATAAAAGGAAAAGCTACCCTCTCCCCCTGAAGGTAGGGAAAATTACGTGGTCAAATGTAACAATTTTGTCTGTGATGTTTGTGAAGGATTCCAAAACAGAACAGAGACGGTGGTGACAGTACTCGATCTCGAGAACGCGTACAGCAGTCAGATATAATATTTTGATCTAGACTCTTATGGAGAAGACAGTCTGTCCTTGAGTTGGTGAACTGGATTGCAGCTGTTCTTAATTCTCGTAGAGTGATTCTTTGACTGGGTACATGGACCTCTGAGCCATGTATCATAGCTCCCGGACTACCACAGGTGTTAGCAATTTCATATGTACTTTTAAATGTGTATACGAGCAAGATTGCAAGCCTAGAAGCGTCAGAGACTGGAAGGATACTAACATTTGCAGACGATGTTCGCGCATATAGGCAGGGGAGGGACAGAAATCAAACAGCTCGGGAGCTGCAGGTGATATCGGACAAAGTGATGCATTGGTGTACGGAGATGAATGCAGTCATTCGCCCAGAAAAGGTGTCTGTCTGGTCGTTCTCTCTAAGGCTAAAGCTGATCCCCTCCCCAAAGCCTGACAATAAATGGTAGACATGTGTCACAAAACGGGCCGGAGTTTCGTCTCGCTGTTTTAACACGGGATACCACCGAGCTATTTCTAGGTGAAAGTAACCCGACGGGAATATCGCCGTTGCGGGAAAGTCTAGCACGCTTTCGAAGATCTATTTTGGGAGGGTTTCCCTAACGTAGCCCGAGATTGCTTCCCGATACAGCGTGGCAGCCCGTACTGCATGCGTAGCCCGAGAAACTCCACTAACTTGTGTAAGTGAAGTTTTTCGACTCGCAAGTGAACTAAGGGCAAAAGGCCACAGTCACCAGTTGTAAAGATTTTGTGGTGTTCGAAGAACGTCCTTGTGGTGAGCTGTTACTAGCGATGTCTGATTGGTTATTGAAGAGGCCCGACATTCAATAGGACAAGTTCAAGAGATACTTCGTAACGAAGGTAAATTGATTTAAGATACTATTATACCGGTGTCGAAGCGATTGCGTGTTGTGGCGAACAGCGAAGTCGGCAGCAGGTGGCGTGAAAAGATGGTCAGGCATATTACAGAGGCCTTATTAAGTGGGAGATTGGGGAAAGCCGAAATTGGGGTGTGGAAATGAGGGCATTTAAAACCCATCCTTAAAGCACATCCTATGCGCCGGTAGCCATACGATAGCCACTTAAGAAGAGAATAGTAAGGCCCATGGCCCGAGGCCCTGTAAAAAGAGTCTATGCACGACCTAGCTTCATGAACGTAATAGTCATAAAGCGCCGACAAGGCGGGGCGGTGTGACGACGTTGCGTCCGGTGGGTCTAAAAAGCGTTGCGGGGTATGGGGCAGTGTGGCGCTGCTCCCAAACCCTATCGTGTAATATCTCTAGTGACAGGGGAGATCGAAAGCCGTCGAATGCGAGCGTCAGGAAAAGCGTAGAACGTAGTCCCAAGGTCGACCGAGGTGAAGTGGACCGTCTCCGCAATTTTGGGCGGCAACTGGATTTTCTGTTTCTACCTTTCACCCAACTGTCCTTTACCTATTTCATCCTTGAGAGGAAATAATATTAACGAAATACTCTTTCTTCACGAGGGTGAGGGCATCGAGAGAAGTAGAACAGAGGGGGCACACAGCATTATCACACTGATCATGATGTTCGAGCAAACAAGTCCATCGTTCTAAATAATCACGCCATCAGGAATGGGTGATAGAACGGGGTTGGAAATGCACCTGCTACATGCAGAACGAACAATGGATTTATGATATCCGTAGCCTTAAACCCACAGTGGGAAAGGACTAGAGTAGAGACACCTCCCTTCTACATTCAGGAGGGAAGAGGCGAATATCTAACTGTGCTACTAAGTTATCTGGGAGTGAGAGCCCAGAGAGAAGCGGATGTCTACATGAACAGGAAGAGGGGTCGACCGAGAAGATGTATATCCCTATAAGGGTGTGAGGAGCCTGACACAAATATCTAACCTATCATGTGGTGAGTGAAAGGGGTGAGAAATAGTGAGAGTTTTACAGGTGACTTCCTGAAGCTACCTGTGACGGACCGACTGGAACTGTCCGAGCAGTATCCTAGATCAACCTGACGAAGTGGTTCCAGGAGCTGTCTGACAGACTAGAGCTCCAGTTCACTACAAACCACTCCATTGCAGATGAGGAAGGTTACATCATGTATATATCATGTTATGTTTCTAAAGGCTTATAACCTTGTTCTTGGTTGGGCGCTAGATGCTGTTACGTGTCGCTCTCACTAGGTCCTATTGTTACAGAACCTACCTTCGAATGTGCCGACGACTAGGTCGTATGTCCGATACGATACTGAGGAAACTGACGAGAACTCCACGTAAGCAGTAGTTTGATCACCCCAGAGTTGGAGCAGCGCACTGGAGTTCAATGTAAGAAGTTCTTGTCGAGTAGAGTCTTCGTCGGCACACCCGTTCTTCGAGTATCATTCACGTAAGAGACATCCACATATACCATCTAACACTATGAAAGTAACATCGCATGTTACTTTTGATAAAAGGCCACTGTGGCCAAGAGACTTATGCTATCTAGAGCCGCAGAGCTCCACCGCCATTAGCGTGAGTCCTACATTAGAGACTTGATATGAACTGCTAACTGCAGCCGTCCACGGCTGGGTTGTGTATCGTTATTGTGCATTCTGAACAATATTGACTTTGTACCACGCCTTGTGCCAATAGAGACGGTATGAACTGTGTACTAGATTCCTGGATGACTTCTTCCTCAACTTCAGCCTACACCCGCGGGGAGTCCACGTGGTGGGTTGCCAGACCTTGAACTAGTTCTCAACAGCGACTACTCCGTCCAGAGGTCACGTCAGTCGGGACCATTCAAGAGAGGAGCTCTCTAGGCAGGGCGGGGTAACAGACACAGCAGATCGCGTGGACCAGCCAAACAAGGCATGATGATGAATGCCTTGAACCTACCCTGCAGATCCCGAATCTTTCTAGCTTCTAAACTTTCCACCTTCGCCTATACCTACCTTCTTTGACTCTCTTGTATATAATACATTTACATTTCATTGCTGTTTGACAAAACCAGAGTTCAGTCATTTTGTCTGGATGGAGCCATAGTGGTTAGCGTCACTATTATGAGAGGTTGTGAGGAAGCAGAGTCCAGAAACAGGAGGGATTGTAGACTGAAAGCACTTGTACCCACACCCACAACATATCCCACGTAATAGAATGAAGTAATGGTTCCACCCTCCCAAAGGATCTTTCGACATTAATTGGGGGATCGTTTCTCTAGGTGTATGCGTTTCGCTTTGGATGCGAGAGGTCCCTTGATTGATTTGATTCAATTCTGGTGACGTCATAGGTCAGGGACATCTAATCTTTGTCCTATCCTACTTTGTCTACTTAAGATACCTCGCTACTGATTCCATCGGCTGGTTACTTTGACATACAGACCGACTGTCTTGCGGCAGTGCGGCGCTGCACCCAAACCCTACCGTGTAATATCTCTTTCCACAGGGAAGGTCGAAACATGAGGTAAATGTATATGTATTTATCATGTTATGTTTCTGAAGGCTTATTACCCTGCTCTTGGTTGTGCGCTAGTTGCTGTTACGTGTACCTCTCACTAGGTCCTATTGTTACAGAACCTACCTTTAATTGTGCCGACGACTAGGTCATATGTCCGATACGATACTGAGGAACATGAAGAGAACTCCACGTAACCAGCAGCGTGAACTCCCCAGAGTTGGAGCAGCGCCCTGGAGTTCCATGTGAGAAGTTCCTATCGAGCAGAGTCTTCACCGCCACACCCGTTCTTCGACTACCAGTCACGTAAGAGACATCCACATGTACTATCTAACACTATGAAGGTAACATTGCCTGTTACTTGTGATATCAGACCACTGTGGCCAAGAAACTTTATGCCATCTAGAGCCGCAGAGCTCCATTATCAGCGTGAGTCCTACATTAGAGAATTGATATGAACTGCTAACTGCAGCCGTCCACGGCTGGGTTGTGTATCGTTATTGTGCATTCAGAACAATATTGACTTTGTACCATGCCTTGTGCCAATAGAGAAGGTATAAACTGTGTACTAGATTCCTGGATGACTTCTTCCTCAACAGCACCCAATAGAGACGGTATGAACTGTGTACTAGATTCATGGATGACTTCTTCCTCCACTGCACCCAATAGAGACGGTATGAACTGTGTACTAGATTCATGGATGACTTCTTCCTCAACTGCACCCAATAGAGACGGTATGAACTGTGTACTAGATTCATGGATGACTTCTTCCTAAACTGCACCCAATAGAGACGGTATGAACTGTGTACTAGATTCCTGGATGACTTCTTCCTCAACTGCACCCAATAGAGACGGTATGAACTGTGTACTAGATTCCTGGATGACTTCTTCCTCAACTGCACCCAATAGAGACGGTATGAACTGTGTACTAGATTCATGGATGACTTCTTCCTCAACTGCACCCAATAGAGAAGGTATGAACTGTGTACTAGATTCATGGATGACTTCTTCCTCAACTGCACCCAATAGAGACGGTATGAACTGTGTACTAGATTCATGGATGACTTCTTCCTCAACTGCACCCAATAGAGACGGTATGAACTGTGTACTAGATTCATGGATGACTTCTTCCTCAACTGCACCCAATAGAGACGGTATGAACTGTGTACTAGATTCCTGGATGACTTCTTCCTCAACTGCACCCAATTGAGACGGTATGAACTGTGTACTAGATTCATGGATGACTTCTTCCTCAACTGCACCCAATAGAGACGGTATGAACTGTGTACTAGATTCCTGGATAACTTCTTCCTCAACTGCACCCAATAGAGACGGTATGAACTGTGTACTAGATTCCTGGATGACTTCTTCCTCAACTGCACCCAATAGAGACGGTATGAACTGTGTACTAGATTCCTGGATTACTTCTTCCTCAACTGCACCCAATAGAGACGGTATGACCTGTGTACTAGATTCCTGGATGACTTCTTCCTCAAATGCACCCAATAGAGACGGTATGAACTGTGTACTAGATTCCTGGATGACTTCTTCCTCAACTGCACCCAATAGAGACGGTATGAACTGTGTACTAGATTCCTGGATGACTTCTTCCTCAACTGCACCCAATAGAGACGGTATGAACTGTGTACTAGATTCATGGATGACTTCTTCCTCAACTGCACCCAATAGAGACGGTATGAACTGTGTACTAGATTCATGGATGACTTCTTCCTAAACTGCACCCAATAGAGACGGTATGAACTGTGTACTAGATTCATGGATGACTTCTTCCTCAACTGCACCCAATAGAGACGGTATGAACTGTGTACTAGATTCATGGATGACTTCTTCCTCAACTGCACCCAATAGAGACGGTATGAACTGTGTACTAGATTCATGGATGACTTCTTCCTCAACTGCACCCAATAGAGACGGTATGAACTGTGTACTAGATTCATGGATGACTTCTTCCTCAACTGCACCCAATAGAGACGGTATGAACTGTGTACTAGATTCCTGGATGACTTCTTCCTCAACTGCACCCAATAGAGACAGTATGAACTATGTACTAGATTCCTGGATGACTTCTTCCTCAACTGCACCCAATAGAGACGGTATGAACTGTGTACTAGATTCATGGATGACTTCTTCCTCAACTGCACCCAATAGAGACGGTATGAACTGTGTACTAGATTCCTGGATGACTTCTTCCTCAACTGCACCCAATAGAGACGGTATGAACTGTGTACTAGATTCCTGGATGACTTCTTCCTCAACTGCACCCAATAGAGACGGTATGAACTGTGTACTAGATTCCTGGATGACTTCTTCCTCAACTGCACCCAATAGAGACGGTATGAACTGTGTACTAGATTCATGGATGACTTCTTCCTCAACTGCACCCAATAGAGACGGTATGAACTGTGTACTAGATTCCTGGATGACTTCTTCCTCAACTGCACCCAATAGAGACGGTATGAACTGTGTACTAGATTCATGGATGACTTCTTCCTCAACTGCACCCAATAGAGACGGTATGAACTGTGTACTAGATTCCTGGATGACTTCTTCCTCAACTGCACCCAATAGAGACGGTATGAACTGTGTACTAGATTCATGGATGACTTCTTCCTCAACTGCACCCAATAGAGAAGGTATGAACTGTGTACTAGATTCCTGGATGACTTCTTCCTCAACTGCACCCAATAGAGAAGGTATGAACTGTGTACTAGATTCATGGATGACTTCTTCCTCCACTGCACCCAATAGAGACGGTATGAACTGTGTACTAGATTCATGGATGACGTTTTCCTCAACTGCACCCAATAGAGAAGGTATGAACTGTGTACTAGATTCCTGGATGACTTCTTCCTCAACTGCACCCAATAGAGAAGGTATGAACTGTGTACTAGATTCCTGGATGACTTCTTCCTCCACTGCACCCAATAGAGACTGTATGAACTGTGTACTAGATTCATGGATGACTTCTTCCTCCACTGCACCCAATAGAGACGGTATGAACTGTGTACTAGATTCCTGGATGACTTCTTCCTCAACTGCACCCAATAGAGAAGGTATGAACTGTGTACTAGATTCCTGGATGACTTCTTCCTCAACTGCACCCAATAGAGAAGGTATGAACTGTGTACTAGATTCCTGGATGACTTCTTCCTCCACTGCACCCAATAGAGACGGTATGAACTGTGTACTAGATTCATGGATGACTTCTTCCTCAACTGCACGCAATAGAGACGGTATGAACTGTGTACTAGATTCATGGATGACTTCTTCCTCAACTGCACCCAATAGAGAAGGTATGAACTGTGTACTAGATTCCTGGATGACTTCTTCCTCAACTGCACCCAATAGAGACGGTATGAACTGTGTACTAGATTCATGGATGACTTCTTCCTCAACTGCACCCAATAGAGACGGTATGAATTGTGTACTAGATTCATGGATGACTTCTTCCTCAACTGCACCCAATAGAGACGGTATGAACTGTGTACTAGATTCATGGATGACTTCTTCCTCAACTGCACCCAATAGAGAAGGTATGAACTGTGTACTAGATTCATGGATGACTTCTTCCTCAACTGCACCCAATAGAGAAGGTATGAACTGTGTACTAGATTCCTGGATGACTTCTTCCTCCACTGCACCCAATAGAGACTGTATGAACTGTGTACTAGATTCATGGATGACTTCTTCCTCAACTGCACCCAATAGAGACGGTATGAACTGTGTACTAGATTCCTGGATGACTTCTTCCTCAACTGCACCTAATAGAGAAGGTATGAACTGTGTACTAGATTCATGGATGACTTCTTCCTCAACTGCAGCCTACACCCACGAGGAGTCCACGTGGTGGGTTGCCAGACCTTGAACTAGTTCCCAAAAAGTGACTACTCCGTCCAGAGGTCACGTCAGTCAGGACCATTTAAGAGAGGAGCTGTCTAAACCGGGTGAGGTGACAGATACAGCAGACCGTGTGGACCAGACAAACAAGGCCTGATGATGAATGCCTTGAACCTACCCTGCAGATCTTGAATCTTTCTAGCTTCTAAACTTCCTATCTTCGCCTATACTTACCTTCTTTGACTCTCTTCTTATATTGTTGCTGTTTTCAGTTAGCCTTGAATGATGTGTGAATGGTATAATGTATGAAAGAGAGTGATAAAAGGGCAGAATGTTAGACGGGCCTGCGTGCCCAATTCTTAACCCTTTCAAAATAAAGTTTTGTTGTTGTTGTTGTTGTTGTTGTTGTTGTTGTTGTTGTTGTTGTTGTTCTCTTGTATATAATACATTTACACTTCCTTGTCGTTTGACAAAACCAGAGTTGAGTCATTTCGTCTGGATGGAGCCCTAGTCGTTAGCGTCCCTAGGTTTAGAGGTTGGGAGGAAGCAGGGTCCAGTGACCGGAGGGGTTATAGACTGAAAGCTTCTATACACACGCCCAGAACATATCCCACGTAATAGAATGAAGTAATGGCTCCGCCCACCCCACGGACCTTACGACAGCCTGTGAATAGAGAAAGCAAACTGAAGTATCCAGGGATCACCTTTGATCCTTTAGAGATCATGTTAAAGTGATAGTTAAAAAATGTCAGAAGGGGTTCAATAAACTGAAGTCTATGACAGCAAGGAACATGTAGCAGAAAATACTATTTACACTTTTTCAGCAACTGATAATTTCAATGGTAGAGTATGGAATGGGAATGCTCACTGTCTCAAAGCGCCTGCTAGTGAAACCAGAGCGCATACAGAATGAAACCACGAGGGTGATTGAAGTCATGAGTGTGATGTACAGTGGACATCCCAATAGTGTGTGCGATACAACCTGGCGTTGCCGACCACTGAGAACAGACGCAAGGTGTTGCAGGCAAGGTAGCCTTGCTTATTCCTCAAGGTAGCTACGGACAAGGAATACCCCCTGCATGATTTCCGGGGTGCAGTCAAGGGCTACACTTTCCTAAGAGGAGTATCATGGATGGCTCAGGCAGACGATACCATAAGAGAAATATACACACTTAAGAAGATTGGACTTTCGGTTCACGAGTGCATTTTTCTCGAAGACTCCCGGAGATCGTTGCTGGAGCTACGGAGTTCGTGCATTGGACCGTGAGTATAGTGAGTGGCCAGCAGGCGCTACGGAAGCTGAAATTCGGCAATTAATTCATGACTACTCTCGTCCTGTCGATGTGATTATCTATACCGATGGCTCTATGTTAAGAGGTAAAAATGTGCCTGGGGATTCATAGCAAAATAAAATGGTCGATGTCTTGTAAAGGAAAGTTTGGCATGTGACACCGCAACCACAAGTCTGAAAATGGAAGTAGAGGCGGTTATTTCAGCTTTCCGATTGTTGGAGAACAAACTATACGCATGTGGTGATTGTAACTGATTCACAAAGCATGCTGGGAAAGATGAAAAATGGTATGATTTGTGCAGAATGGCTTACATCAATTCAGTGATCCCGGGTTGTGAACATTCGCTGGATCTTTTGTCCAGGACACTCTGGTGTGGTTGGTAATGAACAAGCAGACAGATTGGCTGGTGCTGCATCATTGAGGGGTGATTTTATGCATGATAAGGCAGATGTAGTGAACGCACTCTGGGAGCACATGAATAATATAGTAAAGCTCGTCCTTGACTTTTGGACGTAAATTACAAGTACCTCTGAAGTCGGAGTGGGTTCGCCTGATGGCGAAGGACACTGTTAATAGGGAAAGCTAATCAACACGCAAAATTCTGTCCATCACTACAGTAAATAGTGTGTATGGGCTACTCTTATATTGTGTTCAAAGTGAGCGAGCACCAAAAAAAAAGTACAATAAAGCAGATAGACTCATGGTGTGGAGAGTGTGTGCGGCGGCAAGAGGTGGTTAGAGGATCTAGTGGACAGTCGTCACTCAGAGGCAAAGACAGATGGACATATAATCAGATTGTGACTGGCAACATTAGTATTGGAATTCTACCCTGGATGTTGGAGATGAAGGGTGAGCGCTTATGGGAATGTCCTGAGTGCAGTGATGTCTGTTCTTGACTCAACTCAAATCTACACAAGAGGCTGTCTGTGAGGCTGATATTTAGTCAGTGTTACTTGTAGTTCTACTCCAATACAACAGGTTATCTATGAGACTTTAGATTTGGACGGTGTTATATGTAGCTACACCTTATACAAGAAGCTACCGAACATCTACATCCGTCTAAACTGCAAAGTTTGGCAAGCATGAAAATGTTACATAATTCAGACCTGTTGTGTTTACACATGAGGACAACATTGATTTAATGCAGATCTATGACCGATATATGAGCCACAGTAGCGCAGTATTTCGTGCTCTTGTCAACATCCCAGTGGTTGTGTATAGACATCGCAGCTGAATAGGGAATTGTCTTATAAACTAACCTGGTCTCACATGTCGAGGCAGTCTAATATGGGCGCTAGGAAATGTTCTGGTAAGTACAAGAGGTTGGCATTATATTGACCTTATTACCATGGAGTGCCGTCGTGTCAATAAAATATGGAGTTATGACCATATACCTAGCTACCCATGGGTGTGAAAAAATGTCCTCTTCACTTAGACAGCTTTCTTTAGCGTCAATATCATGTTCATTGACCTCGTTGTGGGATGCATCTCATTGATTCTGACATCAGCGTAAAACTCTAGTTCCCACATGTACGTTAAACAAATACAAATGTTGACTGGAGTCACAGAAGTAGAAGACAAAGATAGAGATCGATCAATAACTGTCAACGTGTTTATGTGCTGTCTTAATGACATCGGAGGCTCCTCAACAGTTGATAGTTTTCATGTGTACGCCTATCGACATACTTTATAAGGACTCAGTTATAGTAAACTTAAAGTTTTAGATGTCGCGAACGACCCCGTGAATAAAAAAATGTTTATGTGTGTGTTTATATCAGTCGGTCAAATACCACAACATAACAAGGAATAACTGAAGCAGATTGTTGTATACAGTACACATTATTGTCTACATTCAATAGGCACGATTCCCATTTGTCAAAATTTCCGACACATACTCATTTAATGGCCTTAGTTCACTAAATGTTATAAAAAAAAAAAAATGGTGTTGCGTATCCCTTACGGGACATTGCAGTCAACACTAGCATTTTCAACTGCTGTTGATGTACTAGGAAAGTGTTACGTTCAGTAGTTTGCCATTGCTTTCTGAACGACCGGCCCCTATACCTTTTTAGAAAAAACCAGCATCGCCGTGTTTCGAACCCGGGTGTACGGGCTCACAAACCGCGTTCGCAAGCCCTTAGCCACAAGCCCTTAGCCACAGATTATAAGTACATCCCTAAAGTAAAATATTCTTTATTTTCACCATGATTTTGATGTTTCTTGGATTTAATTATTCTTGTTTGCGTGTTTTTCCCCTTCTTTTCTTTGCCAGCTTGCTGTGAACTCAAGCATAGTCCGCACACTTACTACTACTACTACTACTACTACTACTACTACTACTACTACTACTACTACTACTACTACTACTACTACTACTACTACTACTACTACTACTACTACTACTACTACTACTACTACTACTACTACTACTACTACTACTACTACTACTACTACTACTACTACTACTACTACTACTACTACTACTACTACTACTACTACTACTACTACTACTACTACTACTACTACTACTACTACTACTACTACTACTACTACTACTACTACTACTACTACTACTACTACTACTACTACTACTACTACTACTACTACTACTACTACTACTACTACTACTACTACTACTACTACTACTACTACTACTACTACTACTACTACTACTACTACTACTACTACTACTACTACTACTACTACTACTACTACTACTACTACTACTACTACTACTACTACTACTACTACTACTACTACTACTACTACTACTACTACTACTACTACTACTACTACTACTACTACTACTACTACTACTACTACTACTACTACTACTACTACTACTACTACTACTACTACTACTACTACTACTACTACTACTACTACTACTACTACTACTACTACTACTACTACTACTACTACTACTACTACTACTACTACTACTACTACTACTACTACTACTACTACTACTACTACTACTACTACTACTACTACTACTACTACTACTACTACTACTACTACTACTACTACTACTACTACTACTACTACTACTACTACTACTACTACTACTACTACTACTACTACTACTACTACTACTACTACTACTACTACTACTACTACTACTACTACTACTACTACTACTACTACTACTACTACTACTACTACTACTACTACTACTACTACTACTACTACTACTACTACTACTACTACTACTACTACTACTACTACTACTACTACTACTACTACTACTACTACTACTACTACTACTACTACTACTACTACTACTACTACTACTACTACTACTACTACTACTACTACTACTACTACTACTACTACTACTACTACTACTACTACTACTACTACTACTACTACTACTACTACTACTACTACTACTACTACTACTACTACTACTACTACTACTACTACTACTACTACTACTACTACTACTACTACTACTACTACTACTACTACTACTACTACTACTACTACTACTACTACTACTACTACTACTACTACTACTACTACTACTACTACTACTACTACTACTACTACTACTACTACTACTACTACTACTACTACTACTACTACTACTACTACTACTACTACTACTACTACTACTACTACTACTACTACTACTACTACTACTACTACTACTACTACTACTACTACTACTACTACTACTACTACTACTACTACTACTACTACTACTACTACTACTACTACTACTACTACTACTACTACTACTACTACTACTACTACTACTACTACTACTACTACTACTACTACTACTACTACTACTACTACTACTACTACTACTACTACTACTACTACTACTACTACTACTACTACTACTACTACTACTACTACTACTACTACTACTACTACTACTACTACTACTACTACTACTACTACTACTACTACTACTACTACTACTACTACTACTACTACTACTACTACTACTACTACTACTACTACTACTACTACTACTACTACTACTACTACTACTACTACTACTACTACTACTACTACTACTACTACTACTACTACTACTACTACTACTACTACTACTACTACTACTACTACTACTACTACTACTACTACTACTACTACTACTACTACTACTACTACTACTACTACTACTACTACTACTACTACTACTACTACTACTACTACTACTACTACTACTACTACTACTACTACTACTACTACTACTACTACTACTACTACTACTACTACTACTACTACTACTACTACTACTACTACTACTACTACTACTACTACTACTACTACTACTACTACTACTACTACTACTACTACTACTACTACTACTACTACTACTACTACTACTACTACTACTACTACTACTACTACTACTACTACTACTACTACTACTACTACTACTACTACTACTACTACTACTACTACTACTACTACTACTACTACTACTACTACTACTACTACTACTACTACTACTACTACTACTACTACTACTACTACTACTACTACTACTACTACTACTACTACTACTACTACTACTACTACTACTACTACTACTACTACTACTACTACTACTACTACTACTACTACTACTACTACTACTACTACTACTACTACTACTACTACTACTACTACTACTACTACTACTACTACTACTACTACTACTACTACTACTACTACTACTACTACTACTACTACTACTACTACTACTACTACTACTACTACTACTACTACTACTACTACTACTACTACTACTACTACTACTACTACTACTACTACTACTACTACTACTACTACTACTACTACTACTACTACTACTACTACTACTACTACTACTACTACTACTACTACTACTACTACTACTACTACTACTACTACTACTACTACTACTACTACTACTACTACTACTACTACTACTACTACTACTACTACTACTACTACTACTACTACTACTACTACTACTACTACTACTACTACTACTACTACTACAAGGGTGTGCAAAGAGCTAGTTTTTGTGTGTGGGCTAGCTTTCCTTATTACCAGTGTCTAAACCCGCGCTCCCCCCACCCACCCCCACCCCCCCCCCCCACCCCCTGCTTCATCCAAATCAGGCGAACCAACTACCAACTCCGACTTTTGAATTACTTGTAATTTACATCCCCAAGTCAACGACGAAATGTCAACGTTTATGTCCGACATACCGATATGTGAAATGAACCACAGTCAATCAATCAATCAATCATGTGCCATGCCGGAAAGCGTGGGCGGTCATGACTCGCCATTTCACTCGATCACCAGTGTCGTGGATCAGCTCAGTGTTCCTGTCTCGTCCATGCCATGTGGCCAAGCCATCCAGGTATTTTCCTCTCGGTCTTCCTTTTGGTCTGTTCCCCTCGATCTTGCCAGTTGTCACTAAGTTCTCCAATCCATTTCTTCTCATAACATGTCCAAAAAATTTTGACTGTCTACGTCTAATTTCTCTAACCACAGTCACAAAAGTAAAATCTCAAATATCATTCATACCATATTAAATCTCTTATATGGGCTTAACAGTCAGGCGTCTGATATCATAATTGTGGACATAAATAACTAACATATTGACAAGTGCTATAAAAATAAGAATATCCACATACATACCAGACATAGGGTGGACAATGAACAATCCTCTGAACGTGTCCAGTGCCAGAAGGTGACCATTGGCCGGATACAGCCGTAAACTTGTCAATTGACCACACTGGTATTTGCCAACTGTTTCATCGGAGTATGTAAATAAAAGTAATCGACAAAGAAACACGAAACATTGGTAATTATTTAGCCATCTTTATATACCAGAAGCTGACGCATATGGCGTAGGTGTAGGGAACGTGAATCATAATCCCACATAGCGCGTTCAAAATCAGCGGCAGGCGATTGGTAACAGACCGCCTTGTGTTGAACTGTAACAATGGTATGAGTGTCGGTCATTCAGAGAGAAATGACAAACTACTGAATGTAAACCTGCTTGGTAAAGCACAAACTGTCAAACCATGCTGGGGTTGATTGTGGCGTCCTGTAAAGAACATGCAACTAACTTTAACACGCCAGAACGGCGATCTTGACCACCCGATGGTCACGGATTTGAATCCATTTCAGGGCGAAATTTTCAGACTTCGCGTGGGTTTCCAGGACGATTCAGCTTAAAATGGGTAAAATGAAACGTCTTGTGAATTAAAGGAGGTCGACATGATACTGCCCACATCAGCCACCGAATGACGATTGGTCTATACAAATATGGGTCTAACACCATATATCTAGCGGGCCATAAGGCACGTGAAAGCGTACTTTGCTCTACTGGTACAGTCACTTGGACATCCTATAATTTCCGTTAAACAAAGAAAACAGCACTTTCACAATTTCCCTTGCAGATGGCCAACCCATGGATCGTGCCGATGTTATTTCAGAGCCGCGATAGCGTAGTGGTTGTGGTTAGCACGCTTTCCTTCTGGCCCTGTGGTCATGTGTGCGAAACTCCTGGATGATGTTGTTTTTGTGAAAGTGATCCTGATGAAACGAACCCGTTAAGAAGGCTGAATAGTATCATAAACTGACACTCGATAGGTGAATAAATATCTGACTGGTCTCCTTTATTTCCCAGGACATTTCCTATTACACATTTAAGGTTGGGTCGACATGGGCGCTCAGGTCACTGAGCCTCGGTAGAGATTCGAACACATGACTACCGAGCTGATCAGCAAGCGTGCTGGCCTCTGCGCCACTGCGGCTCACAAATGCCGCAATAGAAGTATTTAATAACAAATACTATTAAGTAATCAATGTGCCATGACTCAATTTATCAGTCATGGCATAGCTTAAGAGTTAAAGTCGAGTAGTGCGCTAGACCGTAAAAAGTGACTCGGCTGTGAGCACTTATCACACGGCGTGAAATACGCCTGAGTAGAAAATGAAGCGTCTACTTGAAGGACACCGCGTTTGACCGTGGTCGAGGATGGACTTGGTCAGATTCGTGATAATGGCATTATTAACAGGGCCATAATGTGTATAGATTTAAGTTGCCCTGTTAAGTGGTAGTGTATAAGTAATTAGGATTGACAGCATGATGCAGTGAATTGTGTAAACGTTTAAATATATAATGAAACGATATGAAGCTTGCCGGTCTTCCTGGCTAGGAGTTAAGGCCATTGTTTGCAATCCCGTATACTCACGTACGAAACACAGCTGTGCGAAATTCGGCAGCGGATTGCGTCGCGTTAGTTTCTTACGAAAAAGTGAGCCGGTCGTTTAGAAAGCAATGGAAACTACTGAACGTAAAACTTGCCAAGATATCAACAGCAGCTGCAAAATACTGGTGTTGACCGCAATGTCCTGTAAACAGGATATGCAAAAAAAAAAAAAAAAAAGTGAAGCTTGCTGTGACAATATATGAGATGAATCATACCGTGTCTTGGTTGTGGTAATAGAGTTCAAGTCTTATTCTGTGACTCTTGGTATAACAGTGAAGAAGTGAACGTTACAATATAATAAGAATGAAGTACTTAGAAGACACCAAAGATCAGTCCTGATATAATCAATTACTAGAGCACCCACGTCAAAACACGATTATCTGTATCCTACAAATAACAATAAGCTCAGATTAAATAATAACCACGGAGACGATTCTTATAAGTATAAACGACCCACAGTTACCACTAGACAACAACAATCGAGCCTAACCAACTGCACATCAGTGAGCTGAAGCAAGCTAGGAAGGATGTGCAGAAGGCTACCAGGCAGTATGCAAACGACTATTGGAGGAACAATTTATGTGAGTACATTCAAAATACAAGTGATAAGGGAAACATCAGAAGTATGTCATCATCATCAAGTGCCGTGCCGACTGGCGTAGGCGTTCATGGCTCTCCACAGATCTCTGTAGTTGGTTTTCTGGATCAACTCTGTCGTTGATATTCCTCTATGCCACCGTCGCAATCCATCCAGCATCATTTCTCGTGGTCTGCCTCTGCCTCTCTTCCCCTCGATCTTTCCAGTTGTCACGATGTTCTCCAGCGTCTCTCTTCTTGTCACATGACCAAAAAAAGCTGTTTGTCTCTTTCTTATTGTTGTATATAATGTTCTAGTTTCGCCAGGCGCTTTAAGGCATTCGTCGTTAATTACTTTGGCAGTCCAAGGAATTCGCAACATTCGTCTAAGAAACCACATATCTGTTGCTTCCAATCTCTTCCTAATTTGTTCATTTATATTCCAAGATTCACAGCCATACAGCAAAACAGGTTCTATATAGCACCACAGCACTCTCTTTCTTACATTCAATGATAGCGACTTATTGCATAAGATATTCTTAATTTTTTTAAATGCAAACTTTGCTTGCCCTATTCTGCTCTTGATCTCTGTTGTGCATCTTCAGTCTGATGTTATAAATGTCCCTAGATATTTAAAACTATCCAATTGGTGAAGAATTTTCCCTTCTATCTCTATTTCACATTTGGGTGTCACCAGTTTCTTTGATACCACCATTGTTACAGTTTTTTTGATATTCAAAGAGAGTCCTTTCTTTGCACTCTCTGTTACGACAATATCCAACAATTGTTGTAGATCTGTTGCATTATCCGATATCAATACTGTGTCATCTGCATAGCGTATATTATTTATATTATAACCTCAAAATATTATTCCTGGCTTTTCTTTGATCTCTCTCATTATTACTTCGGTACAGAGGGAGAACAGATCTGGTGACAAAACACATCCCTGTCTTACTCCCAACTTTATATGCTCATAATTTCCTTCTTTATTTCCCAGTTTAATTCCTGCTGTTTGGTTCCAGTAAGTAATTTTTATTATTCTGTGATCTTTACCATCAGTGTTAATATCTTCCAACATTTTAATCAGTTCATCATATTTTACTTTATTAAATGCCTTAGTATAATCTATGAAGCACAAATTTATGTCTTTCTTTGTCTCTATTGATGTTTCTATTATTGTTGGTAATGTGTATATTGCATTGTTTGTACCTTTTCCTTCCACAAATCCATACTGTTCTTCACCAATTTACATTTTTATTTTCTTCCTTGTTCTTCTCATTATAATTCTAAGTAGAAGCTTAGTGACATGATGTATGAGGTTAATTTACGAAAATCTTCTCATTCAATTGCTCCTGGTCAGTAAAATTGCTTCCAAAATTCCAGTCAATATTGGGATCTATGAAGCTATACCCACAAAATCACATCCCTTCAAAGGTGGCTGTGATAATGACGGACTTCTCTATGGCTGAGAAGAAACGCCTTATTCGCCAAAAGTAAACGTTTTGCTCATGTGGGAGAGAAAGAACGGATACTTTCCAGCCACTCAAAAGCATTTAGCTCAAGCATGGCTGAAGACAACAAGTTGGAAATTCCACCTGGGATTCTAGCTTAGTGGATGTTAGTATAACTGCATCTACAAATTCGGTTGCTACGTTAAAAAATAGAGCAACTAAGGAGAGAAAATGCTGTCACTTCTCACAACAAATCAAAATAGAGGCCTAACGGAATGAGGAAATCTCAACCAATAAGTGCACCTCTAAATCTATGGTAAGACTACAGAAATAAGTCAAGGAAATATAATGGAAAATTGCTACCATCTGCAAACGCAAGAGGCTTATTGGAAAGGTAGACCCTGTGTCCAACGCTAACCAAATCTGCACTAGTAGATTTTAGTCTTAAGTTCTGCAGCGGCTGCTATACAGTTCACCCGGAAGTGATTGTCTTTGCTCCGGTGATGATCAAAAATTTTAACCCAGTTCCAAATGCCAAGATTACTGTTGGAGAAAGTGTTCAGTTAAATACACTCTCACAGGATTATCATTCTCCAGAGGCGAAGGGAAGAATGAAGTTCTGATAAAGATAAATGAGTGAGAGACATATGGAATTATACCACTCTCATCAGACATACAGAAGTTGGTTTAATTGCAAAGCCATTACTTCTCATAATGAATCTCAATGGTACTCATGCTTTGAAAGTGTGTGACTCTGAGAGATCATTCATCATGGACAGGAAAAATAGCATGGAGATTGACTGTGGAGCATTGTCAGAAATGAGTTGGAGAGCAGTTCACTGATAAGTGTGGTCATAACTCTTCATACTTCCAGTGACTAAATGGAACTTCATGCAGGACTAACTTCATGGTCTTTGCAGATGCCACCAAATTCATGACTGATGAATATTGGAGCAGATTTTTCTTAAAAAAGGAAAAGTCAATTGGTTCCATATGCACAGCTCTTGTTGGAGTAATGGGAGATGAGTAAATGATGACACCACTTAAAGGATCTGGGAACTGTGAACGCCTGACCTATCAGTCATTGTATCCATGACAGTTTAATGGGGAGGCTATGTGGCATGATGTCTTCAGACGTTCGCATCCCCAGTCCATTTACATTTCTCAATACTCAGTAGTTAACCACGTAAGCCGTCGTGATACCCTAACTAAAAATAGAATCGTAGATTCTAGATCGAGAGAGGGTAGATGAATGGTGGGGTCTCAATTTGATTGGGTAACCCTTGGGCTGGTAACGCTCCTTAATACATAATTAGCCCGCCAGTCGAAGCCTTGATTCCATCCCGTAAGGACATGTTCAAGATGCAGTGGTAAAATTTGCCCAAAAGCATTCTTTGGGAGGTGGTCATCTGCACTCCAGGTACCTAAATCATTTAATATGTTATGTGTAAACCTGATGAAGTGAGAGAGAGACGAATGGCCGAGTATTTTCTTGAGAAAATGTAAAAAGAAGACAGGACTTCGGTACAGTGACTCTAAAACTGCCGCTCAAAACCTGTCATGTCTACCGCAGTGAAACATTCTTACCATGTCTATTGTCTGTCTGATTTGATGATTTGCATATGCTTATGACTGTAAACCACGCTCAATGCATATGGCAAAACCTTTGTGCGCTCTGAACATTCGTTGAGTGCCTATCGTGACCATTCTTAACCAAACTGTACATCGCTCTTGAGAGTTACCTTTGGCAGTTGTTTCAGAATGTGTGATGCTATATACTGCATGTAATTTCTCCCTTATAATGGCTGAGAATGTTTGAGTGAATGAGATGGTAATTATATAATTAACTTCTCATATTTGTAAAAGTAAAGACACTTATCAAATCCATGTTTGCAGGACTGCATTGCACTGTGGAAATTAACCTAGTGTCTGTCAGATGAATACATGGGAAGGCTCATGCTATTTGTCAGGGAAAATTCATGTTTTCTTTCATTATGTGTATTCCACATGTGAAGGCAATTCTAGTGCATGATTTCTGCCATACAATGCCTACTTCTTGGTGCTTAATCACACTGTCTGTTCTCATGGTACACCGGTCCCTGTGATCTACTCATTGTGAGAAGTTACAAGATAATTGTGTGAAGCTGCCTCTGATTAGGAGTATGTGCCTATGACTTCACGGTTTTGGGGATGAACCTGGAGAAAGGATATCACCCCAAACCCCCAAATAAAATTGCACTTCATCATCAGTGAGAGGCGGGTGTTCGAATATCACACTTCCCTTTCCCCTCCCATTCCTCTCTGAATCTGTGATAGTACTGTATAACTGTGACAATGGTTCAATAGATGTAAAACACATGTTGTGCCTTTGTTTATTAACAGAGAATGAGAGAGATGGAGGAGGCCCTTTTCAATTACCAGGACAATCCAGGGAAGTCCTGAGCTCTAGTCTTCAACTCCAGCTTAAAAGTCAGACTCCAAAAAGACCAAAATGAACAACAGGTTGCAAAGATTCAGCCTGAATCCACTAATTCTGGCCTATACAGATGGCACTGAAGAAAAGTCTTTCTTAAAAGCCTAAGACAGGGATACTCTCCAATTTTGTAAAAGCTCCAGGCTATATCTTCAAGATAAATTCAAGAAGAAACCTTAAGAGGAGAGATCACCTGGTTTTCAGCATGTCACTACTGGCTAAGAGTGGACATTAAAGGTGCACTTGGAGCAGACTATATCACAGTTAATATTAATATTGGCTGAAAGCTAAAGGAGCAGAAGTTAATACATAGAGCAAATTCCCAAAAATGGATTGGTGTTAAGTCGGTGTGGTGATTCAGTTCCATCAGAAATCTTAGGAGTGATAGACTGTGAAGAAAGACAGCTGGGACATATTGTTTCTTTTTAGATCTTCCTCCACTGGAAAAGCAAAAGAACAGTCTTGGGTGTCAACTTCATGAACAGTCAAATTTAGGTGAGATAGACAGAAAGAAGAATGCTAGGACATATTGTTTCTTTTTAGATGAACAGTCCTAAGTGTCAACTTCATGAACTCACCAGTGAAAAGATAGAGCTTTAAAATTTCTTTCAAGATTGTGACAGCAGGGAATAGCCTGACTTGGAAAACCATCATGGGGAGAACTGTAACCTGAGCTGTCCAACACCATCATAGGTGCTAAAAGGATGAAACAGACCAGTGGAGCAGAACGTCCATATGCTTGCCCCAATTTATGGCTTATCTTGTGTTTCCCTCAGTAACAGTCGAAGAAAGGATTTAAGTCTAAAGTGTGGTGTAGGATATCTTGATGAAGTAGAGAAGTGAAGGGGGAGGGTTTATTTAGATTGATGTTTCTGTGGGGATATTGAGTGATGTGTTTGGGTTTTCATAGATAATGTCACTATAATTTGCATATAAACATATTTGAGATGTAAATTGTTGGCAGAATATGAAGCCTGAGTCTTCACTTGACCTCATCAGACATTAATAAAGTATTAGTAGTAAGAGAACAGTTTTTGAGATACATGTCTCTGTGAATGTCTTGTACATTGTTGAGAAAGAAATGTCCAACTGGTGTCAAGCATCTTCATGGTGACTGTTACTCTACTGTTGCTGTTGGTTACAGAGATTGTGAAAGTCTGTGTGGTTGTTGTCAAGTATCTTCCATGATGTATGACTTGTCTAACCTGTTGGTGTGATCATTCTTTGTGAATGTTTGTCCAACTGTTGTCAAGATCTTCTCATGTTGTCTCGTTCAACCAGTGTAAAATACAGTTGTTGTTGTTTATGTTCACTACTATGGTACAATTGTCAATGTGATCATTTGTCCAAGTGTCTTGTGTCACTTGAAATAAGTAATGAGATCAAAAATGAGGTTGGCGACCAGAGCACAGTCAGCTGGAAGATGAGAGAACTGCTTTCATTGGTTACTGTGGCTAACTGCCAAGATCTCTATATCTATATATGGCCTAGAAGGGAAATCATCTATAAATAATTCTGTGTAGAACTTAACTTGTGTCTAATTTCTCACAGTGGGGGTACTCGGTGAGCCAAAATTCTGAATGGTTTCTCTACAAGGGTTATGCGAGAATGACTATCAATACCTCTAGACAACACTTGCTGTTACTAACCTGTATCTTTTATAGAGAGATATACTTTATAGAACTCCACTCATTGGAACTTCTGTAATTCTCTATAAACCCACAAAAAAAACCTCACAGAGGCCATGCCAACTCTTGCTTCTCCGTGATTATTTGTTGTGTTGTGTGTATGTATGCGTTTGGTGATGAAAGCTAATCGCCGCAACGTCCTACGTTTTCCGTATCTAATTTATGTAAAGATGCATTACTTTGTGTTATTTTGTATTGTTTATCTTATTATTCATCATCACAATTAAGTGCCCTGTCAGCTGGCGTACGCGTTCATGGCTCTTCACAGACCTCGGTCTCTGGTCTTCTGTATCAACTCTGCTGAAGATATTCCTCCATGCTATCGTCTCAGTCTATTCAGCATAATTTCTCTTGGTCTGCCTCGGCCTCTCTTCCCTTTGATCTGTCCAGTTGTCAAGATGTTCTCCAATGCCTCTCTTCTCATCACATGACCAAAGAAAGTCTTTGTCTGCTTCTTATTGTTGTATATAATGTTCTAGTTTCATTAGCCTATTTCAGGCAATCGTTGTTAGTTACTCTGACAGTCCGAAGAATTCGCAACATTCGTCTCAGGAACCACATCTCTGTTGCTTCCAAGTTCTTATTATTAAAGACTTCTAATACTGTATTTCATAGCCACGATAGCGTAGTGGCTTCCATGCTTTCATGCTGGTCTGGTGGTCATGTGTTCAAAACTCCTGGAGGCGGCGGTTTTTGTGAAAATGATCCTGCTGAAACCAACCCGCCAACTAGGCTGAGTGCTAACAGAACAGTGTATTTTCTTATCCCCCGTTCGTGCTGGTTGTGTAGTGTTCGTGTACAGAGAAGCTGCGATATTTACTCCCTCCGGCCGACGTATCCATCTTCAGCAGAGTATTTTTGGCCCCAGATCCGCTTTCCTTCTGCAGTCATTAGTCTCTCAACCTACCTGCACCGTTGCAGTGTTCCCATAATCAGCATCTAGAGATGGAGTAGGTTCTCTGACCCTGGCTCAAGAATCCGAGCTACAGTTTTCTATCTTTTATGATCAATGTGACTGAATGAGTCAATCAACATTGTCAATATACATGGATAACGTTTGTCATCTCCAGTGCTATAGAGTTCGTTCACTATGCTTGCATTCTCCAGTGTATGATCTACAGACTAAGACTAGGGCTCATATGGAGGTGTGGTATTTAAGTGATCCATAGTGACGTAGTAATAGTAGTGAAGTAGTAATATCTTATTTATAGCGAGTATGTCTTTACAATTATATTTATTTTATACGGTTCATCATTAAATTATAATATTTCCAGCTCACCGCAGCCTGGGGTAGCCAGATTGGCAATGAGAAGTGGCGGGCATTTAGCCAGGTCATAGATCTTGGCGTCCACAGTACTGGCATACAAGTGACCTGTGGAGATAACAACAACAACACATTACAACATAAAATATGGTTTACAGTATTATGCATATTTTAATGACGTCACTAAACATTGCAAGCGTGGCAGTAAAATAAAATGCCCATTCATCTAAAATTTAAAAACAAAATAATAGTTTTTGTGTTTTACATTTGCAATCAATTACAAGGCATCTGTACCGTTGGATTGTGAACGCGTTTCAAAATTTCTCATATCGGACTGGAAATTAGCTGCAAGAGATTTGGAAGCAGATCGCATTGCGTTGTTGTTTTTTTAACAATAGTATGATCGTCTGTGTTTCAGAAAGCCATATCACAAAGAGCCAAACATGCTGAGATTGTGACATAAAAGGTGCAAGTAACTTTTAATAAATATAATTACGAGTGATGAAGTTTATATCATCATCAGGTGTCGTCTCCGCATAGGCTGTCAGGTGTCACATGTCTTCTAATATCCAACTGTAAATTTTGTTCTGTCCATATGTAACATTGTCTTCCTCTTGTACGTGTCCTATTCACTTCTCACTCCAGCACATCCTTTAACTGGAGCCAGGGGTAGTGCAGTGGCTAGACGTTCACTAACCAGTCCGTTGAGGACGGGTTCGAATCCGCACCATGGTGGATTTTAAAAACAATTAACATGGGCTGGCAGGTCGACCCAGTTTAAAATAGGAAATGTCTTAGTAAGTAAAAGCGACTGGCATGGTACTGACGTCATCACTCAGCAAATGCCGGATGTTTTTTTTTTTAAAGCATATATCTGGTACAAAGGCGTGTAGAACACGGTCCTTTACGTTTATTATTTACATAGTGTAATTAAAAGTTGTGTCTCTTTATATAGATACTGATGACGTCACCCGACGAGTGCCAGTTGATCTATAAACATATGCGACTAGAATCGTATACCCAATACTCCTCACTGCGTAGAATATGGATATAAGTTGGAACAGTAGCCTTTTGCAAGGTGAAAAAATACCAATACAAAGATGTAAGTTACAGTAAGAAAACGATTGTTGATAAGCAATATAGAACCTATACCATTATTTAGATATAAAACTTGGGCAATTGGCAGACAAGATGAGAAACATCTAATGGCAGTAGAAATATGGTTTTGGAGGTTTTTTATTTTGCAAAGAATACTACCATCATCATCCAGTGCCTTGACGGCTGGCATACGCGAGCTTGCCCCTCGATCTCCGACTGCATGGAGCAAATCGTATGTTGACGCTCTTCCGTGCCATGAATAAGACTGTCAAGAATTGTTTCACATTGTCTTCCTCTATCTCTCTTTTCACAAATCTTTCCGGTTGTCACAACATGTTCCAGATTTGTCTTCACATAACGTGGCAACAATGCTGACTGCTTCATTGTTATGTTTGTGATAAGTTGTCTTTGCGACTTGGTTTCCCTCAAAATTTCTAGATTGCTAATTTTGGCTGACCGATTAATTTTCAGAATTCTTCTATAAAACTACATCGCCAAAGCTTTTCACTTGTTTACTAAATGTCCAGGAATCACAGCCATATTTTTAAATTGGTTCAATGAAACATGAAAGAACTCTTTTTCTAACGTTCTCTCTCTCTCTCTCTCTCTCTCTCTCTCTCTGCACGAACTCCGTAGCACCGGCAAGAATCCTGAAATACTTTGGGTAGATTTTTAACTCGACATTTTGCCCTGGCAGCGCCTTTAGGCTACTCTTTTTCGATTTCCAACTGCCAAGGGATTTTTTACGTGCGCAACAATACACACACAGGGCGTTCGATCTCACTACCCAGAGACCAGTGGAAATTTTATTACTGGAAATCCAGGTGGATTTTTAAAATAAATCCCGGTCCTCACCGGGGCCTGAACCCGGGACCTCCAGCACTCGAGGCGGACACCATACCTCGAGACCACTCATCCCCCTGTGGTATTTAATAATAACAACGATGAAAGCTCTACGTATTTACTTAATGAAACCAACTTGATATTAAACATATTACCCCCTTTCATTGCTAGATATGTATCTATTATAAAACGTTAAAAGCAACTATGTAAATTATTGTGATGATGAGGATAATGCTGATTATTTTTGGAGACATACTGGAGACAACAACAAGCACACACATTCCTCTGTGTATGAAGGGACAGACAGTGTATCAGTACCTTCAATGTTGACAAAAGAGTCTGGTCCTTTGACCAGGTTTTGATGTACCCGCTCAGCGTCAGTGAGGGCATTGTTGGTTGCCAGAGGGCCTATCAGTACAGGCGGAGCTGGAAGACTGGAGAAATTGGTTAATTAAATACTAGACTGTTGACTGACTGTTAGTTAGTTAGTTAATTAGTTAGATAGTTAGTTAGTTAGTTCTGTTGGGGTATCTTCCTTGCATTGAGGACATGTTCATAGGTGCTAAGACCCTCCCTCCAAAATATGCATCAGCGTCCGACGGCTAATATTGCAGTTCTGTGTTGGTTCACGAGACACCCCTCCCCCCTCACTCTCCCGATGTGCCACTCGTGTCTGGCCGTGCCAATTCTTACTCTCGAGTCTCTCATTCTAGACAACGACCTGGATTCACTGGCGCCAAAGCCATCCGCTCTCGACATCTCTCCAAGGGCATTAATAATATCGACATGATCCATAGGCTGGCCATATGCAGGGAATGCAGAGCCAGCAAGTATATATTGATTGGCTGTTTCAATCCATCAATCAATTAATCAATCAAGTGCTCTCTCCACAATGCAGGTTGGCTGCAATGAATCTCTTTATCACTGTCTGTCTCTCGCCCTGACTGTACATTCTGACATATTAATGTTCGTCCATCTCTTGATGTTATCTTCCCACTTGCATCGTTGTCTATCTTTTTCTCACTTGCTCTCAACCTTGCCCTCCAGTATGGTTTTATAAAAGTGTTATATCTTTTAACGTGACCGAAATATTTCAGTAATTGTGTACCCGCCCCGTCATATGGTGCTGTTTCCTTTTGGGAGCTTTACCAGTTGCCTCTTCTGGGGTTCCACCTATTTCCCCGTCTTGGTCTTCTATGATTTCGTGTTTCGTGGACTGCTCGATGGTTCGATCTTTCTGGAGAGGAATAACGGTTCATGAATTCCGTAAACACTTGGTCTTGGCCTGTGTAGCCGTCGTTTTCTACATCCTCTCTACTTCTTCTTCTGTTGCTTCTTCTTCTGTCTGGTACTTTGTGCTTTCTGGTACAGGTAATCGGTTCTTTGACTTGAGACGTTATATTTGTTTTCTTTCTTCTTGGATCTGTTTAAGAGTTTCTTCTGTCTTTTTCTCTATTCTTGTACTTTTGATAGAGTTTCATCTTTTTCAGCCTTTATAGCAGCCATTCGAGCTACATCCTGCTCAATCTTCCGCACAACTTGCTTCAGTTCGTCCAGGATGCGCTGAACAGCTGTTATATGTGCCTTTTGCGTCTTGTTTCTTTATTCCTCCATGCTGTTGAACTTTGATCTCAGGTCCTTCAGTTGGCCTTCCAGTTGCGCTTTGTCACTTTTTGTAAGTCGATTAGTCGCCTCGTACTGCCTCCTAGCATCTTTATAGGGCAGGTTAGATTTGATGACAATCTTCATTGCTTCTTTGCTGTCTTTGTGACAGGGGAGCCGAGGTACCTGGCGCCGTGGTTGCCGAAGCAGTTGGCGCACTTTCTGTTAGTGTTAGGCCACCTGAAGTTCGTGTCGATCTTTGCTTGCTGGTACTGACTGTATGGATGGGGTCCAGAGCAGTATTTACATGCCTCCACCTCCCTTTTGCAGGTGGTACGTGTGTGCCAAAACCTTTGGCACGTAGAGCACTGAAGCACTCTTGGTATGTAGTGCTCAGGAGCTTGATCTTTCTTGTCCCATCTGATTGTTTGAGGGATCACTCGGTCCTCCGATGTTACGATGACGACTGTACAAGCATCTCTTCCGTAATCCTCTTTTTATCTCTATGGACGACAACTAATTATTTCTGTATCTGATTGACACCCCTTTCTCCCAGTACAAGTTACTAATAAGTATGATGCCCTTTCCGTTGTCTCTTATATCTTGAAGGCATGTAATTAGTATTTCAAGCTGTACTCTATCAAAAGCTTTTTTGAAGTCTATAAAACAAAGATTTATATTTTTTATAACTCGTATATATTTTTTAATTAACATCCTCAAACAGATTAATGTTGCCGCTGTCTTTGCGGAACTCAAATCGTTCTTATCTACTCCCTCATCTATTTTATTTTGAATTCTTTCTTGTATGACCTTGAGTGGTATCTTAGTTATATGGCCCATTAAGCTAATAGTTATGTAATCCCCACAATCAACAGCTCTTGGCTTCTTTGGTAGTGTGATGTTTGCTTGTGTTCGCTGGCCATGAACTCCAGCGTGAAGTCCTTTATGTCGGATGAAGACATCCCGTTGTCCAACATCAGTGTGATGTCATACAGGACTTGAGGTTTGCGTGAGTATCCGTTGTCCCATGTCTGCCTTATTGGTGTGCAGACTGGTGGTTCCTCGCCGTGTAGGCAGATACTCTCCGACTTCGGAGGAAACAACGATCCTACTGACTTTAGCCAGGACCCCAAAGGGACCTGTTGATCAGGACGTTCGGCGAGGACGCGTCCATAGGTCTTGGCCAGTATAGAACCCAGCCCTGGTGCCTTGGAATCACCTATGCGTCCGGGTAGTGTGATGAAAATGGATGTATAGTTTAGTTTAGTTTAGTCGACGGATCAACATCACCGCACACGGGTGTAACCCATAAGTGCTCCGTTCTTCTCCTAACTCAAGCCTGAGTCCGGAGCAACTCAGCCCAGTGCACGAACTCCGTAGCACCGGCAAGAATCCTGAAATACTTTGGGTAGATTTTTAACTCTAAATTTTGCCTGAGCAGCGCCGTTAGGCTACTCTTTTTCGATTTCCAACTGCCAAGGGATTTTTTAAATGCGCAACAATACACACGGGCGTCCGATCTCACTACCTAGAGACCAGGGAAAATGTGTTACTAGAAGTCCACGTGAAAACATCCCGGTCCTCACCGGGGCTTGAACCCAGGACCTCCAGCACTCGAGGCGGACACCATATATATATATATATACCTCTATGATAGTATCAATGCCAAAGCTGGATAAGTATTTGATCATTTCTATTGTTATCTTCAACAAGCTGCCATAAATATTGATAATGAAGTGGGACAATATCAGCTTATTAAGAGAGGTGTTAGGCAGGAATGTGTAATGTCTCCAGATCTTTTTTCCCTATACAGTGAAAATATTTTCAGAAATGTAGAAGATATAAATGGAATCAGCATTGGAGGAAGAAACATAAATAACATTAGATATGCAGATGATACATTATTGATTGCAGACAATGCACATGATCTGCAACAATTAGTAGACGCGGTTGTTGTTACGCAGTGAGCAGCTGGGGTTGGAATTAAATTGTCAGAAGACACAGGTTATGGTCGTCACTAGGAAGAACGAAGTACCACAATGTAATATACAAGTAAATGGGAATATTCTTCAACAAGTGAATCGATACAATTATCTCGGAACAGTCATAACATCTGATGGGAGATGCCTTGAAGAGATTAGAACAAGAATCGCCATGGCGAAAGCAGCCTTTAGCAAGATGAAAAACATTCTGACCAATAAAAAGATGTCAATTGAAACGAGAAAAAGAGTGTTGAGGGGGTACATAGAACCTGTTCTTTTGTATGGATGTGAAACTTGGACAATGTGCAGTCAAGCAGAAAATCATTTGATGGCTACAGAAATATGGTTTCTGAGGAAATTGCAAAGAGTACCATGGACAGATAGAAAAACCAATGACCAAGTACTACAGGAGACAAATGAAAATCGTAGACTGATTAGAGAAATTAGACGAAGACAGTCAAAATGTTTTGGACATGTTATGAGAAGAATTGGATTGGAGAACTTATTGACAACTGGCAAGATCGAGGGGAACAGACCAAGAGGAAGACATAGAGGAAAATACCTGGATGGCTTGGCCACATGGCATGGACGAGACAGGAACACTGAGCTGATCCACGACTCTGGTGATCGAGTGAAATGGCGAGTCATGACCGCCCACGCTTTCCGGCATGGCACATGATTGATTGATTGATTGTTGTTATCTTGTCAGGACCTGCAGACTTTCCTTCTTTCATCTTTTTAATAGCCTTCTCCACTTCAGTCTTTAATATGTTTGGTCCATCTTGAGTATTATACAATATTGGTTTATGACCTTGCTGTCTCAGAATAAATCTTCTGTCTATTATGTTCATTTTTTTAATTATGTCGGTATTATTAATTATAATTTCTCCATGTTTTCCTCTGATAAACCATTTCCTGTTATATTATTTTCCTTCTTTGTAAATCTTGTGTATTTTCATGCGGTCTTTTCGAGTTGTGTTTTATTTCTAGATTCTCTATTTCTTTGCTTTTGTTTTCTGCAACCACTCTTCTTTGGCAACTCTGCACATGTGGCGTATTTCTCTGTCCATTAATATATTTATTCTGGAGTGTTCTTTGTTTTCTTCTTTTTTTGAGTCATTTTGCTTAAGATTTCATCCGTAATTGCCTTTTCTTATTTACCTTCACTAGCAAGGTAGTATTTGCAATCGTTATGCTAGTTTTTACACATTAGCATTTTGTATTAATTTTATTATCAGGATGTAGCAGGAGGTAGCGCTGGGATTAATGCCACTGAGTCTGAGGCGTAAACAGCTGACTTACAACTACTAGGTTAAGGTAGTACAAGACGAAGACCATCCGGCCTACCAAAAATTCAGAGACAACCGCAGCAAATGGGGAGACATACCGATATTAAAAATAATGCAAAGAACGGAAGGATGGGATGCAGCAGAGAAGATGAACGAAGAAAGGGAGCTAGCAGAAACCCTAAAACAGACAAGGCTGCATAAGCCAACAATTCCACCATGGGAATTGACAGTCTCATTCACAGATACCAGCCTAGCAACGGCCATTACCAAGAACACGGACACAGATGCTAGATACGCGGCCGAGGCGCACATAAAAGAAATCAGCAAGGACAACCTCATAATCTACACAGACGGATCCAAGAACGAACAGGGAGAGGTGGGGACAGGAGTAGTGGTCCCATACTGGAAACTGAAGAAACAGTTCAAACTAACTGACCAGACAGCAGTATGCACGGCCGAACTGGAAGCCATATTAAAATGACGAGATTGCAGCTGGGAACCCACCGATGAAACTTAGCATATTGACACACTCCCTGTCTTCAGTGCAAACGCTCGGGAACTTCACTAGAGGAAACAGACCCGACATAAAAGAGGCAATATTAGCGACAGCCACCAACCTCAGGCACATGAGATATCAAGTCACCATCGGATGGATACCAGCCCACAGGGGGTATTCCGGGAAACGAAATAGCTGACAGAGAGGCGAAACGAGGACTGACCTGCAGTAATAGAATCAACACAGGACTAGGAAAAGTAGAAGGAAAGAGTATCATCAAAAGCTACATACTCCAAGAATGGAGGAAACAGTGGGGAGACCGCGCCAGAGGACGACACGCATACCAGGTACTGGGTGAACCCAGTTACAAGTGGCAAGTCAATAACAACATGAAAGCACCAGCAAACAGAAAACTATGGAAACTCAGACTGGGAAACTGGAAAGATACAAGAGAAAATTGTTTCTGCATAGCATGCCTAGAAGACAACACAATTGAACACTATTTATTAGAATGCAACGAATACAATAGTGAG
This sequence comes from Cepaea hortensis, assembly GCA_963921405.1. Lineage (NCBI taxonomy): Eukaryota > Metazoa > Mollusca > Gastropoda > Stylommatophora > Helicidae > Cepaea > Cepaea hortensis. The sequence continues at coordinate 37,366,393 of OY992877.1, forward strand.
CGAAGGGATCTAAGAGAATACTTTGTTAAAACTCAGACTCCAATGACAATGACGGAGTGCCTTCACATAAACAGCAACCCAGAAATACAGCGTTTGGTCAGACAGTTCATATGCAGAACAGGGAAAGACATAAAACTTTTTCTTGTTTCTTTTTTATAGTTTAAAAAAATATATTAAAAAATTGTGTATATAATATATATATATATATCACAACAAAAAAACAAAAACAAATCCCGATCAGTGTCTGTTTGTACCTTTTCGTCTCTGTTCTGTGTTATCACATTTCTTTTTTTTTCTTTTTTTGGGGGGGGGGGGGGAGGGGGGGGGACATCCATCTAATTCTTCGCTTGTGATGGATGTCCTGGTTGTCCTGAGAGGGACAGGTGGGTGCTGCCGGGTGAGTGGCATGATGGTGGCTTGGCTCTTCCTGGAGGGGTCCTAGACAAGGCGGACGGGTGGATCGGGTCGTCGTGTTGTTGCATACACCGATGTTGACAGCGAATGTAGGAGAGTCGGTTGACCGGGTGGACAACTTGAGACTGAAATTGAATTTTTGGTCTATGCCTACATCGAGTCCTTATGTGGACTGGACATGACCGGGACCAGCCCCGGTGAGGACCCACAGAGAATAACCAGTTCGTGAAAGGATCACACAAAATATTACAGGTCCTGGTAAGGACCACAAAAATTATAACCTACCTCAGTGAAGACCACAAAAACAAAATCAGTCACCCAGAGGACAAAAGAAAATATAACCAGCACTTATTAATGCTAATAAAGAAAGAAACCAACAAATGAAAGATGACGGAACCTGGTACAGGACTGAGGACAGGTCGTTGTAAGGGCCAACATTAGACAATAATGAAATCACCATGTAGCACAAGAACCAACATTTACTGACAACCGGAGCGGAAAAATAAACCCAGTACGAAACAGGACTAACAGTCCACAAAAACCACAGACCTCAACTCTAAAAAAGGCCGAAGAGGCAGGTTGTACGAGGCCGAATTTGGGATGTTTGTTTTTGAATAAAGCAAGCAATCAAGCAAGCAAGCATCAGGATGTTCACGTCTATATTGTTCATGCTTTCAACGATTAGCCTATCATATTTATTTTTTACTTTAAAACCAAGTACAGTTGATGTCAGGATCCTAAAGGTAGGACATAGAGAACAGAGGATAGCGATAGAACAGGGGTAGAGACGGGTAGAGTGGACAGGACTATATGCCCATGTATAGACAGGACATTGGGTAGAATGACAAGACTGTGCCCTTGAATGACAAGACATTTTAACCTTGGACGGTACGACGTAGGACGCCCACCATCAACAGAAGGTTGAAGGACAGGACGACGTCGTTATTGACAAGAGACAACCCAGCACGACTATCACCAACGGCACGAGGTCAAGCACCACGTGACGACTGGCCTGAGCAAGAAGCGGCAGACGGGACGAGACTGTGGTTGAGGGAACGAACGAACGAACGAACGAACAGACTTTATTTTCAAAGGGTAACAAATTGGGCACGCAGGCCCGTCTTACATTCGGCCCTTCCAATCATTCATCTTTCTTTCATCAACAGTGCATAGGAAAAAAACATTGTCACATGAATTTTGTAAACATAAACAAGGTGCAATGAGATGGAAACGAGAAACAGAGCAGGTGTGTAAAACGATGTCACTAAAACACACAGTTGAGAAATCAAGCGAACAGCGGGGCACGAGTGGGTGGAGTTAATGTGGTCACATGACTGCACCCAGGCCAAAGCCGGAAAACGTGTGTTCGGGAGACGGCGTTGAGACGTAGAAGGGAACGGTCGATGAAAGTGTTTGAGAGCGTTTGCGATGATTGAAGTCATCTGAGACGCAGTCCAAAGTTAAAGGATGTTCCTGTTGTGAAAGGATGTGATTGAAAAGCAACACACTGAAGCTGAAGCCTGACGATGGGGCCGTAAACGCCGAGAAGCAGTGGCGAGATAGTTGACACAGTTTTGAGAACACCTCGACCAGAATGGCGGGCAGAGACACGTCGTGCCAACGCCTTGCTGGTCACAAGTGATATGCGTGAGTAGTTTCAGAAATATTAATCACGTTAAGAAGTGAATTATCTATTCGAAGATCTATTGATTGATTGATTGATTGATTGATTGATTGATTTAGGAATCGACATCACAGCATTCGGGGCATTCCCATAAGTACTCCGTCCCCATCCCCAGCAGCCAGCGAAGAGTTCCAACACTAATATTACCAGTAGCAATCTGATTATAAGTCCGTCTCCCCTTTCCTCTGAGCGTTGAGCGTCGGCCAGATCCCCTCGTCACTCCTGGCTGTCTCATTCTTGCCAGACCATGGTAATCCATTTGCTCCTCCGAGGTGTGCACGTGCTCCCACAAGGGCGCAACCACATCTGCTTTGTCATGTATCAATACTCCACCAAGTTCTGCAGAGCCAGCCAATCTGTCCGCCTGTTCATTTCCCAGCACACGGGCATGCCCTGGAGAAAAGATCCAGGCGGAGATGCTTGTTACCCGTGACCTCCGAAGCGAAGCAAGCCACTCCGCACGAAGCCTGCCCGTCATCACCCTCGTCAGCATGCTTTCTGAGTCAGTTACAATCACGATGTGTGTGTGTGTGTCGTATTCTCCATTCAGCGGAGAGCTCCAGGGACTGCCTCCACCTCCATTCTTAAGCTAGATGTTGTGGTATCATATGCCAGGCTCTCCTGCCCCAAACATCGACCATTAGCTTTGGCTATGAACCCCCAGCCACTTCTCTCACCTCTTGACACCGACCCATCTGTGTAGATAATCACATCACCCGAGTGAGCATTGTCCTGAATTAGTTGCTAGATTTCCACTTCCGTGGCCCCTGCTGGCCACTCCCTGCACTCCCGGCTTAATGTGATTATAACTCTGCACAAGTCTGACTGCTCCGCTGGCACTCTGACCCACTCCTCTCCACGCCTAATGTTCTCCAAGGGGCACACCTGTCTGTAAAATGCATCAACTAAAGTTCCTACTGACGATTAGATTAACCATGCATTATATATTTGTAGTCAGTGGGTGTGTTGGTCATACGCAGAACGCTGAACGGCAGGAAGCCGGCGGTGTATGACAACCACGGTGATAACTGTTCTACAATAAAAGTGATTGTGTTATCTAAGGACGCAAAGGACTTGTGAGTTGTGTGCATTGCAAATCTGTAAATCGTAATGTGTTTGTTCGAGCCATTAGAAATATTTCACCCTAGACAAATTCCAAGATGTCGGACATTTGGTGTGATGCCGTCATTAGGCACGAATCCGGCACTTAGCAGGGGGATGTCTGACTGTTTGAGAGAGAGAGAGAGAGAGAGAGAGAGAGAGAGAGAGAGAGAGAGAGAGAGAGAGAGAGAGAGAGAGTGACCCGAATATATGATATTTCATTGGCACCTTGCCGTCTTGTGCTGTAAAAAGGCATAATAACTTTTACCTATGGCGGTAGCAAATGTGACTAATAAGGCCAATTCGCGCTGTAAATGTTAGTTTACAGTGGGTGCATGTGAGCACGTGGTCATTTCCACCATCATGCACCATCTTACGTCTCACACGCTCGGTGTGTGACTTATTTGCAATAATTTTCTCCTTTGTCTTTATTCCATTTCTGATTTTTGCCCTCCATGCAACACGTTCAGCGGCGACTTGCTCCCACTGTGCATTATCAATGCCTGTATCAATCATGTCCCGCTTACAAACATCTTTGTATCGCAGTAGAGGCCGACCCTGAGATCTCTTACCCAGCTGTAATTCACCAAAAAAGATGTCCTTTGGTATTCTACCATGATCAATCCTCCTAATATGTCCTATCCATCTAAGTCTATGAAGACTGAGCATGGAATAAACCGTCACTTAACCTGATCTTTCCAATACTTCAGTATTTGTGATTTTGTCTTGCCACTTAATACCAAGAATTCTTCGCAAACACCGCATATGAAAGCTGTTTAAACGTTTCTCTTGGTGTGAGTAAGTTGTCCAGGTTTCACTGCCATAAAGAAGAGTACTAAGGACACAGGCTTGATAGACAAGGACTTTTGTTTTGGCAGTAAGCTTCCTGTTCTCCCAGACTCTTTTTCTTAACCTGTTCATTGTTGTTGCTGCCTTACCAATCCGGAAGTTGATTTCCTGATCTAGGGATAATTTGCTAATTACCACTGATCCTAGATATGTAAAATGGTCTACTATCTCTAGTTCGGCGTCGTCAAAAAAGATTGGTGGTACCCCATGTGCACCTTGTGACATAATCTGTGTCTTCTTTTTGCTAATTGTTAAACCAAATTCAGAACAAGCATTGTAGAATGCAGATAGTAGACATTGCAATTCTTCCTCAGAGTGGGTCATAACTGCAGCAGTATCTGCAAAAAGCAACTCTCTGATCAGTACCCTCCTAATTTTGGTCTTGGCCTTCCATCTCTGAGCATTGTAGAGGCCGCCATCTGAGCGTGAGTGAATGTATGTACCACCATCCTGGTCACGAAAGGTATATTTCAGTAGAAGTGAAAAGTATATTCCAAAGAGGGTGGGAGATAGTACACAACCTTACTTAACTCCACTCTTGATTTCAAACTCTTCAGAAGTTGCACCATCAAACTTGATTATACCCTTCATGCCTGTGTGGAACCATTCCACAATGGACAGAAGAGTTGGTGGGCAGCCAATCTTCTTTAGTGCCTTGAACAGACCCTCACGACTGACCAAATCAAATGCCTTTGTGAGGTCGATGAAGGCAATAAACAGTGGTTGATTCTGTTCACGGCATTTTTCTTGCATTTGTCGCAATGAGAATATCATATCAATGGTAGACCGGTTCTGTCGAAAGCCACACTATGATTCTGGGTACGCTTGATCTTCCAGGACTTTAAGTCTGCACAGAACAATTCTGGCAAATACTTTTCCAACAATACACAGAAGTGAGAACCCTATAGTTGTTACAGTCGCTCCGATCGCCCTTGTTCTTGTACAATGTTATGATGCTTGAATCTTTGAAATCCTGTGGGACTTGTCCTTCTCGCCAGCATAGCTCTATCAGCTGGTGGATCTGTAGAGTGAGTGTGTCTTGCCCACTCCTGATAACCTCTATTGGAATCCCATCCTTACCTGGAGCCTTACCAGATGCAAGTTCATTTATAGCACACTTAACTTCTGTTATGGTGGGAAGTGTGCCCAGGTGGTCAAGAGTTGGTAGAGCCTCTATGGCGTTGAGGGCATCATCCGCTAGTTTATGATACTAGTGTTTTGCTATTGCGAATGATTATGGCAATGATTAGCCTGTGCGCTAGAGTGTGAGCTGATTCTCGAATTGTGAACGCGCGAGAGTGTTACGGAGCGCTGTGCGATATTATTGTTATAAGTGTAATGTTGTTGTGCAAATTGATATAATGTATTAAATAGATTACTATACACATTGATTTGACGATTTCTTGTACAAGTGTAACGTGTTAGTTGAACCCACTTACACGAGCTATCTAAGACACTGACAGTTGACTTATATTCTGGTTGTTTCAATGCTTGTATATCTATTTGAGGTGTCTTCGATGTTCTTATTCCTGTGTCTTTAAGTTTTATTTGTAAATTTAAGACTACAGGGTTGATATCAGCACCAGGGTATGCTTTGGCTTTTTTTAAACATTGTTTTTAATCTATTTCTGATCATAATACAGTCAGTTTGGTTTCTCTTTCTATCTCCAGGGCTTTTCCACGTATACAGTTTCTCCCAGGGTTATGTTCGAAAAATGTGTTACAAATAATAAGAAAGCATAGAAATAGGAGGGCAGGCGCCAAGAGAACAAGACAAAAAGTAGAGAGACTAGGTCTCAACCATGTAAGAGAGGGATGCTGGAACTGTCGTAGTACCAGGCAGAGAGGTCCTGTATTGGAGCGGCTAATATATGATTTTGATGTCCTCATGCTCCAGGAGCTAAATACAGACAAATGCCATTGCCCTGGGTACGCCACTTATATAAACTCTACTGGGCAGAAGAGACATGGGCAAGGTATGGTTGTGTCTGAGTGAAGCATGTGGTACTTGACTTGAGCCAGTGGAATCACAGTGCAAGAGAGGTCCAGGGTATACAAATGAAGATGGATGGCTTAAGTGGGAACATCATAAATGTATCCAGGAGCTAAATACAGACAAATGCCATTGCCCTGGGTACGCTACTTATATAAACCCTACTGGGTAGAAGAGACATGAGCAAGGTCTGGTTGTGTCTGAGTGAAGCATTTGGTACTTGACCTGAGCTAGTGGAATCACAGTGCAAGAGAGTTCCAGGGTATACAAATGGAGATGTATGGCTTAAGTTGGAACATCATAAATGTATATGCCACAGTGGACTGTTTTGTCAGAAAGGAACACTGGGACTGGCTTAAGGAATTGGAGGAATTACCAGGTGATAGGTTACCCATATGTGGAGACTTCAATGCGAGGAGCAGAGATTGGGACAGCAGTGGAGAAAACCGACAGGGAATTGCCCTTGCAGATGCCATGGTGGACTCCTATGTGGTCTGCATAAATGATGATAGGCTGACTAGAATGGTAATGAGGCCTGGCGATGCAGACACTGCTATTGACTTGGCACTTGTCTCCCAGTCATCAGTCCTTGATGTAAAGTGGACTGTTTTGAATGACCATGGGAGTGATCACATGCCATGCGCAGTCCTGATCTCTAAATACAGGAAAGTTAAGGCTGGGAGAGCGCTCGAGACCTTCCGGTATGAGTGGACCGACAGCCTTCTTGGACGCCTCAGACAGGAGGCACGTAACAGGACCGTTAAAACCCCTTTTTTGCATCCCTCATGGTGGACCCCAGAAGTAGACCATGCTTGGAAAGCAAAGAGAGCTGTAGTGAAGCAGCTAAAGAAAGTGCGACAGACACCTGGAAGCTCACGAGTGGAAGTGGACACAGCGGAAAATGTCAAGAAAGACAAGGTGGAGGTTTTCAAACGCTGTGTTGCAGAGGCCAAAAAGGCAAAATGGGAATGTTTCATGAAGTAGATCGGAGGTGATAAAACACTGCGAAAATTCTGGAAACTGCACAGACAAATACAAAGAAAAGATCGGCCTATGACAGTGGGAACAATTTATAGAGATGATGGTGTGCGCGTGACAACAGAAAAAGAGAAAGGGGAGGCGTTTCTCCAGAGATTTTTAGAGCAGCCCTATCATGATGATGCGGACACCAGGGATGCAGTTAGAGAGGAGTTATCTGGCACTATAAAGAATATAATTATTAAGAAATCATACGGGTTGAAGATGTTAAACATATTTTGAAAAAGGCAAAAGACACGGCACCAGGGCGTGATGGGGTCAGGTATGGCCACATTAAGGCTTTGAGCGATGTAGACCCGAAGGAGATGACCGACTGCTTTAACCAGAGCATTAGGATAGCATCAGTACCGCAGGATTGGGTACACAGCTATCTCATCCCTCTGTCAAAACCATTCAAGTATCATTCAAAGCTTAGCGGCTTTAGTATCATCACCCTTCAAAATAGATTTTAGATAGAAGATTTTATAGAAGATAGTCGCTGTCAAGCTGCAAGAGTTTTTGGAAAGGGGGAAGCTTCTTCCAAGAGGCCTGGGGGAGCTACAGGCCAGGAAAAGATACCTGGTCAAATGCAGCCACCTTTGCCTTTGACGCTTATGAGGGATTCCAGAGTAGACAGGAAACGATGGCGGTAGCGCTTGATATCGAGAGTTCGATATGATATTTTGATGACCGCACTGATGGAGAAGGGGGTCAATCCCTGGTTGGTGAACTGGATAGAAGTATCAGGGGTTGGAAGGATACTAATATTTGCAGATGATATTCTTGAATATAGGCAGGGGAGAGATAGGGAGCAAACAGCCCAGGAGCTACAGGCGACAGTAGACAAAGTGATTGACAGTTGCTGTCAAGAGGTAACGTTAGACTCTCTCCACAATATGATTTCATGCACTACAATGCATCAACGTTCACCTCAAGATCTATCTTGGCTCTAGGGTACCATGACTCTCTGCGACCATGAGTGGCTTGCGCCGACATTACTACACAGCATATATAACAGCTTCACCATGCATTCCAAGAACCAATCAACAAATGTGAGGTAGAGCGAACTATGGTATAATTACACATAGGTGACATCAGCTAACGGATCCAAGTGAGTATGCGCATCCAGTCTTCAGACTTTCGCGCATTACAAGCACTCCCGTCCTTCCTTCACTAATCGTCTCCCCATCCCACTGTTAATGTTAGGAATCAAGCTGGCTGTCTGCTATCATATTAATGCCTACATGATCATCTCCTACCTTACTTGTACCCGACTGGTAACCACTGTCGATTAGCCAACGTCTATGGCGCGATCATGATTCGGCCAGCACGCCTCAACATGCAACTCCACCGAACGCCAGCGATCAGTCAAGCCCGGATGATCTCCGTTGAATGGCAATACACAACCCGATCTACTCCCTGCAAATATCGAAGACTGGCCGCCGCGTCCTGGCTGGACTTCTGTGACTGGGGGTAGAACACTTCCTCTCACTTCGCAAGCTGGAACCCCAAACTAATGCTTAAGCCGTTATGGCGTTAGGTGACGTCCTCGCATGACGTCTCAATTGCGTTCAATGTTGGTGTCACAATGTTCACCATTTGTGACACCCTTTATCTTCTTCATTGATGCGCTAACTCATCAATTGCCTGCATCACTGTCATTTACTACATGACAGCTTTGCCCCCTCTACAATGAAAATGATCGTTAGACCATTTTCTATGTTATTTTGACATGCAAGGAAATGATGTCCACGACGTAAATTACATCCTATTGTGATAGACAACGCATTCACCGTCCTTGGAACTTAGTTTGTCAACATGAACCAATCTAGATCGTGGGATATTGAACACCGGACTAAAATACAAGTCCCGAACACCGCCACCTCTACATTCTATAAATGATCCCTGAGATGTTATCGCGTTACCATGCCCGACTACTTGTAACTAAACTAAGGCTCAAACACCGCCAGTTCATATATTAAGATCTGTTATCGCGTATATATGTTGACACCCTAAAACTACTAACAGTCTCTATATCCCCGAGTTCTGTCAGTTAAATAAAAACACCATCCAGTGTTGCATACCCAACGATCACATGATCCGTAGTCTACAACTTATTGTCCCTGACGTGAATACATATATCTCCACAACTGCATGTCGACCTGGCACACCCTCATTTCTTTTCGCCATAGCATAGGGAAAACAATTCTCAATATCACTGTGTTATATCACTATAGTGTGTTGTTCATATATGTATTTATGTATCCTATAATGTGTAATGTTTACTATATGTTTGTGTCTATTAATTTTCTTTCATTCCTTTCTCTTCCTTCATCCATCGTGAAAATGATATGTATGATGATCAATAGTTAACACAGCACATACTACTGACCTTACGAACTACAACACATCAATGTCTGGATAATTAAAATAACAAATATCAATCCTCATAATAATTATAAAAACAAAATATATAAACATAACATTAAAACAATAAACATATTCATTTATGAAACCTGTATATCACTTAAGATATACTTAATTAATTTGCTCGAAGATCCGCACAGACTCTGTCCTCGAGTTTATGTCCTCTATTAAAAATTCCAATATAATTAATTTTCATATACTAACACAATTAAAATCATCTACAAACCACCGCCGATACTACCATATTGGCTTGTGACAGAATGAAACCACACACATCGGTTATGCCACGTGAAACTTTTCACATGTTTCTCATATTCACTTGTGACAGAATGAAGCCACACACATCGGTTATGCCACGTGAAACTTTTCACCTGTTTCTCTGAAATAATAATAACAACAAGTGACTAAGTTACGTCTATACTTTCTTTTTTTTTTTTTTAAAATTATATATTTATCTGTGGTATTTCAGACTTAGCCACAGTCATCCTACCGTAATGTTACACTAAAAAAAAAATAAAACAGAAACCATACATATATATATATTTATATATACATAAAACTTTCATAGTTTATTTATAGTCTACTGAGTAGATCAGCTAGATTATTTTATGTTCTAAAAATTGAATTCCTAAAATGCAAATTCAGTTTTATTTGGCTCTATCGTAAAATCAAACATCCGAATGCGACAAAACAAACCATCTGTCTAGGAATGTACGATGATGTACTATTTCAGTATTATGGCTGATACGTTTGTGATGTCCTTAAATAATAAATGTAGAATGTTAAAGAATAGTTCTAAAGACCAAAACGAAGTTATAAGAATTCCTATAAACAGAACGGCGCCACAAGCGCGGTCATGTGTACAGAATCCTCCGCCATCTCAGATATGATCTATAAAACTATATAAATTTCGCCATGCTCGCTATTACTAAGTCTATTTGAGCATAGGTTTTAGATAAAGATAATCGCTCAAAAAAAAAAAAAAAAAAAATATGATTGTTAATATGAACAAGACAATGATACGAATACAGTACACTCCACTTATAACAATATTTATGATGACAATACAATCACAATGACGCTACATGTTTTATTTAAGGTTAGTGAAATTCATTTTGAGATGACCAAGAATTTCTTCCTAACAGATATTTAGCCAATTTCTGACCAGAATTCACCAATGATAGAGTAATTTTATAGCGTTTGTGTGATTCGTATACCTTTCTCCCAGAGTACACGACAAGATGTAATATTTTCCTACAACCTTGTGGAAGAATGTACACGATAGACAGTAAACCAGTACCATCCACCACCACACCATTATTTGCTGCGAGAATGATCTTAGAACTGATCATTGAATGTGCTTCCTGCAAAGGAATTTCAGATTCGCCAACAGGTGCCGTTCGGCGGACTGTTCGAATACATTGTACAGAATCATCATATATACCTATAACATGGCTCAGTTTCCGGCGTATAACATATTGTAACATCTTAATCAAACTCCCTGTAGCCTTAGCTATACATTTTATTACTTTGTTTGTTATGATAGATAGCAAGAAAATCAACCAGAAGAAAGTATCGACCAAATCAAATGAAGTATCTGTTTTTATACATATCTTCTTCGGATCACCAGACGGAACTGTCACTGATATGCCATATGTCCGTGGTTTTCTATCCACCTGTATGATGTCATGTTGCAGCCTTATAGCTGCGGCTTGAACTGTCTTACTATCTTTAGGTTCCACCATAACTGGATGTGACATGTGTGTGTTTGAAACCAGATTCACATGAGGTAATTGATTCTCTTTATGTATTTGTGTGTTTGCAACAATATGCTTCCTTTCCCATTCTGTTATGTCCTCATGCGAAACATCACATAATTCAGGGATGTTTCCAATAAAGACATCTACAAATGGGTCGGGCAGCGCAGCTACCTTTATTTTCCTAGAAAAATATGGGCAGTTTATATCAGCCCAGGCAACTGGAAACTTTTCTCTTCTACCTCCAAAAGTTCTACAGGTCACATGTTCTCCAGTATAGTCGGTTTCATTAATCAGCTTTGTATGTACCCCAACTATACTCGACCCGGAATCGCGTACTAAGCTACATTTCTTTCCATTCACTATGGCGTGTTGTACGACCAGTGATCCATTGGTAATTTGGACCGCATTAGTCTCTTGTACGTGTATTTTATGACCGCACGTTAAGTTACCCTCTTTGTGAAAGATCTTGCAGGTATCACAAGTTGGGTCGATAGGAGAATAATCCACTTCTACCGTATTTGCATGACTAGTCTCGTCCGAGTCACTGTCACTACTAGATGTCAGCATCCCTATGTTTGCTTCTTTATACAGTTGTCTTAAAGGACAAGATACAAACATATGTCCAAAACTTTTACATTTAAAGCATTGTGTTTGTCTTTGATAGGTGTTAAATCTGTCTCTATTTCTAAGTGCTAATTTCTTTATGTAACTGTCAAACTGCGGATGTTTGTCACACATTTGATTTGAGCCGTGGGTGAAACTACAGTATTTGCAAGTTGTCCACACACCCTTTTTCTCATGTTTAACATAAGGTTGATACTTTGGTTGTTGTTGTTTTTCCCTCCTTTGATGTTGTCCACCAGACTGTTGTTGTGTTTTGTATCCCTGCATCCTTGATTTATGAGGGAATCTATCACATGCGTTTGTTTCTACCAATGGGGAAAAACTATTATTAAATATGTCTTTATGGGCGTCGAAGAAAGACTCTCCCTTCTCATCCATCTGCTGTATACTCGAACATTTCTGTTCAATAAGAAAGGTAGACATAGATGGAGGAACCGCCGAGATCAGTCTGTCTCTAACAATCAAGTCACGTAGCTTCTTGTAGTCATCAGTAACATTGGCTGAACGAGCCCATTTATCGAATGTTAATTGAGTCAAAGAGGAGAAGTCAAGGAACGTCTGTCCTGCTTTAGGACTAAGATTTTTGAATGATGCCCGAAGGCCAAATTCATCAAGACAAAAATGAGACAGCAGTCTCTTACGAATGTATGAGTAATCACTACGTAACTCATCTGGAATTAGTTCTACAACTTGCAAAGGTTCACCACTTAAGTGCCTATGTAGCAAAACTGCCCATTCGGTCTCCGCAACTCCATAGTGTCTCAAGATTAGCTCAAAATTAGTTAGCCATGCAGAGACGGAATCGGAGTTGCAGTATGTCTTTATCACCCCATTATATTTCTTAATGGCCTCTGTGGACTGTGCCTCCACCCTGTTCCTAGCAATCTGTTCATCCTTGTCCTTCTCGTACTGTTTCATTTTGAAGTTATTCTCCAATTCTTTTTCCTTCAGAAGCTTTTCTGTATTCAATTTCTCAAGATTAAAAGCCATCTCTTTTTCTCTTAATTGTGCCTCTCTTTCCAGTTTTTCCTTATCTGCAGCGATCTGCAATGCCATCCTTTCTTTATCTGCAGCAATTTGAGCTGCAATTCTGTCATTTTCCATAGCCATTTTTTCCTTCTCAAATACTCTTTGTCTCTCTTGTTCATCTAGTCGATCCTTTTCCAATTGTCTAATCGCAACTCTTTCGTTCCTTTCATGAGCTTGAAAATCTGTAAATTGTTTCTCCGACCACGATATAAGATCTGCTCCTGTCAAACCTGCATCTTTCCCAATTGCAACAAAATCCTGTAATGATGACATGTCTTTATGTTTCTATAATACTCAATAATAATGATGAAAGCGCGAAATGAAGACAAGAAAAAAAAAAAAATATAATTTACCAAACTATAGACATGGCTTATAAGTATTACAATCGACAGATAAAATCGAAGAAAGTTGAAAGAAATAATTAATAAATTACAATTAGATACATTAATAACGAAAAATGACAAATAATTTTATAATAGACACGACCTATAACTCAGCAGTTACAGTATAGACAGAGTTAAAGTTCTTTAGATTCCAGCATTATGTAACAACTCAATAATGCACCGCTCATAAGATCTCACAAGACAAAATAGCATAAAATTGTGTATCACGCTTATGACGTCATCACACTTATGATAATACAGACAAAATAAATGCGTGCAAAATCACAGTATTCTGACCATAACCAATTACTGACAAACCACAAACAAATAGAATACTTAGCTCAAGAATAAGTAAACCTTTTCCAACAGTCCGACAGTAGAACAATCCCCTCGATTTGATAACTAATTTTGTTCGATGTTACTCCGTAAGCGCGACTCTGATGAGTTTATATGTACGTTCCTGAAATCCTGGGTCTGCGTACCTTCCTAAATGACATTCCTGTGTCCATTTGTTGTACTTCGGCGTTAATTCATCAAGTTTCTGTGTATGTTTAACATGTTGAACTGTCGTAGGTTAAACAAATTACGATAATAACACTCTAGGCACGATGCCTGTGATCAGCCTTAGAAGGAGCCTGACTGATGTGAGTGTTATTTGCTACTCAATGTAGCTATCAGGTTTAGCACTATTTTGTAATGCTTTGTCGATCTGCACTAAGATAACCACTGCGTTGATACAGCCTCAGCTAGGCGTTGATTATTCCGTACACCTGAATAGCACTGGAAAAGCCAAAATTCGATTTCTGTAGAACATATGTCCCTGTGACGAAATGTTGTTGGTATATTCGACACAATCAACCAGAGCAGGTGACCCAATGAAGATCCGATAATCACTGACTTTGCAGATCTTAATATCAATCAGTTATTAAAAATCCTCCGTATCAAGTGCGTCTCCTAAGTGCTCTTAGAATGAGTATAATACCCTGCGAGCAAATGTTCTCTATCTGGGCCAACAATCAGAGCGATAATGTCAATATGCGGCCTCAGATAATCGAGTATCACACAGATGTCCTCTCCAGCATCAAGAAAACGGTTTCCAACTGACACTGCCAGTGCGGTTAATCTGTGACACGATGACAAGACAATTGAACAAACGAGGATGCGCCATTTGATCACCAGCAATTGATCGGCATGATCCTTACATATACGGATAAGTTGCGTGTTCGTGAATGTGTTTCTTTATTAGGCTGAAAATATGCCCGCCCCAATGTCATTCACAGATTTGCAACCGTCGTCTCCCACCATTTTTATTCAGTCGAACCAGGTAAAATCCACTGATTGTGTCTCTGTACGGTATCTGTACTATCTATTATTGTCCTTGACTTACTGACCACTTCTTTGGTTCATATTTCATCAGATGATGTCTACATGTCAAAACCCATGGTTCAAATCTCTTCGGACGATGCTCCCATGTCAAGAGGTAACGTTAGACTCTCTCCACAATATGATTTCATGCACTACAATGCATCAACGTTCACCTCAAGATCTATCTTGGCTCTAGGGTACCATGACTCTCTGCGACCATGAGTGGCTTGCGCCGACATTACTACACAGCATATATAACAGCTTCACCATGCATTCCAAGAACCAATCAACAAATGTGAGGTAGAGCGAACTATGGTATAATTACACATAGGTGACATCAGCTAACGGATCCAAGTGAGTATGCGCATCCAGTCTTCAGACTTTCGCGCATTACAAGCACTCCCGTCCTTCCTTCACTAATCGTCTCCCCATCCCACTGTTAATGTTAGGAATCAAGCTGGCTGTCTGCTATCATATTAATGCCTACATGATCATCTCCTACCTTACTTGTACCCGACTGGTAACCACTGTCGATTAGCCAACGTCTATGGCGCGATCATGATTCGGCCAGCACGCCTCAACATGCAACTCCACCGAACGCCAGCGATCAGTCAAGCCCGGATGATCTCCGTTGAATGGCAATACACAACCCGATCTACTCCCTGCAAATATCGAAGACTGGCCGCCGCGTCCTGGCTGGACTTCTGTGACTGGGGGTAGAACACTTCCTCTCACTTCGCAAGCTGGAACCCCAAACTAATGCTTAAGCCGTTATGGCGTTAGGTGACGTCCTCGCATGACGTCTCAATTGCGTTCAATGTTGGTGTCACAATGTTCACCATTTGTGACACCCTTTATCTTCTTCATTGATGCGCTAACTCATCAATTGCCTGCATCACTGTCATTTACTACATGACAGTTGCACTGAAATGAGTGCTGTCATCCACCCGGAAAAGGCAGCTGTGTTGTGGTGCTCTCTGGACAACAGGATTGTGAGAACTGATGTCCCAAGCCTCACGATAGATGGTAGAAGCGTCAACAGAGAGAACAAACTGAAGTATCTGGGAATCACATTTGACAGGAGCCTGTCCTTCAAGGACCATGTGGAGACGGTTGTGACAAGATCTCAAAAGGGACTCAATACACTTAAAACTATGGCTGCAATGGTCACAGAGCAGAGAATGCTTTTCACACTATACCAGCACTTGATCGTCTCACTGATTGGTTATGGACTAGGACTGCTCACTGTCTCAAAGAGTCAGTTGGTGAAATTAGAGCGCATACAGAACGAAGCTTTGCGGGCCATTCTGGAATGAACCAGAGACACCCCAGTAGTGTGTATGCGTTACATCCTTGGTTTGCCGACTGTTGCTGGTAGGCTCAAGGTGATGCTGGCGAAGGCATACCTCAGAGTAGGTGCTGACAGAGATAACCGTTGCATGAGGCGCTGGACGCAGTTAAAGGCCAGCGACTGATAAGAGGGAAATCATGGATGGCTCAGGCGGAGGATACGATCAGACACGTGTGTATCTTGGAGAACATTAGGCGAGGAGAGGAGTGGGTCAGAGTGCCTGCGGAGCAGTCAGACTTGTGCAGAGTTATAATCACATTGAGCCGGGAGTGCAGGGAGTGGCCAGCAGGGGCCACGGAAGTGGAAATCCAGCAACTAATTCAGGATAATGCTCGCCCGGGTGATGTGATTTTATACACAGATGGTTCGGTATTGAGAGGCAGGAGAAGTTCCTGGGGTTCTTAGCAAAAGCTAATGGTCGACGTTTGGTGCAGGAGAGCCTGGCATATGATACCACAACATCTAGCTTAAGAATGGAGTTGGAGGCGGTCAGTGCAGCTTTCCGCTGGATGGAGAATACGATACACACACATATCGTGATTGTAACTGACTCAGAAAGCATGCTGAGTAGGGTGAGGACAGGCAAGCTTCGTGCAGAGTGGCTTGCTTCGCTTAGAAAGTCATGGGTGACAAGCATCGTCTGGATCTTTTCTCCGGGGCATGTTGGTGTGCTGGGGAATGAACAAGCGGACAGATTGTCTGGCTCTGCAAAACTTGGTGGAGTATTGACGCATGATAAAGCAGATGTGGTTGCAGCCTTGTGGGAGCACGTGTACACCTCGGAGGAGCAAATGGATCACCATGGTCTGGCAAGAATGTGACAGCGAGGAGTGACGAGGGGATCTGGCCGACGATCGACGCTCAAGGAAAGGCGTCATATAATCAGATTGCTACTGGTACTATTAGTGTTAGAACTCTTCGCTGACTGCTGAGGATGGGGACGGAGCGCTTATGGTAATGCCCCAAATGATGGGATGTCGGTTCATAAATCAATCAATCAATCAATCAATTAATAAATCAATCAAATTAATCAAATAATAAGATTGTTTTCTTCACAAAACTGTATCAGCCGGTCTCCTCTGACGTTTCCGTTTCCCATACGATGTTGCCCTACTCCATCCATCATGTGCCATGCCGGTAAGCGTGGGCGGTCATGTTCTGCCATCTCACTCGATCATCAGAGTCGTGGATCAGCTCCGTGTTTCTGTCTCGACCATGCCACAAGGCCAAGCCATCCAGGTACTTGCTTCTAGGTCTTCCCCTTGGTCTGTTCCCCTCGATCTTACCAGTTGTCACCAAATTCTCCAATCCATTTCTTCTCATAACATGCCCAAAAATTTTGACTGTCTACGTCTAATTTCTCTAATCAATTTACGATCTTCATTTGTTTCTTGAAGGACTTGTTCATTGGTCTTTCTGGCTGTCCATGGTATTCTTTGCATTTTCCTCAGAAACCACATCTCTACAGCCATCAGATGTTTTTCAGCCTGACTGCTCATTGTTGCCCTACTACCTGCTTATATTTAGTTTTTCCAATCTTTGCGTTCATGTCTCCCATACCAATTAGGGCCTCTGATAAATTTTACAACTTTTAGTATTTTTTTAAATAGGTCTTCATAATATTCTTCTAGGTGTTCCTCACTATAATCAGTCGTTGGAGCATACGTCTGAGGAATTACTATGTCGAAAGCTCTTGCCATAATTTTGAGCAGTATCATTCTATCTTTGTGAGCCTAGAATCCACTAATATTTTTCTCTAAATCTCTTTTTACTAAAATCCCTACTTCTCTCTCGTGGTGATCTCCTCTCGAGTTACTGAATATGTAGTCGTCTCTCCTTATATGAAAGCTAGTTGCATATCCTTTACAGGACGTATGCAGTCAACACTAGCGTTTTTCCTTATATGACTAGCTGTATTGGCTGTCTCATAAACCAGTAACACTTAAAAAAAAATCATACCCCGGTGGCATTACCTGCCATGGAAATGGTAGTGCCCTATTTCACTCCTTGAAACGTGATTTCTGTTTATTGCCCTAGCCCCATATTTCTATAGACCGATCGGTACTCAATGGGTGATGTGATCAGTACAACGTCGATCGCCTTTACTTCCTAGTACAGTCCCTTACATCCATCTTAGGCAGGGTCGGCCTGGGAGCCCAAGTCAATTTTTAGTCACCGTGTCGCTGACAGATTCGAACACACGACCACCGGGTCGGCGGGCAAGCCCCTAGAAGCCATGGGAATATCTTTTACATAATTATTTACATGCATTCTCTTTAAAACTAGTTATAATACTAATTTAGTCGTTAACAAATATTTACACAATTATCATTAAATCTGTAAAATTAGTTTGAACAAACATTTACCAAAATATCCTTACATATGTAAAACTATATGACTCGCTCGTGTGTTGCCGGGGCCCATACGGGGGAGCAAAGAATAGTAACACTGTGGCCTACCATGCACGTTGTAAGAGGCGACTAAGGAGGCTATGGTTCCATCGCCCTGCTACTGAATGAGTGCGTGGCGCGACACTGTTAGCTGTGAATTTCGTGTGGAATGCTTTTAGATATGTTCGCAGTTTGTAGCGTGAACTGCATGTTCGGAAAGATGGCGGCCGGCTGTTGCTGGATTGACTGGTTTGCCTTTTCGGTTCACGAGTGCATTTTTCAGGAGACTCCTGGGAGTCGTTGCTGGAGCTACGGAGTTCGTGCTTTGTGCGGCGCCTTCGGAGGGTTGCCCTGAAGAAAGAGACTGAGCCACATGGGATAAAACCCGGGTCAATAAATATTTCTGGTCACTGCCGTTTCCATCGACAATGAACTGTATTTCTCGTGGAGGCCTTTTGTGTTGGCTTTCTGGCGGCGGCATTTTGCACAGTGCACCTGTTGGATTGCCGATACTCCTGTTTATTCCGTTGTTCCCATAGGGCAGTGAGAAGCATTTTGTGTGATATCGACTGGCACAGGAACAGAGCATAATGGGGACGACCCGTTGCCATGAAGTTGGAACCACGACTAACTAACTAACTAACTAACTAACTAACTAACTAACTAACTAACTAACTAACTAACTAACTAACTAACTAACTTACTAACTAACTAACTAACCAACCAACCAACCAACCAACCAACCAACCAACTAACTAACTAACTAACTAACTAACTAACTAACTAACTAACTAACTAACTAACTAACTAACTAATAACTAACTAACTAACTAACTAACTATTCAGAGACGGGCTGTCATGCAGCAAATTATGGGGCATTATCTCATCTTTTAAGAGTTCAAAGGTAACTTTTCTACGAGGTATATTCAGGAAAATAATAAATATCTTGTAAACGCTCCTCGGCCAGCTTTTAATTCTTTATGTATATGCTGTAACCGACGTTTAAGGGCTTATTTTTGCAAATAAATGTCGGGTCGTGATTAGTACAGGTAATCTGAAGCTCAGAGAGCGCTGATGATAGGAGGAAAGACAAGTGAATTACTTCGGTCATATGACAAGATATAGCACTCTCATGAGGGTTCGAAGTCAGTCGCAGGCGATTTGGGAACAGATTTCTTTGCTTAGATTTTCACAATGGTATGGGAATATTCCGTTCAGAAAATATGGGCAAACTACTGAACGTGGAATTATCGAAAATAAAAAATCACAAGTAGCCAATGAATTCTGGTGTTGACTGCAACGTCTAGTAATGGACATGCAATTAGATAACTCTTATAAAAACCATACTGAAGCTAAAAAAAATCATAGGTGGGCGAGTACGAAATAGACATTTATGCAAGTGTGAAGATAACATCAAGAGATAGAAGAATATTAGCCTGTCAGAATAACCAACAAGGCCGAGATGGATAATGCTACAGATCCATTGCAGTCAACCTTCATTGTAGAGATGGAACCTCATTGATGAATTGAACTTGCAACTAATTGCTTCACATCTACTTTTCACAAACTTCCACAGCATGTCATCGTACTGTTTACCGAAAGTGACATAGAAATAAGGAAATTGGTTGGTTGGTGAACTCCCTGGGAGACTGACCCTTAACTCTTACGTCCGATGATCATGTCGTCTGAGCCACGAACAATTGCTTATATCAGTCGGAGTTTGGCTGGTGTAGGGACGATCCTCCCGACTCGGTTCCCCCTGTAGCAGTTTCCTGCTACGTGTTGTGACAGCGCCATCACATCTTGTAGGCCTAGAGCAAGGGGGAAGAGGCAGCCAGACTTTCCCTCACTGTGACAAGCATTGAGCCCAGGCGTCCAACCCGCGTCCGTCCGTGCTCATGGCATTATCAGTGGAGTTCGCTGTCAACTTCTTTAGCACGCCCATCTCCCGACCCGGCACTGAAGTATAATCTTCACATGGACTATGTTGAAGAGCTTGCCTTCTCCTTTACAAGCTCAGAAACCAACATTATGTGCAAGACCACATTCACATCCACGGAGAGGCATTTTAGGTCAAGATTCAGCATAGCACATACTCGATTG
Source organism: Cepaea hortensis (assembly GCA_963921405.1). NCBI lineage: Eukaryota > Metazoa > Mollusca > Gastropoda > Stylommatophora > Helicidae > Cepaea > Cepaea hortensis. The sequence continues at coordinate 37,386,883 of OY992877.1, forward strand.
TTGGGAATAAGTCTAGTCTGTACGTAACCTTCACATGTTTTAGATACTTCATTGTCAACCGACTCCAACCTAGTGCCCAGAGGCAACAATTATGGAATATAATATGAGCCACGCATTTCGTAATCTGGATATTAGGTAATCTGGATGTTACGTTCTCTCAAATTTTCCACATCTGGACTGCCGTTTAATTTAATATGGTGAGGATTTTGAGCAGGTGACCTACAGTATACTAAGAGTTAAACGATATTTCTAATTTGTAACACGTGGAAACAAACAGACATAACGCCTAAAGTTATGCAAGGTTACATGGATGAATATACGTGGTCCTATTCAAACACCATCAAAGACACACTTACCTGTAAGCTATGGGTTGTATCACTGGTGCATTTTGGGCTACAGCTTTGGTAAACATACAGACCACCATCAGCAAAGTGGATGCACGTTGGCTTCCATGGTCACGCATGATTATATTGCGGCGGCTTCTAGATTTCAGAACTCCGCCGCTAGTATCAAGCTTAGTTGATCTGCTAATCTGACAACTGCAACTTTGCTGGATCTGCAAAGAAAATGCTCAGACCCATAAAGCTATACACAAGCTTAAAAATTAACCCGTAAAAGCTCCCTGTCCTTTCCACGTCTACATGAAAACAGAAACAAGACCACAATCAGGAGTTGCCTTAAAGAGCAGCCGAAAAAATTGGCCGCTTTATTTTATAGCGTGAATATTAAGCAATCATCATCATCATCATCATCATCATCATCATCATCATCATCATCATCATCATCATCATCATCATCATCATCATCATCATCATCATCATCAGCTTCCACTTTTGCCGTCAAGCGTCGTGGGGAGGTATAATTGGCGTTCCAGCGTTCGATGGGTGGCACTGGATAGTGTCATTTCGTGTGATTGTACAATGTCTTTGATATTATCAATCCATTTTCTGATACATCTCTAAAATATTCCACGAGGAGTGAACTTATAACTTATATGCGTCTATTTTTTTTTTATAAAGATAACATAAATTATGATTCAAGATCCTAAACTTTATATCAATGAAAGTACCCGCAGTCTTACGTTTATTGTTGTCTCGATAAGCACCATTATCAAGTGAAGAAGCCGGAACTGTGCCGAATCATTATCATGTGCCATGCCGATAAGCTGGGAGGTCATGTTTCACTATCTCACACGATCACCAGAGTCGTGAATCAGCTCTGTGTTTTTGTCTCGACCATGCCACGTGGCCAAGCCATCCAGGTATAAGTCAACAAGTTCTCTAAGTTATTTCTTCTCATAACGTGTCCAAAAAATTGTGACTGTCTATGTCTAATTTATCTAATCAGTTTACGGTTTTAATTTGTTTCTTGTAGGACTTGGTCATTGGTTTTTCTGTATTGCATGGCATTCTGTGTATTTCCCTCATAAACCACATGTCCACAGCTATGAGATGTTTTTCAGCTTGTCTGCTCATTGTCCACATTTCACATCCATACAAAAGTACAGGTTCTATGCAGCACTTCAACACTCTTTTTCTCATTGCAAATTACATCTTTTTATTGGTCAGCATGTTTTCAATTTTACCTAAAGGGCAGACGAAATAAAATGGCCGCGTTAGTTTATATTAAGTAATAATAAATCTCTAAATATTTTCATGAGGAGTGAACTTATAACTTATCTCTATCTCGATAATATGAATTATGATTGAAGATCCTAAACTTGTCTATATCAATGAAAGTACCCGCAGTCTTACGCTTATTGTTTTCTCGATAAGATCCGTTGTCAAGTGAAGAAGCGGGAACTCGGCCTGTCTGGGCAACGTCTTCACACACAATATACAATGTCTGCTTCCAGGTTAAATATATGCTGCTGTAAAAATATGATATTTCTTGTGAAAAATGAAAACTGCGAGAATTATATGCAAATAAATGTCGGGTCGTGATTAGTACAGGTAATCTGAAGCTCAGATTATATATATATATATATATATATATATATATATATATATATATATATATATATATATATATATATATATATATATATATATATATATATATATATATATATATATAATCTGGCATGTCATGACCACCGATATTTAAGGCATCATAAATTATATTTTCGGCGTACAGGTTAAACAAACAGGGGGACAGCACACAGCCCTAAAAGAGTCCGTCAGGGCTGTGTGATGTCCCCCAATTTGTTTAGCCTGTACGCCGAAAATATAATATGAAGTGTCAAAGATGATATAAACAGGGCATGATGCCCTAAATATCGGTGGTCATGACATACCAGAGATTCGGTATGCTGATGGTACAGTATTGCTATCCACAACACAGAATGGAATAGAAAGTCTTATAACCTCAACCCAATTGAATAGTGAAAATCACAATTTATGTCTTAACATAGAAAACAAAACAAAACAAAGATAATGCATACAGATAAGATTACTATGGAGAAAGAAATATATGTTAACGAGGAAAAATTGGAGGTGGTGGAAAATTTCGAATATCTTGGGTCATTGATTACCAACAATTGTGGCACAATGAAAGAAGTTAAAAGGCGAATAGCTATTGCTCTTCAAAGACCAAAACAACTGAATAAATTGTGGAGAGGGACAGATAGAACTACGAACATCAGATTTTTAAGAGCACGCATCTTTCCCATTGCAACATACGCCTGTGAGACCTGGACACTTGCTAAACAAGCTGAACAGCGCATTGATGCCTTTGAATATAAATGTTATAGGCGATTTCTAAGAATATCTTAGATACAGAAAAGAACAAATACATCCATACTTCAAGAGTTGAATATTGAAGACGGTTGGCTATTAAAGACGATAAAACAAAGACAATTGAAATATTTTGGTCATCCGAAACGTCACGAAAGTTTGGAGAGAACAATAATGCAGGGGTATATGCCTGGGAAGAGAGGAAGAAGAAGGCCAAAGAGCTGATGAGTGCAGGATGTGACGGATGATCTCCAGATGAGTGTATCGGACGCGGGACATCTTACTTATGATCAAGAGGTTTTCCGGAAGGTTGTTATGGGAACGAGGTTCTGCAAATGACATGCTACTGTAGGACCAAACAATATAAAATGACACAAAGTAGTGCAGCTTTACATAACAGAGTTAAGACACATACAGAACGTTGCGGCGGTTAGCCTTCATCAGCAAACAAACACATTCACAAACACAATATACAGTCAAGGAGAACTCCTGTGACTACATTAGAAGGTGATGACAAGACGAGAGGAACAAATGCATGGACAAATAGAAGCAATGAAGAGAAAATGAGAGTAGAAAAAAATGTTAATTGAAAAGAATGTTAGTTGAAGAAAATGTTTAATAGAAAAAATTTTAATAGAGAAAAAAACCTGCATACTTACCTCACGTACGGATCTGTAAGTAACCACGAACATCTCGGGTGTAGTTATACCCAGTGCTGGGTGTTACGGTTCAGTGAGCACATAGAAAGAAGGGGGCGGGGTAAGAGGCGTGTAAATTGAAGGTGGTATTAACCAAGACCCCATTGTATTATTATAGGGACGAGTCTTAAGGTCTGAGTGGACTGATGTGCGTGAACACGCGTACATGCATAGACACACTTCAACAAAATGCTAGTGTGTGTGGACATATGCAAAGTATATGCAAGAACAGAGAGAGAGAGAGAGAGAGAGAGAGAGAGAGAGAGAGAGAGAGAGGAGAGCGAAAGAGAGAGAGAGAGAGAGAGAGAGAGAGAGAGAGAGAGACCACGAGAGACAGAGAGAGAGGAAAAGTGCCTGCGACATACCACATAGGGCATACTGTACCCTACGAAATAGTCAGTATGGTTGATTGTCACACAACACACTTCAGGAGCCACTCGCCCAGTGCTCGAGTTGTTGGGGCTGTGTAAGATCCAACCACTGGCAATACACGTGAAGAAGGTATGCACAGAGAAGCCAGATGTAAGGGGAGAGAGAGGGAGAGGGAGAGAGAGGGAGAGAGAGGAAGAGAGAGGGAGAGAGAGTGAGAGAGAGCGAAAGGGAGGGAGAGAGAGAGGGAGAAGGAGAGAGAGAGGGAGAGAGAGGGAGAGAGAGAGGGAGAGAGAGGGAGATGGAGATAGAGAGAGAGAGGGAGGGAGATTTTGTCTGTTGAAGTGTGTCTATGAGAGAGACGAATGGAGACGGATTGTATTTGCAGCAAAGAACCTCAATGGCTCGGAACGCTGAAGAAGAAGAAGAAGATATCTCAGTGTGAAGATAAAAGCATAGTAGTATAGGATTGTACAAAAACATCGACAATATATAGAACACGTAGAAACTTTACAGCTTTGGGAGATCAGCATAGAAATGAACATGACTTTAGAAACTGTGAACAAACAAGAAGGCAGTAGAAAACAGGAAAAAGGAGGCACACAAGTTAAGTGCTTTTTTAACTGTTAGTGTAAAGGAAGTTGTGAATAATGTAAATGAAACTACATGAACATCTCTCCATTCTCAAACGATACAGAATCGGTTAAAGAGGAATGGTCTATGAATGGTTTAAGTATCGACATCATTGCGTTGACAATGTGATGATATAAACTAAAAGACGAACAAACATTGCTCTGGAAAAGCTAAATCAATTGAAATATTTGTGAATTTGAATACACAGAACAACTATGTTGTTTGTCCATCAAGAATGATGATGACCATTCATTTCATCCAGTGGGGTTGAAGGTATGGAGCCGTGGGTTCTAAGATGGCTGATAAGGCCTATTTTGGCTCGAAATGTTCTTTGACAATGTGGGCAAGGAATGCTTGACGTTTCTGGAGGAGGATTTCCTGCAGTGGTTTTTCTGTCCTGCCTTTTCTTCACAGCTCTTGCAGTCCTGGTTGCCTCACATATGACTGCACCCTTGCGTAATGATGCACGCCACGAATTTCGGTCTCTGGCTGCAGCCTCCCAGGTGTCATGATGAAATCCAAAAGCCTTCAGTGAAATTTTCAGTGTCTTTAAAGCGTTTCCTCTGGCCACCTTGGGAGCGTTTACCACAACGCAGTTCGCTGTAAAAAAATTCGTTTAGGGAGCCTGTGATCTGGCATGCGAGTCAAGTGACAAGCCCAGCGAATCTGATTCTTCATCAGTACAGTGTGGATACTGGGCATGGATGCTCTTTCTAGGACTTCAGTGTCTGGAATCTTGTCTTGCCATTTAATCTTCAGTAGCTTCCTTAGGCAGACTGTGTGGAAGTGGTTTAATTTCCTTGCGTGTCGCTGATAAACAGTCCAGGTTTCACAGGCATATAGCAGTGATATTATGACGTTGGATGAAGAATGACTTGCGCGATGACTTGAATTAAAGTGAGGAAGAGTTGCGCAATTCGTCGACCTCACTCTCTCGCCCGAGTCCATCTGAGTCCAGTGGCAAGACACGTCGAGACGACTGGAGACGAATACATGTGCAGTGGATGACCAGGGCGCTCTACGTGCCTTGCCGTGCTCATTACGTTCCACACCGCTTTGCAGGTAAACGCCGTCTTGCCCGTTGAATCAGGAATGATTTCTTCCGCGCAGTCTGCCGAATCCTGTCTTCACATGCTGGGTAGGCATACCCTAGTTTACCTCTTGGTTTGACACCAAATGGGATACCCATGCCTGGTTTAGCCAGCCTCTCACAGCTGTTGCCCGGGGGTGTCAGGCTTGGACCAGTGGGGGATGGGTCCTGAAAAGGACATGAGAGTCATCCTTACCAAAGGTGCTACCAATGCCTGACACCCCGTACCCCCCTCAGAACAACTCCCCTCACAACAACAGAACAACTATAGTCATTATACCACGAGCAAGCCTATTAACTGCAGCTACAAATTGGTGTGAAACAGGGACATTTAACAAATCAGCTAAAAAGTATACATGCGTCTTTGAGTGTATGTTATTACAAAGGTGTCTTAAATATTGATTGGACGAAACAAAGATCAAAAACATCAATTAAACAAGAGCAGTGATGTATGTAGTCTTGCCATATTATTTGTAGAGCTCTCCACCAGATTATCTGTCGGGCTGGCTTCTTTACCTTATTAAAATATTGCTGTAACGACATAACCAGGAGCCATCCAAAAACACTAATGTAAGGATAATCCCAAGAGGATTAATTTGATGTTAATTAAGTTTTTTGGGGTTAACTAGGGTTTTGTGATTGTCCATGTTGACATCTGGTGGGTGTTATTAATTAGCTTGACGTATGTCATCTAGCTCCTTGCGGTGCATAATGTAGTTTTCTATGCGTATTTGCGGATCAGATACTCAGAAGCGATAGGGTTTTCCTCCTTATATATCTTGTAAGAAGTTGTAGGTATTTGAAAAGTGGTCATTATGGATATGTTTTCAAAAGTGGCGGGGTATTTGAAAAAAGGTGCCTATGACTTAGTGGCACAAGCGTTGCAGGAACATTATCATCATACAAAGGTGTTACGGGTCCTGGGTTCGAATCTTCGGTAGGTGTGGAGTTTTTTTTTCTGTCGGGGGCAAAAAGAAAACTCTAACCTGCACAGTTCGCGGCGATTGCACTAGCCAGGCGGCCTTAAATCCTCAGGCTCAAGACCCCTCTGCCATACACCGCAAGGTACTATATTGGCAGTAAATGACAGTTTTCAGTAGTAAAACTAATAAATATACTATAATTAGACCATGCAGCAGCGGTTAGAATAGATAGTGAGATATCAGATTGGTTTGACATCAAGCGAGGAGTCCGTCGGGGCTGTGTGCTGTCCCTCTATTTGTTTTAAATGTTCGCCGACAATTTAATGAGAAATGTCAGAAATGATATAACAAAGGAGCAATATAATGCCCTAAATATCGGTGGTCACAAAATACAAGAGATTCGATATGCTGATGTTACAGTATTATTATCCACATCACAGACTTGTATACAGAAGTTAATAACCTCAACTCTAAAGAATAGTGAAAATTACAAATTATATCTTAACATAGCAAAAACAAAAACTAATGCATATAGATAAAACTATTATGGAGAAAAAAATATATGTTAATAAGGAAACATTGGAGGTTGTGGAAAATTTCGAATATCTTGGGTCATTAATTTCCAATAATGGTGACACAATGAAAGAAATTAAAAGACGAATATCTATTGCTCTACAAAAATTTAACAACTAAAGAAATTAAGACGTGGGACATAGCACACGCCTGTGAGACCTGGACAATTACTAAACAAGCAGAACAACGCATAAATGACTTTGAATATAAATGTAATTGATAAGATATAAGAATATCTCGGATACATAAAAAAAGGCATCCATACGACAAGATCTGCATATTGAAGAAAGCTAGCTCCTAAAGATGATAAGGGGTGGGTGGTTGGGGGTGTGTGGGTGCGTAGTGGAGGATGTGTGGGTGAGTGAGTGAGTGTGTGTTGGTGGATAGTTGGGGAATGTGTGTGTGGGTGGGAAGAGGTGTATGGTGTGTTGGTTGGGTATATGTGTGTGGTGTGTGGGTGGGGGATGTGTGTGTGGGTGGGAATTTGTGTGGTGTGTGGGTGGGGGTATGTGCGGGGTGGATGGGTGAGGGTATCTGTGTGGGTGTGGGTGGGGATATTGTGTGGTATGTGAGTGGGGATATGTATGTGGTGTGTAGGTGGGGGATGTGTTGTGGTATGTGGGTGTCGGATGTGTGGGTGAGGGATATGTGTGTGTGGTGAGTGGGTTGGGAGTATTGTGTGGTGGGATGTGGGTTAGGGCATGTGTGGGTGGGTGGAGGATGTACGTGTGGGTGGTGGGTTGTGTGTGAGTGGATTGGGGATTTATAGGTGGTTTAGGAGATGTGTGTGTGTGTGTGTGTGTGTGTGTGTGTGTGGGTAGGGAGATGTCAGTTGGTGGCGATGTGTGTGTATGGTTTGGGGATCTGTGCGATGTGTGGGTTGGTGGGGGATGTGTGTGCGTGGGTCGGAAATATGTGGTCGATGGAGGTGTGGTTGGAGGTGTGGGTGGTTGGAGGTGTGGGTGGGAGAGGATGTGCGGGTGGGGGTTTGGTGTATGGGGGATGGGTGTGTGGGTTAGGATTTGTGTGTGGGTGGGCGCGGGATGTGTGGGTTGGTGGGGGATGTTTGTGTGCGTAGCGAGTGTGTTTGGGTTGAGGGAACAGGTGAGGGCAGTGTGTGTGGCTGGGGGCTATGTGCGGGAACTGTGGGTGTGTGTGTGTGTAGGTAGGTGGGGGTTTGTGTGTGGGTGGGGTGATGTGTGGGTGGGGAGATGTGTGGGTAGGTAGGATATGGGCCTCATAACATGGTAATTTGCTTTGTTTATGTTTACGACATTCATGTCACAATAGTATTTTTTCTTCCTATGTGAATGTATAATGCTCTTGATGGACGAAAGATGAGTGATTGGAAGGGCCGAATGTAAGACTGGCTTGCGTGCCCAATTTGCGACCCTTTTAAAATAAAGTTGATTTGATTTGATTTGATTTAAAAAAAAAATTGAACTGTTCTATTCACTTGAGACGTCATTAAATAAAGTTTGGAGAGAACAATAATGGAGGAATATATGCCCGGGAAGAGAGGAAGATGAAGGTCAAAGAAAGGATAAGTGCAGAATTTAGCATTATATATATATATATATATATATATATATATATATATATATATATATATATATATATATATATATATATATATATATGTCTCTCTCTCTCTCTCTCTCTCTCTCTCTCTCTCTCTCTCTCTCTCTCTCTCTCTCTCTCTCTCTCTCTCTCTCTCTCTGTGTCTTAAATTTACAAATTTTATTTACAATTTTTCAGAATTTGTTATATTTTCAATTTTCACATTTTATTGTTTACTGTTTTATTAAATTTTTTATTTGTTTCAACCTTTTATTTTCACTATTATATATAATATTCAACACACACACACACACACACACACACACACACACACACACACACACACACACACACACACATTATATATATATATATATATATATATATATATATATATATATATATATATATATATATATAACATGCGTATGTTTTTGGAAGTTTAGGGGTGAACGGTCGAGTGAAGAATGTTATAATACGAGCAAGGTTAACTGCGTCAGAGAAGAATACGCAGATTTTAGGCCAAGAGGGTTAATCAGAATCTTCAACAAACTAGGCTAGTCCCAAACTAGGTGAGGGTTTAGGCACGGACAAATCAATATTAATCGTCATGCTAATGGGGGAAGCCCAAAACAACTGGCGAGGATATGACGTACTTGTCTATATTTAAATCACCAGTGGGGAGGTGAATCATGTTAGTCTATGAAGAAACAAAGGAAAATTCTAAAGGTAATTTTCAGGGGACTGATAATTAGGGTTAAAAGCGTTAAATGATGTTTTCTGGGAGGTCTGGGAATAGTGAATAAAGACACAAGGCTGGGCAAGTGAAGGGGGTTTCGGTTTTTAGTTGAGACGGAGTTAGGGAGAACTCTGCCTGGGGTTTTGAGTCAAGGAGGTTAAGACTGAGCGAGAGCAGTCAGTCGGAGTCCTAGGCAGGCAGTGGTGGACTGAGGTCTGGCCCAGTATAGCGGAGAAGAGATGAGAACAGTGTAGTGCGTGAGGCCAGTAAACGGTTATCGTGTGGTCACAGGACCTTATTGTGTGAAATAGAAGTATATTGTTCCTACGGAAGTTTTTCCTGATGATTGTGAATGCTTCGTGTTTGTTTCAAATTAAAGTCTCATTTTCGCAGCCTGGTGTTCGATATTGATTTATAGTTGGTGATCAGTCGTTCTACACAACATTTACACAGACATCCTCTAGACTCAACCGCAGCAACTTTTTTATGTCATAACTTTGTGACTATATATATATATATATATATATATATATATATATATATATATATATATATATATATATATATATATATATATATATATATATATATATATAATCGTTGTGTGTATGTATGTATGTATGTATGTATGTATGTATGTATATATGTCCGTCCTTTATGCGTTCGCGAACGGTCCAACCGATTGAGATGAAATTTTCTACACGTTTTCCTTTCATTCCTGTGCAACCAACTGTGATAGTTTTATCTATCAGCTATCAGCTATTACCTTCCTAAAATTTAATTTTGTAATTACATGACTGAACATAAGAAAATATAAAAATATATGACAAAAAGGGATATAACTTTTAGTAGCATTGTTATATCTTAAGTTAAGTCCCCTGGCTATAGAAATCTATATGAATTAAATGAGGTGCATCCGGGCCAGGTCAGACAGACAGATAGACAGACTGACAGACAGACAGATAGTCGGGAACGTGGTCAGAGTTTACTTTAGATAGATCTCTTCCAATCATATTTTCTATCTATTCTTCTATTCTATCTATATTTTTAACGGGAACGGGCCGAACATAGATAGATAGATAGATAGATAGATACATAGATAGATACATAGATAGATACATAGATAGATACATAGATAGATAGATAGATAGATAGATAGATAGATAGATAGATAGATAGATAGATAGATAGATAGATAGATAGATAGATCCCCGCCAGAGCCTGGGCGAAGCCGGGCCGGGCAGCTAATATTTATCGTTTCCATCAAATGGACTTAACATAAGAAAAGTTATTTCAAGGGTCATAACTTTTAATAACATCACTATTATTTTATGTATAGATTGTTGTATAGTTTTCAAAGATTTATAAACTTTTTGTCTATAGTTATTTACAGGCATATGAGTTATAATAAATAATGATATAATCTTTAAGGCATTTTCATAATTTTTATAAAAGTAATGCATCTATTTAAATAGTGAAAAATTTCGAACACATCTTTTTATGTTTTTAAAACCAGTGTTCATTAAAAATAATGGATTTATTTTAGATTAGATACGTTAGAATTTTATTTCTGTACTTTTTTCGGAGTGGAACTTTTGAAGTAATCGAAGCATTTGTTTTTTCCGTTCGCTTGGCAGAGAGAAGGTCAGTACACAATTAAATGGGTATATTCTTGATTTTGTTTTTGTTTTTAAAAAAAAGTTGGCTGCGTGTGTGTCAACATCACATTTTTCATTCAATGTTCTGGGTGTGTATACCTTATGCATACCTTACACGCAGCACGCCTGTTACAATGCAGGTTGTTGTGTTTTTTTTTTGGTCTAAAAAAAGAAGAAGCCTATCCTTTGATGTACTGTTGCCTCGCATCCCAATGATTCCAACAGACATGCCATTCGAATTCAAACGCCTGCAGTTTCCGGTGCGACTTGCATTTGCCATGACGATCAACAAAGCCAGGGACAATCGCTACAAGTGTGTGGACTAAATTTGGAAAATCCGTGCTTCACACATGGACAGCTATATGTGGCCTGCTCACGCGTTGGAAAACCTTCGGATTTATTTGTGTACGCACCAGACAGAAAAACAAAAAATATTATTTATCAAAAAGCACTACATTAGACATCAAATTTGGTGTTCGACCATAACTTAAAAATTATACGTCAACATTTAAAAAACTAAATAATCCTAACATTAAATGAAATTTTCTAGCTGCAACCAATAAATTAGCTGCGAGGGCCCAGGGGCCGAACGCATACTCTGTACGCTTAGAGAATGTATTTGAATGTATAATGACTCTTCTTCTTCTTCTTCTTCAGCGTTCCGAGCCATTGAGGTTCTTTGCTGCAAATACAATCCGTCTCCATTCGTCTCTCTGGTGGACCTTCTCTTGCCAGTCGTTGATTCCAAGTGCTTGTAGGTCTGTACATGTATTATCTCTCCACCGCCTTCTTGGTCTACCTCGGGGTCTACGGTCATTTATTTCCTGAGTGTAAGCGAGTTTTGTTTCCCTATTATCTTCCATTCTTTCTATATGCCCCAGCCATTGTAGTCTATTAGCCTTCATGATACCAGTGATTAGCGGCGACTACTTATATGAATTTAATGAGACGCTCCCCGCCAGGGGCTGGGCGAAACCGGGCCGGGTCAGACAGACAGACAGACAAGCAGACAGACAGATACATAGATAGATAGATAGAACCTCGACAGAGCCTGGGCGAAGCCGGGCCGGGCAGCTAGTATATATATATATATATATATCTTATATATAAAAAAGGATGTGCGTATCTCTGTCCGTATGTCCTTTATTTGTTCGCGAACGGCACATCCGATTGAGATGAAATTTTCTACATGCCTTCCTTTCATTCCAGAGCTGTCAACTGTGATATTTTGTTAGTGTGAAATCGCCTGCTTACTCAGTATTATTTCATTTTTCATTTTTCATCATAATTTCATATATCTCAGGGGACCTAACTCTGTAAAAGTTATTTCAAGGGGCATAACTTTTCTGTATAACTTATAGTCATATTGTGGCATCGTTTTCAAAGATTTATAAACTCTTTGTGCATAGTTATGTACCGGCATATGAGTTATAATAAATAATGATACAATCTGTAAGGCATTTTCAAAGTTTTCATAAAAATGATGCACAATGCATAACATTGTAACTCATCTTTTTTTGCTTAAGAAGTTACTGTAGTCATGCAGGTGATTAGAAAGAGTTTTCATTAAAAATAATGGATGGTGTGTGGTAGAACGTTCTTTTAAGTTACATTTTTTTTTGTTGTATGAATTTAATGAAGCCGGACAGGGTCAGGCAGACAGATATACAGACAGACAGACAGATAGACAGTCGGGAACAGGAACTTATATGACTACTTATATAAATTAAATGAGATGCTTCACACCAGGAGCTGGGCGATGTCGGGCCGGGTCAGACAGACAGACAGACAGACAGACAGACAGATAGTCGGCAACGGGAACGGGAACTTATATGACTACTTATATGAATTAAATGAGATGCTTCCCACCAGGGACTGGGCGAAGCCGGGCAGGGTCAGCTAGTATATATATATATATATATATATATATATATATATATATATATATATATATATATATATATATATATATATATATATATATATATATTCCACTGACATAACTCCCCTCCTTGGTATGAAATTAATTTAAAAATTTAAAAATTTTAAATCTAAAAATTAAATTAATTTAATTTTATATTTGTGATTTCTATTGTTTATATATATATATATATATATATAACACTCATAAGCATTGGTCCTAAAGGCAAGCGTACTAACCAGTTGGAAACCGCCGCAATGACAGTATTTATGATGAGGTATATTATCAGGATCAAGTACAATCTCCACATTTAAGTTCAGCTATAATCCAACACTCTATGCCTTGCATCTTCGCGGTGAACTCATACATGTTTCTTCTAGTACATCTCTTGATGTTGTCTACCCAGGTGTAATGATGTCTGTTTATTGTACGCTTCCCTTTCACACTCCCTCCCCTCCCCAACACTTTTTAGACAGGAGCTGTGTCTCTTTAGATCGCCAACGTACTGCTACAAAAATGTTTGCTTTGTTTTGCTGTATTCTACTTCGAATTTTGAGTTATCAACTTTAATAACAATAACATATTAGTAAGTAATGTGGGAAGTCTGACCCTTAAACTAAATTAGGTAGATATGACAACAAATGACAAGGATTTTTTTCACGTGGACTTCTAGTAATAAAATGTCCCCTGGTCTCTGGGTAGTGAGATCGGAGATCGTGTGTATTGTTGAGCACGTAAAAAATCCCATGGCAGTTGGAAATCGAAAAAGAGTAGCCTAACGGCGCTGCCCGGGCAAAATTTCGAGTTAAAAATCTACCCAAAGTATTTCAGGATCCTCGCCGATGCTACGGAGTCCGTGCACTGAAATGAGTTTCTCCGAACTCAGGTTTGAGTTAGGAGAAGAACGATGCACTTATGGGTTACACCCGTGTGCCGTGATGTTGATCCATCGACTAAACTAAACTAAACAAAAGAAAAGATAAAACGTTTATCAAAGACTAAATCCTCAAATCCTGTATGTTTTATCCAATCATTGCTTTGTCACTTCTACGCCATTACATTACTTCCACGTATATTTTCTGCCATCAGGACCTCATCTCAGTGTGTTCAGGTGAAATGAACATCTTGCGGTCGACACAATTGCCCTGAAGTGTCCGCTAGTGACAGATTGGTTTCAAAGATAGCATGCTCTTCAGGTGCACATTATGTATGCAAATGACAGATCCTAGATACAGGACAGCCCAACAACATGTTTCTTTTGTATCCGTCATCATTAGGAATTTACTTCTTGCAGGAATGTTTCCTGCTTAAGTTTAGACACGTCCATCATTTGTCGGCCTTGTACATGTTATCTCGTCATGTGTCATCACCGTTATCATTGCTTTACTTAAAGTGTTTTTGTTTTCATGTACCTTAAGAGCGAGCTCTTTAAACATTTGCGTCCCGCAGGTCTCTTGAAGTTGTAGAGCGAGATAAATGATGATGGGTGTTGTAAGACGGAGGAGGAAAATCATCAGTAGGATTGATTTAGAACACATAGGACTGATATCTGGTGGGAAACATGCATGCTACATCACTTTCCTGGGCACTTAATGTTCGACCATGCACAGATTCTGATTATACTAGGCAATGGTAACATCTCAGTCAAAGACAGACTGATCGCCATGCTGGGCAGTTTGCTTCCTGTCTGTCTCGTCTATATTGTGTGTGCGGGGATGATAACGCTGGTCAGAATGTGCATACAACCTGGTTTGCAGTCGACTGCAAGCTGAAGTGTCAATGCAACAACACTGACAACTACACCAGCGATGGGACGTGTATCTATAACGCCACCTGTACATTACCGTATTTTGGTACAACCTTCTTTCCTGGAAGAGTGCCGTCCACTTTAGACAGCGACAACAGCGACGCCGCATACAACCCTAACTTTCAAGTGAGATCAGTTTCTGTAAGTTTGTCCATGGCATACCACCTGAATAGGTTTAGAATTCACCCCAAGGATAAAATTAAGCTGTTGAAGTTGTTTATCAAACTAAACGACACGGATGGCTTGTGTAAACAAGAAAGGCGAAACCAAGTGTCTGATGTCAAAGTGGAAGTAATGTGTGAGATAAATATGACTGTCAGCAAGGTGGCGATAGAAGGCTACGTAGCGCCACATATCTGCTCCCTGTACGTCAGCTTAGGTCGTAACGTTGCTCTCAAGCAGGACACATTTCATTCGCTTAATTATACACCAAACGGAAGTCTGGGCTGTCATCAAACGCGGTGGATGGCAATACAGACCAGAATTACTCATCCGGCTCTTGCACAAGAACAAACGGCAGGGACACGTTTGCATATTGGTTCCTCCAGTAGTCAAGAAGTTTCTGTGTATTTTAACCGCATCTACAACAGCGACAGTTATATGTACATGCTGACTGGCTTCAGACTCATATTAACGGATAGGGATCGAAGATTTATCACTTCGTACGAAGATGCTTCCTACCAGAATAATTCAGTATACAATAAAGTAGTTATTTTGACATTATGTGAGATGGAGACGTATGGCGACTTTGTTTGTCCAGAAGACATGTTTGGTTTCTATTGTGAACACGCCTGTAACTGTCGCCAAAGAGAAGTGTACAGTCCAGTCAGCTGTTGTTTCCCGATGCATGTCGGGAATCTTCAGCGCTAACTGCAGTCTACAGTGCATGGACGTCTGCTCTGAGTCTAGCTGCGAAATGACATCAGGGCAGTGCATTGGCTGCAGGCCTGGTTTAACAGGAACTAACTATACGTTCGGTGAGAATTGTACATCACCATGCCCTGGCCGCTGCATTGTCACCTGTAACGTCACCACTGGACAGTGCCCTGACCCCTTGGGGTAGCTGGACTACATTGTGAAGGTTTGACTGTGATGGCAATTTTCATTTCTAAATAGGTTCCCATCTATACTGTCTAGGTCTAGGAAAGGAACCACAATGGCTCGTTTTAGCCATTTAACGGGGTTAATCATGGATGTGCCGGTCTCCCTGGTCTAGAAGTTACACGACTTTCTCCGTAATCTCGTATACTCTCGTAAGTAACGTGACGTTGCGCGAGAATCGGTAGCGCGTCGGTAACTTACGGGGTATGTGAGCCAGTCGCTCAGAAAGCAATGGCAAACTACTGAGCGTAAACTTGCCAAGAAATCAACAATCAGCTGAAAGATGCTGATGTTGACAGCGATGTCCTGTAAAGGATATGCGAACAAAACAAACAAAAATCACGGATGTGAGGTGTCATGACAGAATTTCATAAATAACTCAACACCAGTGGTAACATAATGTAATAGTTTAATACAGAATAACATCAAATCGTAGTCAAGTCGCCCATCATGCCGAGAATGCCCTGTTTGATGCTCCTCTCCGACACTACTACACAGATGTTACATCAGTGGCAGTGTCTTCCTATCACCAGACATACCTGTACATTACCCACTCATTTTTAAGTAAGCTCAATATTCTCCCTATGATGCGGAGGTGGCACTGTGGTTAGTTTCCTTGTCTAAAACCATAACTATGATGCTGAAATTGAGGCAATCAAGATAGCCACAGAGAAATTACAAAATACCAGCCATGGTACACAACCTGTGGTGATATTGACAGATGCAAAATCCGTAATAGAGGCGCTCCTGTCTGGGAAATTGCCAGTTATAAGGACACTACTTTCTGAACTTAGCAGTCAGTCTAGGGTCACCATACAGTGGATACCATCCCACTGTGGAGTACCCGGAAACGACAGAGCTGATCGATTGGCTAAGGAAGGAGCAAAAGAAGAAAACCTGATGTGCCCATTACATACAATCAAAAGAAAAGAATGATCAAATCAGTCAGAAGGCCACCAAACCTTACTCAAGACGACTACCACGTTATGGACAGACTAGAACAGGTCATTCTTCTGCGCCTCAGAACAGGACACAATAGATTACGCAACCACATGTATACAAAATTCAGGATTGGTGACTCGGCCATGTGCACATGTGGTTTGGCGTCGCAGACAGCAGAGCACATATTCCAGGATTGCCCAAACTACAACATATCCAGGCGAACCTTCTGGCCTAGAGAGACAACAATGGAGGATAAACTCTATGGACTGCTGAGTGAACTAAAAAAGACTGTTAGATTCATACAAGAGACAACATTGCAGTTATAAACATATTTCAGGCGAACGAAAGAAGAAGAAGAAGAAGATGATCGTTGTTTAAAGCTGTCCATGAAGAATAAACTGATCTTGTTGTTTGTCGGAAGTCTCGCAGAAACGAATTAGAACACTCAGGAACAAGCGCCAGCAATCACATAAGAACTGTAACGAGATTGAGGAATTATGGGGTCATCAAGTGATTTGGTGTGTATTGACTGACACACACAGATGTAAGCGTGATGCTTTGTTATTTCTAACGCAACACACAAACAAGTTATTGGAAGCTAAATACGCATAAGGTTCCGAACAATCAAATACAATTAGCACCGCTATGTTATGAAAAGAAATTACTATATTTCACACGTCTGTTCAACTCATTTTTTGATAAAAGGATTTATAAGTAGCTAGGTCCAACAACCTGAACTCGCAGATTATGCAAATATCATCCCTATTACGTGTCTGGCTGAGTGACTCGATCGTTGGCTCCAATTTGGGTACCCGGGTTCGTATCCTCGGTAGGGTGATGGATTTTTTTTTCTGTCGGGAGGAAGAGGAAAACTCTTACCTGCACAAGTGGCGGCGACTGCACTTACATCTTAATTAATTGGAGCCAGGCGACTTTGATTCGTCAGGCTCATGACCCCTGGCCTAATCCAAAGGACACTATAGGCAGTAGCTCTTCTACAAACAATTTAGCAAGATCCAATATACAGGGTGTCATTGGCTGTAGACATTCACTTCCACTAAGACATGACATGGACTGCAACACTCGACCATTATCGGGCAAACGTAAAAGCATCTGTGTCAATTGCTCTATTAAAAACTGGATGCACCTTCCACGAATTTCTTTCTCATCAGGAAACTTGTAGCCTGCTATTTCTTTCTCAAACTCATAACTTAGATTGGGATTAGGATCTAAATAATCTTAAATAGCATCACTTTCTGTTATTTTTCCCCCCAGGAATAGCAATCTTTGAACTGATAGAATCAGTAAGTTGGACAAGATCGCTGAGTAGTTTTGCTGGATCCTGTTTATCTGCTTCGAGTGTCTTATTCACACTTTGAACTTCTCCGAGAGTATGCTTGAGAAATATGAGATACACATAGTTTTTCATGTGGCTAAACATAGAATTTAGAAGTTCCGCAGTATAACAGCGCTCGTTGACTCTTGCTATATCAAAATGAGTTCTGAGCTCGACCCACTGCTGGCAGATTGTATGGACATCCATCGTGTCTGGCTTAATTGAACAATCTTCAGCGGATGTTGTCCATCATTTATTGAAGCAAAAAGCTCCCTGTACTTTGCTTGACGAAGACTTGAGTGAGAAAACCAGTTATATGTTTCTCTAATCATGAACTCTATGTTCCTGAGCAGACAAGCAGCTGCAGCCTGTGACACTGCCAGCTGAAGGGAATGACATACACACCTAACTAGTACCAGATGAGGAACTTCGGATTTTAATTTGTGTATATACTCCATTGTTTACACCTGTCATGACGGATGCATTGTCAGTGCCGAGTGCAACTAGTCTTTGCAACTCAAGTCCATTCTTGTTTAAACAATCTTTTAACGCATTGCATATTGCCTGCGCGTTGCAGTCACTCACTTAAACTAAATCGTATTAAAGGGAGTTAAATTACGTGAATATTGCGCGGTAATGTACTAAGATGTTATACTCCCTCGCTTCAGTTCAAATTCGGCTTTTTAGTGTTCAAAAAATGATTTTTAAAGTAATTTTTACCCACCCCAAAAAAGCACCAAATAAGAACAAAAATATTGTGAAGCACCAAATTCGCGCTTCCGCGCTAAATGCAAAATTTCGGCACTAAATGACTTTTAAAAAAGCACTAAATTTGGTGCGAAAAGCGTCAAAATGGCAACACTGGGGATATCCCCTATTGAAGGAGAAGTAAGATGCCTCCTTCACTCCGCTAGCCTACGGGAAACCCTTGGGCAAGGTGGAGTAGTGGTTTATCCACCCGATCAGGGTCACGTCCCAAATTCAAGCTGTATCCTGCGCTCCGAGAAACTGTATGGCTGTGGGGAGCACAGTCGATAACGGAGGCAGTCAAGCTGTTGCAGTCTACAGGCATAAGTACTGTTATTGCCTGATGGACATACTGTCCCGGACCCTTCCCCAGCATGAGGGAACTACTGGGGGTGACCGTGTATGAACCCTCACCTACATTACACCAACTATGGTATTAAACTTCCTTTCTAAGAATCATCACTGGAGCTACGGAGTACGTGCTCTGCTCTTGATATCATCTTCAGCGGTCAGTGTAGACAGAGTGAAGAGAAGAAGGCGAGGGAATAGAGAGAGTAGAAGGCGTAGAAATAGAAAGGCGGGGAACAAGATCTTCTTCTTCTTCTTTAGCATTCCGAGCCATTGAGGTTCTTTGCTGCAGATACAATCCGTCTCCATTCGTCTCTCTGGTTGACCTTCTCTTGCCATTCGTTGATTCCAAGTGCTTGTAGGGGGGAAAGATAGTAAGGAAAAATATATTTTAAAAAATATAACATCAATAACATTGGATATGCTGATTATAGAGTATTTATTTCAGACAATGAATAGGATATACAATATTTAGAAGATTGCGTTGTTGAACACAGTGACCAACAAGGGTTAGAATTAAATTGTAAGAAGACACAGATTATGGTCGTCACTAGGAAGAAACACTTACTACTACTCGACACGACACTACTTTCTGAACTTAGCAGTCAGCATAAAGTCACCATACAGTGGATACCATCCCACTGTGGAGTACCCGGAAACGACAGAGCTGATCAATTGGCTAAGGAAGGAGCCAAAGAGGAACAGCCTGATGTGCCCGTTACATACCACCAAAAGAAAAAAATGATCAAATCAGTCAGAAAGCCACCAAAACCTGCTCAAGATGACTACCACATTATGGACAGACCAGAACAAGTCATTATTCTGCGCCTCAGAACAGGACACAATAGATTACGCAACCACATGTATACAAAATTCAAGATTGGTGAAACAGCCATGTGCACATGTGGATTGGCGTCGCAGACAGCAGAGCACATACTCCAAGACTGCCCAAAATATAACATATCTAGGCAAACCTTCTGGCCTAGAGAGACGACGGTGGAAGATAAACTCTATGGACCACTGTGTGAACTGAAAAAAACAGTTCAATTCATGCAAGAGACGACATTGCAGATATAGACAT
This sequence comes from Cepaea hortensis, assembly GCA_963921405.1. Taxonomy (NCBI): domain Eukaryota; kingdom Metazoa; phylum Mollusca; class Gastropoda; order Stylommatophora; family Helicidae; genus Cepaea; species Cepaea hortensis. The sequence continues at coordinate 37,407,144 of OY992877.1, forward strand.
ATTTCAAGCGAACGAAAGAAGAAGAAAAAAAAAAAAAACTAGGAAGAAAGAAAAGCAATGGCTAACTACTGAACGTAAACTTGGCAAGAGATCACAACAGCAAAAAATGCCGGTGTTGAGTGCGACGATCAGTTAAGGATATGCAACTAACTAACTAATATACGGGTAAATGGGAATATTCTTAAACAAGAGAATCGGTGCAGTTATCTCGGAACAGTCATAACATCTGATGGGATGTGACGTAAAGAGATTAGAACGAGAATCTTAGCGTCGGAGGTAGCCATTTTCTAGATGTAAAACATATTGATCAATAAAAAGATGTTAATTGCAACGAGAAGAAGAGTGTTGAAGTGCTACACAGAATCTGTACTTGTGTATGGATGTGAGACGTGGATAATGAGCAGACAGGCTGAAAAAAAAACAAAAAACAAAAAAAACAAATAATGGCAGTGGAAATGTGGTTACTGAGGAAAATGCAAAGAATACAAAGGATTGGCAAAAAAAAAAAAAAAAAAAATTAAATTAAAAAAAACAAAATCAACAACAACAACAACAGCAAACGGTTCCTACAAGAAACAGATGAAACGCGTCAATTGGTTAAATAACCAGTTTGGAGATAACTGATTAGACGAAGACAGTCAACATTTTAGGACACGTTATGAGAAGAAATAAACTAGAGAACTTGGTGGCAACTGGCAAGACTGAGGGGGAAATAACAAAGGGAAGGCAAACAAGTAACTATCTGGATGGTTTGACCACATGACATGGTCGAGACAAGAACACAAAGATGATCCACGACTCTGGTGATCGTGTAAGATGGCGAAACATGGCCGTCCACCCTTATCTGCATGGCACATGATCTTCTTCTTCTTCAGCGTTCCGAGCCATTGAGGCTCTTTGCTGCAAATACAATCCGTCTCCATTCGTCTCTCTGGTGGACCTTCTCTTGCCAGTCGTTGATTCCAAGTGCTTGTAGGTCTGTACATGTATTATCTCTCCACCGCCTTCTTGGTCTACCTCGGGGTCTACGGTCATTTATTTCCTGAGTGTAAGCGAGTTTTGTTTCCCTATTATCTTCCATTCTTTCTATATGCCCCAGCCATTGTAGTCTATTAGCCTTCATGATACCAGTGATTAGCGGGGACTTAAACAGATCATAAATGTCTTTGTTTCTTCTTCTTTTCCACTCTCCACTTTGTGTATCCCTAATGGGTCCAAAGATGCGTCTTAAAATTTTGTTCTCAAAGGTTTGTAACAAGGCTTCGTCTCCTTTCGTTGTACTCCGGGTTTCAGAGCCATACAGCACAACTGGTCTGATCAGTGTTTTGTATATTGTGATTTTGGTGTTACGAGATAGCGCCTTTGATTTTAGTAGATGTTGTAGTGCATAGTATATCTTATTTCCAGAGTTGATTCTAGTTTGTATTTCTTCCCTTATGATGTTGGAGCAGTTGAAGATTGTACCCAGGTATTTGTATGTTTCCGTTCTTTTAATGGTCATATTATCTATTTGTATGTGGCCAGAGTTTCTAACCATTCCGTCTCTTGAAATTACCATATATTCTGTCTTATCTTGGTTGATAACCAGCCCCATCTGTTGGGCTTTTTCCTTTAAGTGAGTCAATATTTCCAATGTCTTTTGTTCACTTTGCCCTATAATATCTATATCATCTGCATAACCAAGCAGCTTGGATGTTCCTCCAATATCACATTCCTCCTTTACCTTCCTTACAACTTTCTCTAGAGCCAGATTGAAGAGTAGCGGCGATAGTGCATCACCCTGTTTCAAGCCAGATGTTATTTGGAAGGGGTCTGATTTCCTGCCTTTATATGTTACTATATTATAAGTATCTTCCATGCATAGTCTGGTCATGTTGATTAACTTCCTTGGTATTCCAAATTCCTGCATAGCATTCCATAGACTATTCCTATGGACACTATCATAAGCCTTTTTAAAATCCACAAAAATGTTATAGAGATCTCTTTTATATTCCCAATGTTTCTCGGCTATTTGTCGTAAGATAAATATCTGATGGCACATGATGATGATGATTATTATTCAATTAATCACTTCACATGATATGTAGTCTGCAGTAAGCACCTGGCGAGATACAGCGAAATATCCCAGTCAATAAATAGTGCAACATATTGTTTGCGGCTTCTGTGTTTGAATTCACTAAGGGAATACATTATTGTGAACAGTCCCATTGTTATCGATCAATGGAGCCAAGTTACTCAAAGTTTGTGACATTTTCAAATTCTTTATTGGTGACTTCATTTCCGTCGGAGGGCAGTTTTCTCTGTGGATATTATTTAGCTATTTATGTTAAGAAAAGTATTTGAATCTTAATTTGACAGTCAGGAGTATTTGTTCCAATCCACTGATATTGACTGAGAGGAAGACAATATCACTTGCTTATCTGATTTCTAGAAATGAAATGTTTAAAGGGGGCTTTATAGGCAAGAGAGATTTGACTTCATTACACTCGGGTTTTATCCCATATGGCTCGGTCATTTTACGCACGGCGGGCTACCAAAAGCGTCACATAAAGTATGGGCTCCGTAGCCCTATCGACGATCCTTAGGAATCCTCGAGAAAACTGCACTCGAGAACCGAAAGATTGAGCCCAGAATCAAACCCACAACCTTCGGAGCTCGATGCAGACGGCTTAACCACTTCGTCACGGAGACCTTCATTGTGAATGTATGCCATGAGTCAGATTACTTAAGACCTGAGTAACAGCAACATAGATTGTTGAGACATTAAGAGTGATAAATAATCACGAAGAGTTATAAGGAAAAGACACCGGTAACGGGCTAAAGATAGTATCCAATCGAGCGGCAGGACTGAGGGCACGTGATGTGGTTTGAACACAGTGGGCGGAGAGTGGAGAAGGGAGTTGGTCCGGGAAACACAGCCAGGTTCACATCGTGGAAATGGACAAGACCAGCTGCATCAGATGAAGATGGAGAGTGTTCAAAGGTGAAGAGGAAAGCCTACGAGTAAGGCGGCATGGACAGCGTTAGAGTGTTGTAGAATCTGTGTTACCGCGAGAGCGACGACCGGTACACATCAGGCTTGTAAACACACGGCAGTGCAGAAAACTGGGGGAGCCGTGTCGCTCGCTGAATTGAGGGCCCGGTAATGACGCAGTACAAACTGTAAGTTGATGAATTGTTCTAATGTATTATGAATTAATGGTGCTATGAATAAAGTTATTTATTCGTTCGGTCGGCTTGTGGAACTGATATTCTTTGTGCTATTGGACGTGTTCATTCTTAAGTTGTCAGGGTGCATACAACATAACCCCTAGTAACACTCTGGCAATAATAATGACCACATGTCTCTTCATTATTAAAGTTTCACATTACCTTTTGTGACTAGATGTTGAGCAGGTGTTGGGAGATGATGTTACTTTGCCTTACTCCCATTTTTACCCCTCATCAGAAGTTTCAGTGGCTACTCGCTGCATGCTGTTCGTGATTCCATTAATTAGATCAAAAGTGCTGGAATCACCGCGTCTATCTTGATATTCCACAATTGCTGATGTTGAACACAGTCAAATATATCATTCTCATCTATGAAACACGTCCGAAAATCTACACTGTACACACTGCGTTTTTCGAACATGGTTTCATAGTGAAGATTTGGCCACCACTATCCTAAACTAAATTTCGTGTAATTTATATTCAAACTTTCTTTAAATATTGAGAATTCGATTACTAACTGAACTGTTGCCGAGATGAGATGAAGAAACTTTCTTTGTCACAAAGAAGAAGAAGAAGAAGAAGAAGAAGAAGAAGGAGGAGGAGGAGGAGGAGGAAGAGGAGGAGAAGGAGGATGAGGCGGAGAAGTGGAGGATGGAGCAGGAGGGGGAGAAGAAGAAGAATGAGACATACGCAGTGAAAATTGCAACATACTTTCTAGCTAGATTATGCAAAAAGGGCATGGAATGACAATATAAGTTAACGTTGAAACTTTGCAAAAACAAAAACACTTGTAATGTATGCATCACGTTAATATTAAAATACGTTTCCATGTGACCTCCGCATAAAAAGCATAGACTTGAGCTAATGAATCACAAGTTGTATGAAGTTCTGCGCCGGTCTCCCTAGCGTAGGAGTTAACGTCTTTCTCCGTAATCCTTTGTATTCTCGTGAGTAACGCAGCTGCAAGAGAATCGGTAGCGGTTCGCGCCATGCTGGTAATTTACGGGTGTATGTGATCTCAGAAAAGCAATGGCAAACTACTGAGCGTAATCTTGCCTAGTACATCAACAGCAGCTGAAAAATGCTAGTGTTGACTGCAACGTCCTGTAAGGGATATGCAACATAAAAAATGCTTAACGAAGACACAAACAATAGATTGCACGATTTATTGCCTGGCATATTTCGCTGCATCTCGTCAGGTACATACTGCAGAAATCACACAACTTACGTGAAATTAACTAGATAAATCCTTCAAGTTGAAATATACACAATTTCGCACAGTAATGTCACTTATCTACCACGGTAATTTTAAGCTGACTAACATGTCTTTCTGTTTACACAATTCAGGCTTGCGTTGATAGATCATAATTGCTTCTGCAAATTTTAACAAGCGAGTATTTTGTGTTCTAAACAACACGCGAAATGCAGTGTCTCTGGACACAACGTGACCACTGGCGACAATGTGTCTGCCGATTGAAGACGCCGGGAGCTTCCGGTGTGTCGGCTCCTCGCGGCTAGCCACTCCTGTGTGTTGTATCTTGTTGACCCATTGAGGTATGTGTTCTGACACCCGTTTGTTAAGCTGTCTCTCCGTTCGACCAATGTAAACGGCCTGGCATCTACATGTGAATTGGTAAATACAATTGTTTGTGGCGTACAGAGGAACAGGCTCTTTGACTGTTGGTGTAGGAATGGGTACGGTTTTACATCTAATGACTGGAGTTGCCGCACAGAATGTTCGACCTACTGCTGTAGTAAGCCGGTCTTGTAGACGTTGCATTACGTCATCCCCTCGAAAGGTTAGCTGGATGAATACCTTGAGTTTAGGGACTGTAGTTACGTCTGCTTTGGGTTTGGGCTGTTGGCAATGGCGCTTTATAAATCCTGTGGAGTACCCATTCAGGTTTAAGACATTCTTCAGAGTTTCAAATTCCTCTGTCAGTGTGTCCTGGGTGCATATCTTTCTAGCACGGTCAAACAAGGTCCGTACTAAGCCCCGTTTGTACTGGACAGGTGTGAAGCTCTGAAAATTTAGGTATTGGCCAGTCCATGTTTCTTTGCGGTACACCGATCTTTGAATTGTGCCGTCTGCTCTACGTCTCATTAGAATATCTAGGAACGGTAACGCTTCGTTGTGTTCGTGTTCCATAGATAGAGAGATGTTTTTATGCGTCTTGTTCATTGTGGCCTGAAACGATGTTGCTTGTAGCTCGTCTGTGGTGATAATTAGTATATCGTCCACATAACGCCGGTAAAAGGCCAAGTTGTTGATGTCTGAGGATCTCTTTTCTTCTAAGTGTGCCATGAAGATGTCCGCTAGAATAGGACCAAGAGGACTCCCCATGGCCACTCCGTCAATTTGGCGGTATGACTTAGTTAGAAAATTGAATTGGATGTTGGCGGTACATAGTAGTAGTAGCCTCTCCAGAATAGGTGTTGGTATGCCTAATTTTAGTTGTTTGTCTTCAATGCGTTCCCTTATTATTTTCACTGTCTCCTCTAATGGAACGTTAGTGAATAGGGAGGCTATATCCATGGATGCCATGTGTTTGTTATTTATGTCCATAGTATCCAATAATTCCACCAGTTGGAATGTATCTCTGAGTATTTTTGGATCGACCTGGATGCTATAATGAGGAAAGAGATCCAGTCACTTGTGAATGCGGGACTCATCAGTGAGGCCACTGCAAAAACGCTCACACCACGTGGCTCGCACACTCCTCAGATGTACGGTCTACCCAAACTTCACAAGCCCGGCATCCCGCTAAGACCTATCCTGTCCATGGTTAACTCTGCACAACACCGAATGGCGAGATGGTTAGCCGAAATGTTAAAGCCAGTACGACAGTCCTTCGATCCAAAAATACTCAGAGATACATTCCAACTGGTGGAATTATTGGATACTATGGACATAAATAACAAACACATGGCATCCATGGATATAGCCTCCCTATTCACTAACGTTCCATTAGAGGAGACAGTGAAAATAATAAGGGAACGCATTGAAGACAAACAACTAAAATTAGGCATACCAACACCTATTCTGGAGAGGCTACTACTACTATGTACCGCCAACATCCAATTCAATTTTCTAACTAAGTCATACCGCCAAATTGACGGAGTGGCCATGGGGAGTCCTCTTGGTCCTATTCTAGCGGACATCTTCATGGCACACTTAGAAGAAAAGAGATCCTCAGACATCAACAACTTGGCCTTTTACCGGCGTTATGTGGACGATATACTAATTATCACCACAGACGAGCTACAAGCAACATCGTTTCAGGCCACAATGAACAAGACGCATAAAAACATCTCTCTATCTATGGAACACGAACACAACGAAGCGTTACCGTTCCTAGATATTCTAATGAGACGTAGAGCAGACGGCACAATTCAAAGATCGGTGTACCGCAAAGAAACATGGACTGGCCAATACCTAAATTTTCAGAGCTTCACACCTGTCCAGTACAAACGGGGCTTAGTACGGACCTTGTTTGACCGTGCTAGAAAGATATGCACCCAGGACACACTGACAGAGGAATTTGAAACTCTGAAGAATGTCTTAAACCTGAATGGGTACTCCACAGGATTTATAAAGCGCCATTGCCAACAGCCCAAACCCAAAGCAGACGTAACTACAGTCCCTAAACTCAAGGTATTCATCCAGCTAACCTTTCGAGGGGATGACGTAATGCAACGTCTACAAGACCGGCTTACTACAGCAGTAGGTCGAACATTCTGTGCGGCAACTCCAGTCATTAGATGTAAAACCGTACCCATTCCTACACCAACAGTCAAAGAGCCTGTTCCTCTGTACGCCACAAACAATTGTATTTACCAATTCACATGTAGATGCCAAGCCGTTTACATTGGTCGAACGGAGAGACAGCTTAACAAACGGGTGTCAGAACACATACCTCAATGGGTCAACAAGATACAACACACAGGAGTGGCTAGCCGCGAGGAGCCGACACACCGGAAGCTCCCGGCGTCTTCAATCGGTAGACACATTGTCGCCAGTGGTCACGTTGTGTCCAGAGACACTGCATTTCGCGTGTTGTTTAGAACACAAAATACTCGCTTGTTAAAATTTGCAGAAGCAATTATGATCTATCAACGCAAGCCAGAATTGTGTAAACAGAAAGACATGTTAGTCAGCTTAAAATTACCGTGGTAGATAAGTGACATTACTGTGCGAAATTGTGTATATTTCAACTTGAAGGATTTATCTAGTTAATTTCACGTAAGTTGTGTGATTTCTGCAGTATGTACCTGACGAGATGCAGCGAAATATGCCAGGCAATAAATCGTGCAATCTATTGTTTGTGTCTTCGTTATTCAAATAAAAAATGCTGTTCTGCTGGTTTATTCTGCCTGGGTTGTGCATATCTACTTCAACAACCACAACAACAGCAACTTAGTTGGATACCCTTTAAAGGACGTGAAATCAACTCAAGCGTTTATGTTTATTTGACTTTTTGTTATTTTATGGCATGTTTATAGTCAGTAGTTTGCCATTGTTTTCTGAACGACAAGCACTCATAGTTTTGTATGGGGAACAAACGCAAGGCGGTCAGCTTCCAAATCGCTCGCAGCTATATTTCGAACGCGGCATGCGGGATTACGAATTGCGTCCGTAACCCCTTCTCCACAAAGAACACAATATAGTCATCATCATCATCATCATCATCATCATCATCATCATCATCATCATCATCATCAACATCATCATCATCATCATCATGTATCCTGCTAATAAGTCATGGATGGTATTGGTTCGCATCTCACATTATCCCCAGGCTAAACTATCCAGGTATTAATTGCTTTGTCTTTCCTTTGCTCTTTTCCCATTAAGTTTGTTAGTGTTCAATGAATTCCATGAAGTGTATTTCTCATAATAACGTGTCCATCTCTGCCAGCGCGAAGCAGCGACCTTTAGTTAGACTATAGACTTTTGTACAGTGATTGATATTATTGAGAAATCGGTAGGGACTTTCAGTGTCTACAACAAACAGACCATCCTTGTTCGAGGCAACATGGACACCTCTACAGTGGATAATAAATAAGTGAAAGTAAAGTACCCTGTACAACAATCCTTCAAGCTTGGATGACGTTGTCAACGTTTTCGATATCACACTCGCCGCCTTTACTTCCAAGATCATTTCCTGGTGCCAGTTGTGGGCTGGCTAGATCTGAAAGCGCAGTTCAAATAATAATTTAAAAAAAAATCCGTCTCGATGGGGATGTTGAACACATGATCACTAGCCGGGAGGAAAGCGGCCGTTCATAAAGTGGATATATGCAGGCGATGATCTAATATCGGTCTTTACCTGATTCTTCCAACAGACAAATCAAATGAGAATGACAAAGCCCTTAGTATTTACACCCACTTTGGATTAGGGCCCCTTATATCTTGACCTTTAATCTTCCTCTGTGCGTCTCGTGATTCGGCTTCAGGTCTCTTTAACCCTCATTATGCTTTTAGCACTTGGGCCCAGGTGTTAAGCATGTTGTTTTCCTGGACTAGGCGTACCTTCAGTTTGCACCTTGGTGTTGTTGCAAGTTCCCTTCTCAGCATAACATTTTCCCGCGCGACTGGCAAGTTCACACGTTTGACCACGAGACATCTCCATCCAGTCTAGGTTTTCCCCGCCAATCTGTCCACGGAGGATTTTTCTTAAGCAGGAATATTACACGTTTTCCTCCCTTTTCTCTGCTGGTGAACATCAAACGTGTTATATTTGCGATTATACGCTCATTTTAGATTGTGAGTTACAACTCTGAAGACATGAGACTGTTCGCTTTGTGATTTGGCGCGCAATTTTGCCACATAGATTTTTAACTGCTGAGCGCTACGTTTATCTGTCTCTGTTCATGCCTCCTTTATTGTTTAATACTTTCTTGATTGTCCATCTTGCTTGTAGACTGAAAGAATACATTCTGGTATGACATCCGCGGCGTTCCATTACAATTATTACCTGACAAACTTACCACTTAAACAGTAGTATGAACAGATACATCTTTGAGCTCACTATTTAACTGGCAAACATACCACATAAGCAGCATTATGCACATATAGAAAGAAAGACAGACAGACAGACAGACAGACAGACAGACAGACAGACAGACAGACAGGCAGGCAGGCATGCAGGCAGGCAGGCAGGCAGGCAGACAAGTTGGTAGAGTTATTGGGACGTAGAGGAATTAAATTCTGCCTTTTCATCTGAGGATGAAACTGTAACCTCTTCCTGCCTCTTTTCCTGGCTCTTCTCTGCTTGAACAAAAATGTGTCCAATGTCTGCTGCACAGTAACCACCCTCCTCAGTATCAGCACTCGCCGCTTCACCTGTTGTCTGAATGTTGTGCAGGTGTGAATGCTTCTTAGATCGCTCAAACCAACCACGACTCGCTCTAAAACTATCATCGGCACTACTAGTACTGCTCTCACCCGCTTTGTTAGGTAGATCTCCATAGAGAGACATTGCTTTCTCTTGGATAGTCATCTTACTCACAGGTATATTCCGCTGGTTCTGGTCTTCAATCCAGACGGCCAGTTGTGCTTCCATGTTCTCCATAAGAATACTTCTGGTACAAGTGATCTTGGAAGCACTCAAAGAGGTTACATTTTTAGCACCCTCTTTGATTTTCTCAGCACCTGCATGAATTGTAATTACCGTCGTTGGAGGTAAACCATGGACTTTACCGATATCAACAGCCAGATCGCTAGCCTCAAAACGACGTTATCGCGAAACGTAGCTACGTAAAGTGATGTTAGTCCCCTATGTGACAACGACGTTACAGTGAAACGACGTATACCGAAGCGACGTATAGCGGGGCCTACCTGTATCATGTTCTAGTTTCATTAGCCTGCCTGTCTCTGACAATCGTTGTTAGTTACTCTGACAGTCCAAGGAGTTCGCAACTTTCGTCTTAGGAAACACATCTCTGTTGCTTTAAAGTTCTTCCTAATTTGTTCATTTACATTCCAAAATTCCCTGCCATATAGTAAAACAAGTTCTATATAGCACTTCAGCACTCTCTTTCTTACATTCAATGACAGTGACTTATTGCATAATATACTTTTCATTTTCTGAAATACAGCTTTTGCTTTCCCTATTCTGTTCTTAATCTCTGTTGTGCACCTTCCGTCTGATGTTATTATTGCCCCTAAGTATTTACAATTATCCACTTGGTTAAGAGCCGGCTTCGTGGCTTAGAGGTTATGACTTTTCTCCGTAATCTCGTATACTCTCGTGGGTTAACGTGATGACGGTAAGAATCAGCAGTGGTTCGAATCGCATAGATAACCTACGGTGTATGTGAGCCGGCCGCTCAGAAAGCAATGGCAAACTACTGAGCGTAATCTTGAAAAGAAATCAACATACAGCTAAAAGATGCTGGTGTTGACAGCAATGTCCTGTAAAGGATATGCAAAAAAAAAAAAACCAAAAAAAAAACAAACTTGGTTAAGAAGTTTCTCCTTCAATTGCCATTGTCTCATTTTGGTGTCACCTTTTTCTTTGATATCATCATTATTACTGTTTTCTTGGAGAATCTTTTCTTTGCATTCTTTGTTACTATAATGCCCAGCAGTTGTTGTAGATCTTTTGCATTATACACAACGAATACTGTGTCATCTGCATAGCTTAAATTGTTTATATTATAACCTCGGATTAGTATTTCCGGCTTCTCTTTCAACTCTCCCATTATTCATCATCATCAAGTGCCGTGCCGACTGGCATAGGTGTTCATGACTCTCCACAGATCTCTGTCTTTGGTTTTCTGGATCAACTCTGCCGTTGATATTCCTCCATGCCACCGTCGCAATCCATCCAGCATCATTTCTCGTGGTCTGCCTCGGCCTCTCTTCCCCTCAATCTTTCCAGTTGTCACGATGTTCTCCAGCGCCTCTCTTCCCATCATATGACCAAAAACAGCTGTTTGTCTCTTTCTTATTGTTGTATATAATGTTCTAGTTTCGCTAACCTCTTTAAAGCATTCGTCTTTAGTTACTTTGGCAGTCCGAGAAATTCGCAACATTCGTCTAGGGAACCACATCTCTGTTGCTTCCAATCTCTTCCTGATTTGTTCATTTATATTCCAAGATTCACTGTCATGCAGCAAAACAGGTTCTATATAGCACCTCAGCACTCTCTTTCTTACATTCAATGATACCGACTTATTGCATAAGATATTCTTCATATTTTGAAATGCAGCCTTTGCTTGCCGTATTCTGCTCTTGATCTCTGTCATGCATTTTCCTTCTGATGTTATAAATGTCCCTAGATAATTAAAACTAACCACTTGGTGAAGAATTTTCCCTTCTATCTCTATTTCACATTTGGGTGTCACCAGTTTCTTTGATACCACCATTGTTACTCTCATTATTACTTCGCTATAAAGGCAGTAGAGATCCAGTGACAAAACACACCTTTGTCGCACTCCTAGCTTTATTTGTTCATAACTGTCCTCTTTATTTCCCATTTTAATTTCTGCTACTTGGTTCTAGTAACTATTATTTTATTGTTCTGAAATCTTTCCCGTCAATGTTGATATCTCCCAACATTTTAATTGGTTCATCATGTTTTACTTTATCAAATGCCTTTGTATAATCTATGAAGCACAAATATGTCTTTTTGTGTCTATTGATCTTTCTATTAGTGTTCATTATGTATATATTGCATTGTTTGTACAATTTCTTTCCACAAATCCATACTGTTCTTCACTAATGTCCATGTTTATGATCTTTCTTGTTCTTCTCATTATAATTTTAAGTAGAAGCTTAATGACGCAGCTTATGAAGTTAATTGTACGAAAAACATCGCATTCAGTTGCCCCTGGTCTTTTTGATATAGCTATAAATACAGATTTCAGCATATCGCTCGGTAGATATCCACTGCTGTAAATATCATTTAACACTTTGGTTAATATATCTACTCTAAATTATCCCAGTACTTCTATTGTGATTCCATCTAGCCCAGGTGTTTTTCCTTTCTTCATATGTTTGAAAGTCAGCGACTTTGTTTCTTTTACAACAGGTTGACCTTTTAAGTTACTTTCTTCTGTTAATTCTTCACTTTCCACCATATAATTCTCTTATATACTCATTCCACCTTTTCATTATAACACCTTCCTCCAATAATATCGCACCAACCATGACTAATGAAGATGACGTCAAAAACAAGTTCTACGAGGACCTACACATTGTGTTAACATCTGTTCCCAATGGAAAGAAACTTATACTCCTTGGGAACTTCATTGCCAGAGTAGGCATGGACACCGCCTTTTGCAGTGGCATTATTGGAAAGCACTGAGTCGGAAATTGTAACAGAAATGGTCTCCTCCTCCTTCAGACCTGTGCCGAACACGATCTCCTGATTACCAACACAATTTTCCGTCTTCCCATGAGAAAACGGACATCGCGGATGCACCCTCGCTCGAAACACTGACACCTCATTGACTATGTTATCGTCAGGAGGAGTGACAGACAAGTCGTTCGAGTGACAAAATCCATGCGCAGTGCTGAATGTTGGATAGACCATCATCTGAATGTCTCAAAATAAAATATCCGCATCAAACCACCACGGCGTCCTCAATGGGTAAAAGTTAAAAAAAAACAAAAAAAAACTAAATGTTATCCGCCTAAACGGTAAAACAATTCTGCTGTGTCTTGAAAATATGCTGGAAGTCCAACTAACACCCAGTGCCGCAGCTAAACAAGATGCGGAAACAGAGTGGAGACCCTCATCATCATCATCATCATCATCATCATCATCATCATCATCATCATCATCATCATCATCATCATCATCATCATCATCATCATCATTATCATCATCATCATCATCATCATCATCATCATCATCATCATCATCATCATCATCAAGTGCCCTGCCAGCTGGCGTAGGCGTTCATGGCTCTCCACAGATCTCGGTCTTTGGATTTCTGGATCAACTTTGCTGCTGATATTCCTCCATGCCATCGTCGCAATCCATCCAGCATCCTTTCTTGTGGTCTGCCTTGGCCTCTCTTCCCCTCGATCTTTCCAGTTGTCACGATGTTCTTGTCATGAAAATCACCGTGGATTAACCAGATGATGATAATACAGGCAGTCTGATTAACGGCATGTTTTCAAGGCCACAATTGTTTTAACAAATACAGAAAAACAAGTCGGATCCTAGTAGAATTGCCCGGCTCGGGAGATAAAACAGTCCCGTCTGTCATTGAGAGGTTTCCGACATCAAGGCGAATTGGCGGCTTGTTATTGAAAACCGTTGTTGGGAGAATGCAGGAACTCGCTACCTTGTTTTGGAAGTTGCAACAAGGGGAATAACTCTTGCATTGATTAAACACAAGGGAGATAAGATTCTGGACTTCGTTAGTGCCCTTGAGAGACACCTGCATGACATCAAAGACTTGACTAGAACACTCCCAGCTCTTGACAGATACATTAGTGTGGCCAAGGATTGTGACTAGGATTGACGTGTTTTGTTACCGCAGTGATGAAGTTCGGAGAGCTCTACAGTGTTAAATTAATATATATAAATAAATTAGATAACATGTGTCTTTATGGCAAAGTGTAGAAGCCATCCAGGAATGATGCGGTAGTGCTTGAGGTAGTATTGATAGAATATTTAAGCCTAATTAATATAAGCAGTTGCCTTGGTAAAACTAGCTAGAGTAGTGAAGTGATGATTGGCTCTGCTAGTGTGAATAGTGTAGCAGGGTGATAGTTGGAGAGATTGGGAATTGGTTGGGAGGTGGGGAAAGTGTCCAATGGTGGGATCTTTCAGTGGGTTGCCCACTGGGGTTCTGCACTCCGTTATTGATCTTTCCTTGTCTTAACCTGATTAATAATTAACGGATGAGCCACTCTGATCCTTGACAGTTTAGTTCACTGATAACTCTCTGAGCTCTACATTCAGCTAGTAGGGATTAGTATCAGGCGGCCTTCACCAGATGTGGTCTCTTTCTCTAACAGGTTCCCCTACGTCGATGAGGAAGCTCTACAATGAGTTTGATGGCGGTCAACTCGCCTTAAGAAGAACATCCAACTAACATTCACTTTATTTTATAAGAGGAATAAATACCAAGATGAAAGAAAAATCAGCACTGTTTATGATAGGCCTAGGATCCAGAGGGTCCATACGAAACTGGTTCAGCGGAGTAAGACATTAAACAATTCATTTACAAGAGGGATTTACCCAGGGTGGGTGATACTCTTTTCACTGAACAATAGAGTCTAGAGAAAGACATTTTGACATGAAGTTCTCGTGGAATAAGTTAGTCTAGAGAAGAATCTTGAACATGAAGTTCTCGTGGAATAATTTAGTACAGGGAAGAAGTACTTTACTGTTTGTGTGTAACAAGCTATGAACATGGATTAGAACAAATGTGAGACCGGTGACATTGAAACCTAGTTTTTCTGTACAGTGATCCGTACTTATTTGAGTTATAGGGACCTTAGTCGTTATAGTGAGTGACAGATCCATTATTGGGGATTATACAATAACAATTCTTAGTGGATCATGCATCTAGTCGACCCAGTGGATCTCGGAGAAAGTCAACGTCTGGAAGAAGAGACGAATCACCGGTTGAGATGTACACGTACTAAGCTATCATGCTGTGGCGTACCCTTGCTGTGATGATAATCTGACTTGGCTCCTGATCTGCTGCTCTGAATCTACAGACACATGAGAATTCGACATACATTCTACACATTACACACACACACACACACACACACACGCACGCACGCACGCACGCACGCACACACACACACACACACACACACACACACACACACACTTCTCACAGACATACTCGTTGCTTAATTAAGTATTTTGTATTTATTTGTAAGGCTAGAGTTGTGGAGTATGTTGTGTTGGGGAGGAGTGAGAGGGGGCATGATCCAGGGGTGAGCAAGAGTGAGAAGAAGGTGTCCTTGGGCTGAGGGAGTGTTGTGGACGGAGTCTGGTGGATATCTACAGAATAGTGATATTGAAACTGGGGAAAAAATGTGGGTGTTGACTCCCCTCACTCCAGGGACGACACTATAGAAGTAATATCTCTCAAGACACTAAAGCAAGAAGGGATAACTCACGACAGTTCTCCAGCGCCTCTCTTCTCATCACATGACTGAAGACAGTGTGGAGACCCTAAAGGAAAGAATTTACAACACTGCTATGGAAATCCTGGGTCCAGCCCCCCCCCCCCCCCCCCCCCCCCCCGGAAGCATAAAGACTGGTTTGATGAAAATTCCGAAGATATCAACCAATTCCTGGTAGAGAAACACATTCTCCACAAAGCATACTTGAACGATCCGAAGTCAACATAAAAAAGATACACTCATTAACATTCGGAGAGTAGTGCAGCAGAAACTGCAGCACATGCGGGACTCCTGGCTGAGCAACGAAGCTGATGAGATTCAAGGCTTTGCTGACATAAATGATATAAAACACTTCTACTACTAATTGAAAGCTGTCCTACATCACCGGGCATAGTTCCCCTCCTTAGTGCAGATGGAGGAACATTGGTTACGGATAAGAAAATAATTCTTCAACGCTGGGCAGAGCATTTTAGCAACATCTTAAATGCAACCTCCTCCATCGATGATCTACCATCAACTGTTTTCCTCAAGTCCCCACTAACGATACTCTTGCTAACCTGCCAACCATAGTGCAACTTTCCAGCGGTAAGGCGCCTGGTCCTGGCTCCATCCCAGCAAAGATATATAAGCAGCTTCACAAAGTCTTTACAAACCATACCACAAAATTTCAAGGAAGCGTCAATAGTGTACCTTTACAAACGTAAAGGAAACCGCCAATTCTGTGACAACCACCGAGGCATCTAATTGCTCTCAATTGCAGGGAAAATACTCGCCATAATTCTTCTGAGTTGCCTCACAGCCCATCTCGACCAAGTCTTCTTCCCGAGAGTCAATGTGGCTTCGGAAAAGAACAAGGAAATGTTGACATGATTTTCACTGCACGGCTGTTGCAAGAGAAATGTCAGGAACAGAACTCTGAAATTTTCTCCACTTTCATTGATCTTTTCAGGGCTTTTGATACAGTCAATAGAGAAGGACTGTGGAAGATTAAGACGAAGTATGGCTGTCTATGAATGTTTGTCCAAATAGTGCCGTTATTTCATGATGGTATGCAGGCAAGAGTACAAGAAAATGGTGAACTGTCTTAGCCCTTTCCTATCACCGAAAGAGTGAAGTAAGGTGGTATCCTGGCACCAACACTGTTCAGGATCATGTTTTCAGATATGCTGACGAACGCCTTCAAAAACAGAACAACGACACTGGAATAGACATCAGCTACCGCATGGGTGGAAAGTTGTTCAATCTCAGAAGGCTGAAAGCTAAAACCAAAAGTACCAGCGACACCGACAGAGAACTCCTGTTTGCTGATGATTGCGCTCTATATGCCAACTCAGAGGCAGACATGTAACACAATGTTTCAGCTTTCTCATATGCCTGTGCCAACTTTGGGCTTAATATCAACTTGGAGAAGACTGTAGTTATGTACCAGCCAGCTCCAGGGATTAATCTCACCGTGCCGAATATAAAAGTGAATGGTCATAGATTAAGTGGTGTGGACAAATTCACCTATCTTTTCAGCACTGTGTCACAACCTGCCACAATTGATGACGAAGTGAATGCAAGAATCTCCAAGGTCAGCGCGGCCTTTGGTAGACTGTACAAGAATGTGTGGGACACAAATGGAATAAGCTTGCAAAGAAAGCTGAAAGTCTACAAAGCAGTTGTATTATCCACACTGCTATATGTTTGTGAAACCTGGACTGTTTACCAGCGACACGCTAGGAAATCAAACAACTTCCACACAGTCTGCCTTAGGAAGCTATTGAAATTTGAAGGGCAAGACAAGATCCTAGAGACTGAAGTCTTAGAAAGAGCGTCCATGCCCAGTATCCACACTTACTAATGAAGAATCAGATTCGCTGGGCTGGTCACTTGACTAGCTTGCCAGATCACAGGCTCCCGAAACGACTTCATTACGGCGAGCTACATTGTGGTAAACGCTCCCAAGGCGGTAAGAGGAAACGCTTTAGCGAGACTCTGAAGATCTCACTAAAAGCTTTTGGAATTCATCACGACACTTGGGAGACTGCTGCCAAAGACAGAAATTCGTGGCGTACATCATTACACCAGGGGTGTATTCATTTGTGAAGCAAACAGGACTGCAAGAGCTGTGAAAAAAAGGCTGGACAGAAAAATCATTGCAGGAGATCCTCCTCCTGGAACGTCAAGCATTCTTTGCCCACATTGTCAAAGAACATTTCGAGCTAAAATAGGCCTTACCAGCCATCTTAGAACTCATTGCTTCATACTTTCAATCTCACTGGATGAAATGAATGGTCATCATCATTCTTGATGGACAAAACAACACACAAGCTGACTGAATTATTTGCACCAAGACTACCATGGCATGTCACATGTTGCCTCTCTTACTGTCCTTACCTCTCCACCTTCCTTATAATGGCTCTATCTCAACGTCTGTCGTTGTGTTGCTGTCATCCTTATATCTTTCCCCACATCCTACTGTGATTGTATCCTGACCTATGCTATCTGTGTATTGCTGCTGTATCCACACATCCTCCACACACCTACTTTAATGATTTTATCTGGACTTCAGATGGCTGCAGGTTGTACCTTTGATCATAATAATTGGATCTGAATCTCTTCTCTGTGTGTTGCTGTCATCCACACATCATTCTTACCTCCCCGAATTCTGTTATAAAAGTTGTATCTGATTCTGTTATCTTTCCGATGTCGTGTCACTCCCCAAATCACAGAATTTTTTTATGTAACCTAAATCTACGCAAGGAGAGTCGGACACAAAGGTAGGAAATTTAACAATATATTCAAGCATTGGAAGGTCCTTTGCAGTGTGTCGCTATCACAACAGCTTGTCGAAAAGTCTGTGTCTTGCCTCATTCATCCTCATGCCCAGGGTGTCTGCCGTGTCATGTGTGCTAGTCGACCACTTCCTCTTCTTCCACATATCACGCCTTTCATCACTGTTCTTGTCGTGTCACGTGTGCTAGTCGACCACTTCCTCTTCTTCCAGATACCACGCCTTTTATCACTGTTCTTGCCGTGTCATGAGTGCTAGTCGACCACTTCCTCTTCTTCCACATACCACGCCTTCCATCACTGTTCTTGCCGTGTCATGTGTGCTAGTCGACCACTTCCTCTTCTTCCAGATACCACGCCTTCCATCACTGTTCTTGCCGTGTCACGTGTGCTAGTCGACCACTTCCTCTTCTTCCACATACCACGCCTTCCATCACTGTTCTTGCCGAGTCACGTGTGCTAGTCGACCACTTCCTCTTCTTCCAGATACCACGCCTTTCATCACTGTTCTTGCCGTGTCATGTGTGCTAGTCGACCACTTCCTCTTCTTCCAGATACCACGCCTTCCATCACTGTTCTTGCCGTGTCACGTGTGCTAGTCGACCACTTCCTCTTCTTCCAGATACCACGCCTTTCATCACTGTGCTTGCCGTGTCATGTGTGCTAGTCGACCACTTCCTCTTCTTCCAGATACCACGCCTTTCATCACTGTTCTTGCCGTGTCATGTGTGCTAGTCGACCACTTCCTCTTCTTCCAGATACCACGCCTTCCATCACTGTTCTTGCCGTGTCACGTGTGCTAGTTGACCACTTCCTCTTCTTCCAGATACCACGCCTTTAATCACTGTTCTTGCCGTGTCATGTGTGCTAGTCGACCACTTCCTCTTCTTCCACATACCACGCCTTTCATCACTGTTCTTCCCAAGCCACCGTTACGTTTATTATGACCATATTATTTCAGTTTCCGAGACGTACTGTTTGTTTACAAGTCAACTTTATTCCATGTTCTTTAGAATGAGTATTTTGCTTCTCCTTGACCTACAATTCTCTTAACAACTGTTTTAGCGTCCGAATAAAACAACAAAATGTGACTAGGAAGATTGGTGAAACATACAGATATAGGCGGAAGTTTCAACCGGTCTTTATCAACATTCCCTGTGCTTCCTTGTCATATTTTCGGTTTTATTCGAACTCGGGAATCAGCCCAGCAACATCAAACCCTCTTTTCAATACCGCTGAGAACTGTTTTATAAAATGTAAGCCCAAAAGCTCAAATTTTCTCCTGAAATATCACAACAGTAATGAAAATTCATGTACTGAAAGCTTAGGAGTTGTCTTTTCTTCTGTGTGTGTATGGATATAAATGTTTAACAAGGAGTAATACGATGACGAAGAAACTGGAGAAGTGTAGATGCTTTCTAAGAAGTGTTGCCATTATCATGGACGGAAGAAAACAAAGTACTAAATACGCGAAGAAACTAGTTGTACAATACATTTTATTACTTTATCAAATTACAAGGGTTGCTTGCAAAGCCCCTAACATTTTTCCTAATGAAACTGCTTCTGTGTACTACGCGTGTTAAAAACAACAAACTTTCACATAATTCTTAATGGCGTGAAAAGAAAGTGTCGAGAACATTAAATAAAAACTTGTGTGTATTGTGTATGGAAAGTATGCACCAGATATGAGCAGTGTTGGGCTTTGGGTTCAGAGAATCAAGGCGACAGGAAGTGGAGAACAACCGCTATCGTTCAGACGCTGTCCAGACGTCCATTGTGAACCACCTACCAAGGTCTGCTGCATTGTTCCCAAGTCATTAATCGTCAGAATAATTTCATCACAAATCGACAGTTGGCTGTACAGCTTTCAATGGTCTTTGCACAAACGTTGCAACAACCTATATTTATCTCATACCACCTGCGTAAGCGTATCTTTGTAAATGTGTCAGAATCAATCAACCTGTCAGGTGCAGTCTCCACAATGAAGGTTGACTGTAATAGATCTCCAACACCGTCTGTCTCTCGCCCTGACTCTACATTCTTTTAGGCTGATGTTCGTCCATCTTTTGATGTTATCTTCCCACTTGTATCGTTGTCTACCTCTTGCTCGCTTGCCCTCAACATTGCCCTCCAGTATGGTTTTTATAAGAGTATCATGTCCAAAATATTTCACTAGCCTCCTCTTTATTTCATTTATCAACTCACTCTTCACTCCCGGTTTTTCTAGAACCTCTGCATTTGATTGTTTTGTTTCCATGAAAAGCAACATATTCGTCTGTATATCCACATCTCTAGGGCCTCTATGCTATTTTCTAGTTGCTTGTTCAATATCCAGGTTTCCTGGATACATTAGCGTTGAATATACGTAGCATTTGACAATTCTCATTTTTTAATTTGTTGTTAATCTCTCTAGATGTTAATACTGATTTCGTGCCACTAAAAGCATTTTTGGCCATTCCTATTCTCTTCTTGATTTCTATTTCACTTCTGCCATCATCTGTTATTATATGTCAAAGACAGAAGAAACTTGTTTCTTGTTCTTGTATCTCCCCGTTTACTGTGATGTCCGTTGATGACCTTTCCAGAATAAAGTCTGTCAGACAGAAGAAAGGCGCTGAATGAGCCGACTATTTCTTGAGCCGTCTATTTCTATTTATGTCTTTTAATGTATTCACTGGAGGGTCTTCCTCGTGATTATATGTTGTATTTTATGTGTGTATTTGTTTGCTGATGAAGGCTAGTCGTTAAATCGTTTTTGTATTGTTCGTAATTCTGTTCTCTAAAGCTGCATTACTTTGTGTAATTTTATATTGTTGATATTTCCACAGCTTTACTGCAGTTCCACTAATTTTATTCATATTTTAACTATGTGTGCAACTGCAATTAATTGTACTATTGCCTCCTATTAATCGTTATATGTTTGTTTAATCTGTGTTTTAGACTTATTTCCTTAATGTGGTCACTAGAGGGTCTCTCCGTGATTATATGTTGTTTTGTGTATGTATTTGCTTATGAAGGCTAGTCGTCGCAACGTCATTGTATTGTTCGTAATTCTATTCGGTAAAGCTACATTACGTTGTGTTATTTTAAGTTGGTTACGTTTCTACAGCTTTACCGCAATTCAACTAACTGTATTCATATTTCGTCTATTTCTGGACACGTGTAGTTTGTGCAGACTGCACTGTCGGCGCTAGATTCCCTTGTTCCTTTTGCGATAGTTGCCGTCTGACTTCTGCAATCTGGGAGTCCCGTAGTTCACAGCGGCTTCTCTTCACCTGCAGGATGGAACATGGAAAATAATCAGTGCATTCTTATGCGGGTGGTAGACTTTGCGCATGTGTGACAAATATAGAAGTAAACGATAAAACAATGCTTCCATGATAAATTCATACAGAAGATAAACGTGGTGTTTATGTGGTACATTTTACAGACCATAAACGTGAAGTTTGTGTGTGACAAATGATACATCTCATAAATGCGGTTTTGTGTGAGATATATGGTGCATGCCTTAAACGTGGTTTTTCCATGGCCAAGAGGTTAACGACATTGTTCGTTGTCCCGTATATCCACGTGGGGAAAACAGCAGATTCGTCAGCGGTCCGCGCCATGCTGGTAACGTACGGGGGTATTGAGCCGGTCGTTCAGAAAGCAATGGCAAACTACTGAACGTAAAACTTACCTAGTACAACAACAGCTGCTGAAAAATGCTGGTGTTGACTGCAACGTCCTGTAAGGGATATCCAACATAAAAAAATATGGTATATACTATAAATGTGTCTTGTATATACGATACAGGCCAGAAACTGGTTTAAGCGTGTTTATATGATACATTTTCAATTTTCCATTCATACAAATTTCATAATCAACATTTGATAACTGTCTCACAATTTAGTGTTTGTATGTGGTTTATGGTATATATACCATAAATATGGCATGTATATATGATACAGGCCAGAAACGTGGTGTTTGATTGTGGTTTATGGTACGGACCATAGACGTGTTTTTATTTGACAAATGGTACACACGATATACGTGTTGTTTATTTGTGATCTATGGTACACAAGATAAGCGTGCCCTATTTGTAGAATGTATAGATGCAGAAGAAACACATTGTGCTTGTCTAGGCCGTAGAGCTGCGATAGATACACGCGATTATGTGGATGCAGAAGATAAACGTGATTATGTGGATGCAGAAGATAAACGTGACTATGTGGATGCAGAAGATAAACGTGATTATGTGGATGCAGAAGATAAACGTGATTATGTGGATGCAGAAGATAAACGCGATTATGTGGATGCAGAAGATAAACGTGATTATGTGGATGCAGAAGATAAACGTGATTATGTGGATGCAGAAGATAAACGTGATTATGTGGATGTAGAAGATAAACGCAAGTATGTGGATGCAGAATATAAACGTGATTATGTGGATGCAGAAGATAAACTTGATTAAGTAGATGCAGAAAATAAACGTGATTATGTGGATGTAGAAGACAAACTTGATTATGTGGATGTAGAAAATAAACGTGATTATGTTGATGTAGAAAATAAACGTGATTATGTGGATGTAGAAAATAAACGTGATTATGTGGATGTAGAAAATAAACGTGATTATGTGGATGTAGAAAATAAACGTGATTATGTGGATGCAGAAAATAAACGTGATTATGTGGATGCAGAAAATAAACTTGATTATGTAGACGCAGAAGATAAACGTGATTATGTGGATGCAGAAGATAAACGTGATTATGTGGATGCAGAAGATAAACTTGATTAAGTAGATGCAGAAGATAAACGTGATTATGTGGAGGCAGAAGATAAACGTGATTATGTGGATGTAGAAAATAAACGTGATTATGTGGATGTAGAAGATAAACGTGATTATGTGGATGCAGAAGATAAACGTGATTATGTGGATACAGAAGATAAACGTGATTATGTGGATGCAGAAGATAAACTTGATTAAGTAGATGCAGAAGATAAACGTGATTATGTGGATGCAGGTGATAATCTTGATTATGTGGATGCAGAAGATAAACTTGATTATGTGGATGCAGAAGATAAACTTGATTAAGTAGATGCAGAAGATAAACTTGATTAAGTAGATGCAGAAGATAAACGTGATTATGTAGACGCAGAAGACAAACTTGATTATGTGGATGCAGAAGATAAACTTGATTATGTAGATGCAGAAAATAAACGTGATTATTTGGATGGAGAAGATAAACGTGATTATGTGGATGCAGAAGATAAACTTGATTAAGTAGATGCAGAAGATAAACGTGATTATGTGGATGCAGGTGATAATCTTGATTATGTGGATGCAGAAGATAAACTTGATTATGTGGATGCAGAAGATAAACTTGATTAAGTAGATGCAGAAGATAAACTTGATTAAGTAGATGCAGAAGATAAACGTGATTATGTAGACGCAGAAGACAAACTTGATTATGTGGATGCAGAAGATAAACTTGATTATGTAGATGCAGAAGATAAACGTGATTATTTGGATGGAGAAGATAAACTTGATTATGTAGATGCATAAGATAAACTTGATTATGTAGATGCAGAAGATAAACGTGATTATGTGGATGTAGAAGATAGGCATGATGCTGTTTGCCATGACTCGAGAATGACTCTGAAAGGAGTTAGCGGGGATACAATAATATGATGAAGAGAACTCACAGAGTTCAGAAGGTAGACATGAGAATTGGTCACTAAAAATGACAGATCAATAGTTAGAATAGTGAGCAAAGATAAATATTAGTCAACCCGGCACGCAAATAGTCAAACCGGTCATGTGACGAGGTACACCTCGTGATCAGAAGCGGCGGACATGATAGTCAGCCGAGAAGCTTGGTAGCGTAAACACCTGTGCTACTGCACGAACCTTGACGCCAAACGCAAATGATAGAAGTTTTCAACATTGAATTGATATTGTGTAGATAGAATGTCAACTATAGTATGCCAACTAGCCGGGTTTAATAATATGGAACCGAGTTGCATTTCACACAAGGCAACGGAAAATTTAAGTCACTTGCCGACAACAATCAAGCCAGCTCAGCACTTGACTGGTCGATCAGAGAAACGGTCACACGGCTGAGGTACAGCTCAAGGTCAAAATGTCGGACATTCACATGTCGTAAGTAGAGTGAAATTAAGTTGTGATAGTGAACGAAGACGACAGAACGAGAGTTTGATACATCCACAATGACGATAATAGTTAGTTAGTCGACAGATCATCCTCATTGCACATCGAACCATTTAGTCCATAAGTGCTCGGATCCCCCCTCCCCTCAGCAAATCCCGCAGTGTGTAGCGGCTCACGACACCAGTTCTATGTTGGTTTATCAATATTCTTTGGCTTCCTGCGTAGTGTTCTTGTTTGGCCACCCCTCTTTTGATTTGCAGTTCTCGCAGTCTGGCCATGGTTGAAGATTCACAGTCATCATTTGGGTCTAGCACAAGTCTTACTTCTGAAGCAGTCAGAATGTCAGCCTGGTCCATGGCGCGTCCGCCCTCCACCTTAGCCTTACCTGCGAGCTTGTCAGCCCGCTCATTTCCTTGTACTCCCGCATGCCCTAGCACGAAGATGAAATTAATCTTTGTCAGCCGAGACCGCTCCAGAGACAGAAACCACTATCTTTGGATCCACCCTATCTCTATCCTCTTGAGCATACCCATTGAGTCACTAAGGAAACATGCCCTAGTGAATGTCTGTGTTTCGAGCCATGTTATTGCTTTACTTACTCCCATAACTTCTATAGTCAGGCTACTTGTGGTCTCAACAAACAATGACGATAATGCTCCTACATAGTAAATTAATGAACAGTGTACGAGTAGCTGGGTATGTTAACGCGAGAACGACAGAAACGTCGGCAGTACGCTGGGACATGAATGCTATTCTACAATAAAATACATGTTTGGACGTTAGGAAGCAGGTGTTGTCCACTTTCTTTCAACGTTGTCATCATCAACTGCCATGCACTTATTACGAGCCCTAGGAAAGTCATTGGCACTGTTGTAGGATACAAATGCAGACGATGAGCGTGATACATTTGTGTAAGATATATCAATGTACGTGACACGACAGGATACAAGGCACGATTAATCCTACACTAAGACAAGAACAAGGGAGCGACAAATTATCCATCGGCAGTAAGTTCTTCGGCAAACTTTGATGGATTGCATTTGCAGGAGAGTCGGTTATAGGTTATGGCAGGTCCTTTGGACAGCCTGATTAACTAACAACGATTCTCTCAAATGTCTAATAAAAGTAAAACATTACATACTGTCGCGGAATTCTTGGAATTGTTGATCGATGAAAGACTGTCGCGCCATTCGTCTACAGGCAGCCGCCATTCTTTGATGTTGGGGACAGACTGTCCTGATAAGAGTCGGCAAGATCTTTTGTTGTGGGGGAAAGATTTCTCCAGATCACAAGCCGGCAAGACTTTTTAGAGTACCTGGAACGATTCCCCTAATCAAAGCGGGACAGCCGGCCGGTTGTTTACATCGAGTCGGAAAAGGAGAGAAAAAAATAGTTTCTCGACGCCTAGTGTCTAGTCAGATTTGTGACGTCATTCAGACACAGTTTTAAAACAGTCTGGACAAACACCTTTGGCGGGAGTCGCCCAAATGTTGTGAGGCAACAAGGACGTGTTTGATGTCCCTGTTCTGTTTATGGAAAGAGACCACGGTGTCTTATGTTGACATTTGTCCATTGTGTGATTTAGTGTTCTCGATTTCAGACGGGAATAAATATATGGTATTTAATTAAATAGACCCAAATTTGATGATTCTTAGGAGTCGATCGTAGTAATGTGCGTTGTGAGAACTCATTATAGGAGCGTCGGCAGCAGTAGGCTATCGCGTTGCTTAAACTAGCTAGTGTGAGATATCAATTAACTCAGTGAGTTAAGAACAAGGTGGAGGGATGATATTCGGGGAGGTGGGAGGTGGGGGATAAAGGAAATGTAAAATGGTAGGATCTTCCAGTAGGGTTTCTACTGGGTTTCTGCACTTTTCCTTTAGTCTTTCCTTGTCTTACCATGACTCAGACCGATGTGATGAGCTCCTCTGCCTTATGACAGAGTTTAGTTCTCTGTCGGAATCGGATTGCTCTCACCGGGTGTTCTCTCTTCAACAGGTTCCACTATGTTTTCCAAAAAAGCTAGCAGACAAGTCATAGAAGAAGATTATGGCTCGATCATTGAAGGTAGTTTTTACTCAGCGGCCTTTGCACTGAGCCCATAACCCAGAGGGTCTGCAAGAACCTGGCCTCTGCTGAGCAGGAACCGACGATCATCTAAGAGTGATTCCTCCGTGGTAGTTCTCATCATATTAGAGTGAAGATACTTACAATACCACCAGTAACAGGGACAATATTATTTATATAGAGAAGTTAACAATTAGCATTGCGTTTTCCAAATGGTGAATTCCTGTGAGAAATTAACAATTAACATTGTGTTTTCCAAATGGTGAATTCCTGTGAGAAATTAACAATTAACATTGTGTTTTCCAAATGGTGAATTCCTGTGATAAATTAACAATTAACATTTTGTTTCCAAAGTGACATTAAACATTTATTTTATTGTACAAGGGTTATCAGATCACATAACTTTTAGTGACATATTAGTTACAATCAGCGGCACAATCAAGACCGCTGTATTGACCGATCCCATTTTCCCCGTCATCCTCGGTTGCCGGTATGTCTTTCTGGGAATGCCCAGGGAGTCAATCCATATGGGAGCATTTCAGACTCGCTCTCAGACGAGAACTGATCAGGTGGAGGCAATTGTCACTAACCCACTGCCGGGAGAGTTGTGAACTGCCCAGAGTGAGGATGCAACCTTAGTCCTTGCTACAAGAAGCTGCAGAGAAGTGCTGATCCACCAAAATGGGGGCAGTACTACATGAAGAATAGGATAATCTACAGGAGAGCCGGAAGGGGAGACAACTTACACGGTCAGTTGGTAGTCCCGAAAGCCTACCGGTCCCAAATTCTTCATATGGGGCATACCATCTCATTTAGTGGGCATATGGGTACTGCCGCCACCATGCAGCGAATTTCCTGCCATTACTATTGTCCGGGAATGACCGGTGATGTGCGTCGGTATGTGAAGTCACCAGAGGGTGGCAACGAAACACTGGACAGCGCCGGTGGTCTTAGGTGAAATGCCCATCATGAACTCTCCTTTCGAGAGGGTAGCCATCGACATAGTGGGTCCACTTCCTAGGACTAGGAAGAGGAACATGTACATACTCACAATGGTGGATTGCTGTACAATGTGGAGTGAAGCCATACCATTGACCACAGTTGACTCGAAACGAGTGGCTGATGCACTGATGGAGGCCTTTACCAGATTAGGCTTCCCTAATCAGATTCTGACCGACCATGGCTCCCAGTTTTATGGGAAACTCATGGCGGAGGTATTTAGGGTGTTCCTCTCTAACCATATTCACACAAGCCCTTACCACCCTCAAGGCAATGGACAAGTCGATCGTTTCAACGGCACGTTGTTGACAATGCTCCGGAAACTGGCACAGGAAAAACCTGATAGGTGGGATGAATATATCCCAGCAGCACTTTTCGCCTATCGGGAAGTGCCTCATGGCTCAACAGGACTACTACCCGCTACTTTGCTGTTCCGTCGTCCAATCAAAGGACCATTGGAAGCCATGTTGAGGAGTTGGACTGAGGAGGGGACGTCAGAAGAAGTGATCTCCTCTTATAAATAAGTGGAGGAACTGAAAGTAAAACTTCACATGGCTGGACTCTGGCGACTCAGAACTTGCGAAAGGCCAGAAAAAAACATGCGTCTTACTACAACCGTAGGTCTAAAGACATATCTCTAGAGGTGGGAGACAAAGTCTTGTTGCTACTCCCAACGGGAACCAACAAACTGGAGATAGGTTGGCAAGGACCATTTCCTGTGGAAAGGATGGTATCCAGAACCAACTATCAGATCCGGATCCGGGGAAAGTCGAAGATTTTCCATATTAATCTCCTGCGTAAGTACGAGGAGAGACCCGGAGACAAAGCAGCCCAACTTGGATTTTGTATCGACCATCATGTATAAATAAAGCCTGTTTTGAAACAACACAGCAGAACTTGTTGATCCTCTGTATACGCATTGTTACAGATGGATTATTGGCGCCGCATACAGGATTTGATTTTTTAATTGAAAGTCGCGTGAACAACGTGAAGTATGAAAGTCAACATGCCGCATGCTAAAGTGGACTAACCAATTTGTTGAGGTATGAACGATATTTTAAACATTCATTAAATAAAAGGAAAAAAAAAGTTCAAAATCGGACTAACTATAATTGAATCAAGGTCAAAATTTAAGCGTTTTTCAGACTACCTAAATTAAACTTACACACATCAAGATTTTTGAATGGAGCCATCTACATAATATGATTGCCTATGACTGTGGAGTTTTATCAAGCTGTTTTTCGTCAGAAATACTTGAAGCAACGTGATGTTTGTCGAATCGCTGTGAGGTTTGACTTGCATTATTTCAGCCGTTAAGTAACCTTGTGTTGAAGGTCACACACTTACATACTAGCAAAGAAATCTCAAGACAGCTATAAACAACTCGAATTGGTTTAAAGGAGAATTAGTTTAAAGGAGAATTGGTTTAAAGGAGCTGTTTCCTTTTGTTATGTTCATTTAATATTGACTTTGAGAACCTGAAGAAAAATGAGAGCTTATTTTGAGTCAACCCTATTGATCCTTCAATTGGAAATCACGAGAAAATACAGTTGCATTCGCTCATCCTGAATTCTAACAAGTCAGAATGTTTTTCAACAAAAGCGAACATCTCAATAGGGGACCTTTGGAGGTGGTTGGGCAAACTGGGTTGCCAACCTGCTGAAGAAGGGACCCAAATCTAGTCGCTTTATCGCTAGACCAGTTTTCAAGACGCCTGTTCATGGTGAAAAGAAGGCTCAAGTCTGGTAGGGGCTCAACCAGGGGCTGAAAGTGAAAGGGAAAGTAACGAAACCTGAGACGCTGGAAGAAGGATATCACTGAAGTCGCGTTTGGATGGCTACTAAATAATACAAAATCCAGACGTTTGAGTATACATGAACCGTGACAAGGGATATTTTTAAAGAACGTACCTGAATTCACGCTTCTCTTGGATCAAGGAAAGACATGCTCGACGGTAATTAATTTAAGTATAACTGCTAAGAGAACAATTTTTTAATGTGATTTAAATATTTAAATAAGATTATTTAGATAAATTGTTATAAATGTGAATTTGCTTGTATAAGTGTATAGCGAAATATTTCAGCATGGCAGAAGAACAAGGTTCACTGACACAAGTTTTGACTGGGGTAGGAACGGTAATAGGTAAACTCAACACAGTCATGAAACAACAAGGAATGGCAGCTGAAATTGTTAAATTTAGCGGACAGGCAAAAGATTTCAAGAAGTGGATAACTTCAATAGAGAAATATGCATATTTGGTGTCAGCATCAGATGAAGAGAAAATGAAACTTGCTTATCAGGCAGCAACAGAACCGGTTTCTGGTCATATCAGAAGAAAATTAGAGGCTAGGGTAGATGAGACATGGGAGCAGTTCAAGGACGATTTAGCTCATAAATACGCTGAAATAACGGACCCACAACATGCGTTTTCGGTGTTAAGACAGTCCAAACAAAACACTGGAGAGACTGTACAATTATTCAGCGATAGGTTGATTAACCTGGCTGAAGAAGCATTCTTAGGACAGAACGTACGAGGAGAAGAGGTGGAGCGGATGTTGGTCGGGATTTTTGTAGACGGTATAAAGTCAGATGGGCTGAAATTTAAGCTGATGAGGGAAAATCCTGAGAGATTATCACAAGCTGTAGATATAGCAGTACAAGAGGAGAACTTGAGACGTAGATTTAGGTTGAGAGTAGGACGAGAAATAGGTACCAGTCGAGAAGATAGGATTGAAGAGCCTATGGAGATAGGACAAACAAGGTTCGGATGGAATAGGAGAGGAGGTATACAGACATTACAAGGTAGTAATAGAAATGCTTATGATGAAAGAAGACAAATGAGATATCCTACAAGTGAGACGGTAGGTAACACAAATAACACAAATATAGTCTGTTGGTCTTGTGGTCAACGTGGACACATTTTCGCTTTTGTGGTAACAGGCGTGTCCAGTCGAATACACAAAGTAGAAATGGCAATAGCAGATTAAATAGGAATGTTGAAGATAGACACATAAGTTTTACAAGTACAAGAACGCAGGAAAACCGACGCCGTACCTATTAAATAGGACCTGTAGTAGGAGGGAAAATAACAAGGTCACAAGATTTAAAGAATATTTTAATAACAGTTATAGCAGGACGAGTAGGGAATGCTCTCAATTAGATGAAATCAAACAGTTCACAGTGAATAAAACAGATCCCAGTTCATGTATAATAGAAATAGGGAAGTATAGAGTTCGTACATTAATTGATTCGGGAGCTCAGGTTAGTGTGATCAAAGAAAGTTTGTTATACAAAATAATGAGAAATTGCAAAATATTCAGAAGTCATAATAATCTTCACTCTGTTACAGGACAGAATTTACAAGTAATTGGACAAACAATAATGAATTTTAAGTTAGGGGGAATCAACGTAAGACAACTCTCAATTGCCAGGAAAATATCAAGCCAACTAGAGAGGCAAGGTGTTTTCCCACCTACCCTGGGTGGGTACCGTCCAAAAAGAGAAACCTGGACCAATGCAGCAGTCTTTGCCCAGGATGTCTATGAAGGTTTCCACTCAGGCACTGAAACCGTTGCTGCAGCGATTGATCTTGAGGACGCATACAACAGAGTACCACTGGATTTTTTAATGTTTCAGCTTCTTGAACTAAACGTAAGTCCATTCCTCCTTAGTTGGATCGCTGCAGCCCTCTTCCAACGGAAAGTAGTTTTTAGATGTGGCAGTTGGACTTCGGAACCAACAACAATATATCCTGGCCTACCACAGGGATCACCATTATCTCCGGTACTGTTCAACGCCTACACAGTGAGAATCACCAGTGAGCAGATCACTGGACCTGGCAGGACATTGTCATATGCCGATGATGTTTTAGTGTATCGTCAGGGTAAGGATAGAGAGGAGGTTGCTGGGGAACTACAAACCGAACTCAATCGCATAAGTACTTGGTGTGATGAAGCTGGGGCAATGGTTAACCCAACAAAGGCAACAGTGACTTGGTTCTCGTTGAATAATCATATTGTCAACAATCCAACACCAACTGTAATGCTGTGTTCAGAGACGGTGGAAAGAACGCAGGCAATGAATTACCTGGGGATACGGTTTGATCGAAGCCTTGCTTATAATGTGCACATAGACCAGGTGATAACAAAGGCCAAGCGGGGTTTGGCAGCGATGCGGGTGATGGCGGCAGCAAACTGTGAGCAGCGCCATCTATGTCTTCTGTACGAGGGGCTGGTCATGTCTGTTTTGGAGTATGCAATGGCAATCTTGACTCTCAGCCATAAGCAGATAGAAAGGATGGAAAGGATACAGAATGAAGCTATGCGCATTATTCTTGGATGTACAAGAGATACAGCATGCAGGGCGATGCGCTACCTTCTTGATTTTCCAACCATTGAAGAGAGAATACAAGTTTGCAGGGCACGCGCCTACCTCAGAATTAACGCAAACACACAACATCCACTGCATAGTGAAATTAGGAAGGTGAAGGGCAGCAGGTTAAAAAGAGGACGGTCGTGGATGGGTCAAGCCGAAGACATTCTTCAACAGGTGTGTTCACTTGAGGACTTAGAACCTGGCGAGGAGTGGGTGCAAGTGCCAACAGACTTCTGCACATCCTTTTCAGTTTGCATCCAATTAGATAGAAAATGCAGACAAGAAAATCCGGCTGCTGTTGAGGCTGAAGTACAAGCGTTGATTTTCGAGAATTCGCTAGACGGTGACGCGGTCATCTACACAGATGGGTCGGTCGTCCGACATGTGAGAAGCTCATGGGCCTTTACAGCTCGGGCCGGAGGGAGAATTGTGAAGGAGGACTCTGGTGCTTTCACTGAAACCACAAGTAGCCTGGCCATGGAAGTCATGGCAGTAAGTAAAGCAATAACATGGCTCGAGACACAGACATTCACCAGGGCTTGTTTCCTTAGCGACTCAATGAACATGATCAAGAGGATAGAGGAGGGGTCGATCCGAAGAGAATGGTTGCTGCCTCTGAAGCGGTCTCGGCTGGCAAAGATTAGTTTCATCTTCGTGCCAGGGCATGCGGGAGTACAAGGAAATGAGCGGGCTGACAAGCTCGCAGGTGAGACTACTGTGGAGGGCGGACGCGCCATGGACCAGGCTGACATTCTGAATGCTCTACGTGATGTGAGACTTTTGCGAGAACCAAGTGATGACTGTGAATCTACAACAATGGCCAGACTGCTAGAGCATCAAATTAAAAGAGGTGTGGCCAAACAAGAACACTACGCAGGAAGCCAAAGAAGATTGACAAACCAACACAGAACTGGCGTCGTTAGCCGCTACACGCTGCGGGATTTGCTGAGGAGGGGATCCGAGCACTTATGGACTGAATGGTTCGATGTGCAGCGAGGATGATCTGTCGACTAACTAACTAACTAACGTAAGACATCTTTTTCATATAGTGAAAGATTTAAATAGAAATATGCTTATAGGAAGAGATTTTCTAATAAAAAATGGTGTAAGACTTATGTTTGATCTACATAAATTAAAATCCAAGGACGTGTATGTAGATTTAGAAGAAGACATGCACATTTCATCACTGGTTAGAGTTAAAATGTCTACGACGTTAAAACCACAGACGGTTAATTTGATACAGACAAAGGTAAAAAGAAATCCGTATTATGAAGTAGGACACACAGTTAGAATCACTGAATTGCAAAGGGAGGTAATTGATGAGCCTGGTCTAGAAGTTCCGGATGGAATAATATCATTAGATAAACACTTAACTTTTCCAGTAATGATTATTAACAACACAGGTAGAGAAATTAAATTATACAGAGGATGTGTAATAGCCAAAGTAGATCATAACATTAATGACATATTAGCAACAGATAGAGTAGAAATGCCGGGAATAAATTATTCAGAAACTCCTAGTGAAAGAATTAATAACAGACGCGGACGCGAAAGAAAAGGGAACGTACAGAAGGATGAATTGATCCATCCATTCAGAAGAAATACAGCCCAAATACATTCA
This sequence comes from Cepaea hortensis, assembly GCA_963921405.1. Lineage (NCBI taxonomy): Eukaryota > Metazoa > Mollusca > Gastropoda > Stylommatophora > Helicidae > Cepaea > Cepaea hortensis. The sequence continues at coordinate 37,440,450 of OY992877.1, forward strand.
CTAGACAATATAACAAGAGAGCAAGAATTGTTGGCACATTTAAAAACTCCACCAGAAAATAAGAAAGTATTAGAACAACTTATAAAAGAGAATCAGGATGTTTTTGCAATTAATGATTTAGAATTGGGAAGGACAAAAACAGTTACGATGGAAATAGATACTGGAGATCACTTTTTGTACACACGCAGGTTCTTACGAATTCTTACTAATGCCTTTTGGAGTACGTACGGCGCCCTCTTATTATATGCTATTAATTAATCAAGTATTAGAGGGTATGCAAAAGTTTGCATTGGCATACATAGATGACATTTTAATTTATACAGCAGGGGATGTAGATGATCACTTAAAACATGTAAAATTAGTATTCGACAGATTAAGAATACATGATGTCAAACTGAAGCTCAGTAAATGCGAATTTTTAAAAACAGAAACAAAGTATTTGGGGTATATTATTAATAGAGACGGAATTAAACCAGATCAAGTTAAGGTTAAAATTATTAGGGAATTATCTCCTCCAACTAACGTAAAAGAAGTTCGTGCGTTTATTGGAACCTGTGGGTATTATCGGCGTTTCATTCCAGGGTTCTCAAAAATAGCAGAGCCTATTACTAACTTAACTGGCAAATACGCTAGATTTAAGTGGGATGATGAATGTCAAAAAGCGTTCGAGTTTTTAAAAAATAGCTTAACAATAGTGCCACTATTGACATATCCAGATTTGAATAAACAGTTAATATTATATACAGATGCTTCAGATAATGCTATAGGAGTGTGTTTGGTTCAACCATATGAAGGAAAAGAATCTGGAATACCAGGGGTTAAAAATGAAAGGCCAATCTATTTCTTGTCTCATAAACTTAGCAGGTCTCAGCGGAAATGGTCTACTATTGAGAAGGAGGCTTATGCTATTCATTATGCTCTTCAGAAACTTAACTACTATCTACATAACGCAAATTTTATCATTAGAACTGACCACATGCCTTTAAAATCTTTGTTAGAAGCTCCAGTGCAGAACAGGAAAATACAGACATGGGCGTTGAATCTACAAGGATACAATACAAGAATAGAATACATACCAGGTAGGAACAACACATGCGCTGATTTATTGTCTAGAATCCCGTATCCGCAGTCATCAGGGAACACGGAAGACGAAGGTGAACCGGAGATAGACGACCGAAACTGGCAAGTAAATATATTAGATTCTGCCATAATAAATAGAGAAGATTTTGAGAGTTTACTGTCGGATCAAGAGTCTGAACCTAGAGCGGAAGACCCACATTTAGCACAATTTAATATGAAAGAAGAACAAGAATTAGACCCAAAAGTCTTAGAAATAAAACAGAAATTAAAAGAAACGGATGAGAATAAGTATAAGAAGAATTATTTAGTTTTGCAAGAGGATGAACAGTTATATTACATGAGTGAAAGAAACGAACAGCTAAGGAAATATATTCCAAAACATTTGGAAAATGAAGTTTTAAAAGCATATCATGATGAGAATGGTCATCTCGGTCGTGATAAATTAGTGAAAGCACTTACGAATAAATATTATTGGCCGAATTTATTTAAAACTGCTTGTAAATATGTCGATACGTGTGAAAGAGGCAGATTAAGGAATATGAAAACAATTAAGTGTCCCTTACAAGATACAGATATTCCTCAGTTTCCAATGCAAAAAGTTAGTTTAGATATATCAGGTCCTCACCTTAGAACATTATCAGGGAACGTATATCTAATTCATATGGTGGACGTCTACAGTCTTTGGCCGGAAGTTTATGCAATCCCAGATAAGAGCGCAGATACTATCATTAATATTTTTTTACAGGAATTCGTACCAAGATTTAGTTGCCCACAGATTGTACTCACGGATAATGGTAAAGAATTTGTGAATAAGAAATTCGAAAAGTTATTAAAAGATTTGAATATAAAACATATAAAGACCTCATACTATAGACCTTCTTCAAATGCTAAGAACGAAAGACAACATAGAACATTGTACGATATTATAGCAAAGATTGTCGATGAACATGAAAAAGATTGGGATCTATTCCTAGGACCTGCGCTTAGCGCTATACGCACAAATCAAAATGAGAGCACAGGGTTTTCACCATTTTATTTATTACACGGGAGAGAGCCAATACTACCCATAGATAATCTGTTAAAACCAAGACGTAAATATATGGGGGAAGACTTTAAAGAGGTCATCATACAAGAAATGCATAAAGCACATGTAAGATTAATGAATAATATAATTAAAGCTAGAGAAAGACAGAAAAAGTACAGAAACGTGAATACAAAATTACAGGAATTCAAAGTAGGTGATAGGGTTTATTATAAGAAGCATAGAAGGAACTCTAAGTTTGATGCTCGTTGGGTTCCAGGTTATTACATTTTAGAAAAGCTAGGAAATGTATCGTACAGTATAAAGAACCAGATCACGGGACATATAGCAAGGGCACACGTAGAGCACTTAAGAAGAGATAATGATGATAAGGGAGATAATAATAATAATAATTATTATTATTCAGACACCGGATACTTAGATGAACAAGTCGTCAGAAGAGCTACAATACCCCCAGATTTTAGAAAAGATCCAGCACAAAGTCAATTAATAACAACTCCAGTTTGTGATGATACTCAAGAACAGACAATACCGAAAACGATAGAAGAAAAAAATATGAATGAGAGTCATTATGATAGCATAGAATCTATGGAAGAAGAGATAGGTGCTCCATTTAAAAATACTAGACAAGCAACGAAAAGGAGAATAGAGAGACAGAGAGAAAGAGAAGTGAAAAGACAGAGAAGAATTAGGGAAAATTCATCAAGCGACGAATTTATACCCCTATTAGAAAGGTCGTTAAGAAACGATGATAAAAAAATTAGATTGGATATAGAAAGAAAAAGATTGGCAGCTGCTAGTAATAGACATACAGATGAAGAAGAAATGGATGAAAATTCAGAATCAAATAGTAGTATGGAAGAAAGTAATACTTTATACGAAGAAGAAGATATTGATGTGGAGATAGCACTTATTCAAAGGAACTTGGAGTTACTGAAGAATGGAAACGTAGGAAATAAATTGATAGAAAATACTGCAGATAGCAAGATATAAATTTCATGATTTAAAAAGGAAAATGATACTTGAGGATGTATATGACACATTTGTTATAGAAAAGGGTTCTATTGATACTTATAATGAGTTGTCTTGAAGAATAGACATAATTAGGTATTAAGATAACTAATATGGATATAAATTCGAGTGAGGTATATTTTTTTTTACTGTAATTTTACTGCCAATTGATTTTATGGTTTGACTTCTTGAGTTTTCTTAAATAGATAAATAAGTTATTGTTAGTCCATAAAAGAGACTAACAATATATAGGATGTATGTTATATTATTTTAAAATATGTTTTCCTTTGAATGAGTTAATACTTTTAATTGATATGAGGGGAAACATAAATGATGTATAAAAACTGGGGGGGGGGGGGGGGGTATGATGTCCTGTTGTGATTTTATTTCGCTTAACTCATAATTTAAGTGAATTGTCTTGTATGTTGAATGGTAATTACCTTGTTTATATATATATGTTAGAAATTAGTTAAGTTAAGTTTAATTTACATGGTTTTGTCTGGAATAAAGGCAATACATGGGGCTTTATTTAGGACCCTTCGTGCAGAAAATAGTAATAAACTACTGAGGACTAGTAGAGAGACACATTATCTTTGTGAATAATATGTTCATGGGTATATTCTGTTGCTGTGATAATCAGCATAAAGAGTTTGATATGGCTATGAAGTATTAGAAACATATGCCGGGAATGGTTATGGGAAAGTTAAAATAGGAGCTGCATTAAAGTCAGCATTAATTGAAGATATATGGATTGGATACCATATTATGAGTAACGATATGATAGTTGGTTAATAGAGAATAGATAAAAAGGGGGCTGTGAATGGCAGCATAGAAGGTTGGGTATATGGAATAGATAAACAAGGAGGCGTACCATGGGATGTGAGGGGGAAATGTAGGAGCTGTGAAAAAAACAGCGTTAATTAATTTAAAATGTTCATGGAATATGAACATTGGTTCATGGTTGAAGGTGAGATAAGTGAAATATAGACAAGGTTGTGGATGGCAAAATATGGCAATATAAATGTTGAGTATATAAAAGAAAACTTAGATCAACTTAATTTATAGTGAACAGAGATGTATTTCATAAGATATATTTTTTAAAACTTTTTACAAAAGTTTTTTCGTTGGCAAGAGAGGTAAATGTGATTGTGTTGACTATTTCCTTATACTTGGGTGCGCACCCCTTCTTTACTTTTTTTCTGTCTATCCTGTGCTGTGTGAATGAGAAATTTCATAATGTCAAGTGTACGATAACGATTGATACGAGCCATTCTTATGATATATATATATATTTTATAAAGAAACCGTGAAGAGCCAGAAACGAAGAAGAAATATAATTTCATAGTGGTTTGCTATGTGGTACAATGAGAAGGAAATATTCACCTAAAATAGAGTTAGTTTGGGGCGGCTTAGAGAAATTATGGGAGGTAAGGAGAGAAGGTGTAGGATAAAGGGGTTAGGAGTTAAGACTTTTGAAGAAGAAAAGTCTTTTAAAAGACAGGGAGGTGTAGCAGAATGAATATCATATCAGTATTAGCTTAGGGGTGCAAGACTACAGCACGCTTGAGCATCGATATAGAACAGTAAGAAAGATGCTCAAGTCGTGACGTAGCTTGTTGTTGGGTAGTGACCACCAAGAACGAGGGAAGAGAAGACAACATCATAATTGATTAGAACTTGGATTTTGTATCGACCATCATGTATAAATAAAGCCTGTTTTGAAACAACACAGCAGAACTTGTTGATCCTCTGTATACGCATTGTTACACAGCCCAACTCATGGCAATGGCAGTCGCAGTGTAGACTGAAACGAGAACCAACGAGGGCAGGGAATATCCACTGATACATCAGGAAACCTATAGGGATGTGCAGGTGAACCCTGATCTGACTCCCAAGGAGAGGGAAAAGATTACCCAGGTTTTCGAGTCTCATAAGCAGATACTGACTGATAAACCAGGACGAACGAGGTTGGTTGAGTTCGAGATGACCTTGGCCACACAAGAGCCTGTTCGCCAAAAGGTTTACCCAGTGCCATTCTCTAAAGAAAAGGCCCTGGAGGAGGAAATACAGAAACTGCTGAAGGATGACGTGATTGCGCCATCCACATCCCCATACAATGCGGGGGTGGTTTCGTTACGCAAACCAAGTGGAGAACACCGGTTGTGTATAGACTATCGACTCTTGAACAGTCACACTCAATTTCAGGTGGAATCTTTGCCGAATCCAACTCAGTTATTCGCTAGGCGCCATAAGGCTAGGTACTTCTAAAAAGTGGATCTGAGTCGGGGGTATTATCAGAACCCTGTCAAACCAGAGGTCCGACCCCTGCTGGCTTTCAGTACCCCCAGTGGACACTACGAATTCAAGATCATTCCCTTTGGTCTCAGCAATGAATGCACCTAGTGTGTTTACTCGCATGATGAGGACCTTGCTAGATCCCTTACAGGATCCGTCCATTATCTCATTCATGGATGATATACTGATTGCCAGTGACAGCATGGATGACCATTTGCAATCCTTGGAGAGAGTTTTCAATAGGCTCAGGGAAGCAGGGCTTACCGCTCGCCCAACCAAGTGCATGATTGGTTACCAGACTCTGGAATTTCTGGGTCACACCATCACTCCAGGACAAATTGTTCCGGAGGAAAAGAACCTAGAAAATATCAGACGTGCTCCAAGGCCAAAAACGAAGAAGGATGTGCGATCCTTTCTCTCGTTGTGTGGGTGTTACCAAAAATTCATCCCGCATTTCACTGAACTGTGAGCTCCATTAACGGAAACCTTGAAAAAGGGATCCCCAGATCCAATCGTATGGACACCCGATTGCGAGAGTGCATACAGTCAGTTGAAGGAGGCCTTGGTCAGCAAACCTGTTTTACAGCTTCCCGACCTGTCCAAGCCGTTTGTGTTGAGAACGGATGCGAGTGGAATTGGAATTGGGGCAGCCTTGTTACTGGAAGGGAAAGACGATGCTTCTGTTTTGAAACCAGTGGCATACGCAAGCAAGAATCTTCTCCCGGCTGAAAGGAATTATTCGACCGTCGAGAGGGAGTGTTTGTCTCTCGTATGGGCCGTGCAAAAATTCCAGCCCTATTTGTATGGAGTTCAGTTTCGGGTCCAGTCGGATCACCAACCCCTGATGTTCCTGGCCACTTCTCAGAAGCTCAACGCCCGTTTGCTGCGGTGGTCGTTGCTGCTTCTGCCCTACCACATCACGGTGGAGTATATACCTGGTAAGGAAAATGTTGGAGCTGATTTCCTGTCTAGACACCCAGCTCCTGAAGAAGAGGAATAGATCATCTGGATCGAACCTCCAATGAGCAAGAGTTGATGCGGACTACTCTCTTAAGAGGGGCCTATGTCGCGGAATTCTCGGAGTTGTCGATCGATGAAAGACTGTCGCGCCATCCGTTTACAGACAGCCGCCATTCTTTGATGTTGGGGACAGACTGTCCTGATGAGGGTCGGCAAGATTTTCGTTGTGGGGGAAAGATTTCTCCAGATCACAAGCCGGCAAGACTTTTTGGAGTACCGGGAACAACTCCCCAGATCAAAGCGAGGCAGCCGGCCTGTTGTTTACATCGATTCGGAAAAGGAGAGAAAAAAATAGTTTCTCGACGCCTAGTGTATAGTCAGATTTGTGACGTCATTCAGACACAGTTTTAAACAGTTTGGATAAACACCTTTGGCGGGAGTCGACCAAATGTTGTGAGGCAACAAGGACGTGTTTGGTGTTCCTGTTCTGATTATGGAAAGAGACCATGGTGTCTTATGTTGATTTACATCGGCGGACATTTGTCCATTGTGTGATTTAGTGGTCTCGATTTCAGACGGGAATAAATATATGGTATTTAATTAAATAGACCCAAATTAGATGATTCTGAGGAGTCGATCGTAGTAATGTGCGTTGTGAGAACTCATTATAGGAGCGTCCGCAGCAGTAGGCTATCGCGTTGCTTAAACTAGCTAGTGTGAGATATCAATTAACTCAGTGAGTTAAGAACAAGGTGGAGGGATGATATTCGGGGAGGTTGGGGATGGTTGGGGGGTGGGGTATAAAGGAAATGTAAAATGGTAGGATCTTCCAGTAGGGTATCTACTGGGTTTCTGCACTTTTCCTTTAGTCTTTCCTTGTCTTACCATGACTCAGACCGATGTGATGAGCTCCTCTGCCTTATGACAGAGTTTAGTTCTCTGTCGGAATCGGGTTGCTCTCACCGGGTGTTCTCTCTTCAACAGGTTCCACTATGTTTTCCAAAAATAGCTAGCAGACAAGTCATAGAAGAAGATTATGGCTCGATTATTGAAGGTAGTTTTTACTCAGCGGCCTTTGCACTGGGCCCATAACCCAGAGGGTCTGCAAGAACCTGGCCTCTGCTGAGCAGGAACCGACGATCATCTAAGAGTGATTCCTCCGTGGTAGTTCTCATCATATTAGAGTGAAGATACTTACAATACCACCAGTAACAGGGACAATAGCATTTATATAGAGAAATTTACAATTAACATTGCGTTTTCCAAATGGTGAATTCCTGTGAGAAATTAACAATTAACATTGTGTTTTCCAAATGGTGAATTCCTGTGAGAAATTAACAATTAACATTGTGTTTTCCAAATGGTGAATTCCTGTGATAAATTAACAATTAACATTTTGTTTCCAAAGTGACAGTAAACATTTATTTTATTGTACAAGGGTTATCAGATCACATAACTTTTAGTGACATATTAGTTACAATGTGTGTGTCGGATTCATGGTCAGTATCGCACTACATCCACCATTGGTGACCAGGCATCCTAGATGACTATCTAAGAGCCACTGGAGGAAGTCGACACCTGGCCGGAGAGACGCATCATTTGGTGAGGTCCTTCTGTACTTGATCTATGGTGCTGTTGTGTGGCCGGTACTGTGATGAAAGCAGACTTTGCTCCTGAGCTGTTCGGTCTGATCCTGCATACACCCTAGATCAGTGTTTCCCAACCTTTTTTGTGCCATGCCCCACTTAAGCCTTTCTAAAATTCATATTGTCCCCCGCCTCCCCTGCCCCACGCCCCCCCCCCCCCCTCAACATATACATTATTTTTAATATTCAAAAATTGAAATGTTCACTAAAGAAACTTGAATGATAGGTTTTAGGAAGAAATCACTAGGTAATTATTGAGCAAACACAGTAAGTAAATTTTCAAAACATATAATGGAGAACTGAAATTCAAGTACAAAATAATTTTAATGAAAGATTTTTCTATATTATTTTAATTATTAGTAAATATTTATTAATTAAATTTAGTGAGATCCTTGCGCTTGATGTTTGCTGCAAAGAGATCTTATGTCAGGTTCCAGTTTAGTCAACTTCAGTGTCAAGTCTCCCCGCTTTGTTATATTCAGCCCTTTTCTTCCATTTTCGAATTGCCCCCCTTAACAGTCGAATTGCCCCCCTGTGGGGCGTGGGCCCCACGTTGGGAAACACTGCCCTAGATTATACGACATACATTCTACACACACACTTTGCACATACCTGACACTTTTCTATATTAAATTAATTTGTCATTTTGTTAGAAGCTAGAGTTGTGTAGTATGTTTTTTTGGAAAAGAATGAGAGGGGGCATGGTGCAGTGGTAAGAAGTAGAAGAAGAAGAAGAAGAAGAAGAGAGAGAGAGAGAGAGAGAGAGAGAGAGAGAGAGAGAGAGAGAGAGAGAGTGAGTGATCCAAAGACTGATGGGGTATTGTGGACAGAGATCCAGGAGATCCTCAAGATAATGATATGGAGTTAAAAGAATGTGGGTGTTGATTCCCCTCACCCCAGGGACGACACTTTTTACGACACATACAACCATGGAAAAAAAGAGGCATACACTGTACTTAGGTTATGTAATGAGAAGAGAAGTATTGGAAAATGTCGTGATGACTGGAAAGATAAATGGTAGAAGAGGCAGTGGCAGACACGGAGACATGATGCTGGATGCCCTATGACGGTGGTAGGGAGTAAAAACATCAATAGAATTAACTCAGAACATAAAGGACCGAGGTCTTTGGAGGTACATGAACATCCACGCCATTTGACAGACACGTGATGATGATGGTGATGACTTGGTTCGTATGGTATCGTCATCATAGCGGTCTCATAAAATAGGGAAAGAACAATGTTCAGAATATTATGGGAATTTTATGGAAAGGAAAGGCAGCGAGAAAGAGAACTAGCCATCGTACACCATTATGTCTTGGCTTAGAATATTTATAGCCCGCTCTGTGGCGAAGGGTGTTACAGACGCAATTCGTAATCCCGCATGCCACGTTCATTACACAGCTGCGGAAGATTTGTCAGCAGACAACCTTGCGTTGGTTTTCATAAAATGGTATGAGTTCCTGTCGTTCAGAAAACGAAGGCAACCTACTGAACGTAAACTTGCCAAGAAATCACTAATAGACAAAAAATGCTGTGGTTGAATGCGAAAGTAATGTAAAGGATATGCAACTAGCTTTAGACTATATACAGGCCTATAAAATTATACCCCAACGGCAGAATCTGCTACAGGACAACCTTTCATAGATTGTGTGAGTGGGCAGCCTGGCATTATCGTGTGTATTGTGTGAGTGGGTAGCCTGGCATTATCGTGTGCATTTCTCCATTACTTTTGACGTTTGTCCAGGACACCTGCAGGTTTCTGTCTCTATGATTATAGAAGGAAGAAACATGGCATATACGCCAGGACATATGGCTACCAATATGATGTTACACGTAAATATCAACTGGGGAAGCCTTGGAGGCCTCTAAGGCAGTTCATAAATAAACACACGTGTATTATTTAGCGCTCATAGAAATAGAAGAGAGAAGTAGAGACTAGAGAATGTACTAGACAACGCTATAACTATAGCTTTCAATTCTTATGTTGTCTAGTGCGTCCTCTAGGCTGTGCTTCTTTCTTATATTTCTATGAACCACAAACAATACACGAGTGTTTATTTATGAACACTATGATATTAGCCGAAAGGTCAAAAGTATATGGTCTCTAAATCAACGACGATCGTAGCAGCAAGTACAACAATCAATAACAACATGAACGTTAGAGCAGCACAACAACCTGAATAAAACTGTCGATGGATGGTTTGATTCCAGTCTCCGGTGGCAGCACAAAACGGGTCACATAATTAGTGAGATGGCTGCCGATGGTGAGAACGCCCCCGAATTCATTCACTTCAGTTATCATGCTCAGAGTGTTTGCTGGAAGAAGAATAAAAACACTCTTGAAGTTATAAATAATTATAATAACAACTATATTGGTATTGATTAGCTCTGGCAGCGAACATTGACAATATTATTATAAAAACCAAAGTCCTGTAGTAGGAACGTGATGTAGATATATGAAGTGTTAGGACGATCACATTTTGTAGGATGAATAGGTGACCAGTCTTCTTCTACTCTAGCGAACGTCGAGAGCTGACACCGAACCCTCGTCCGACCGCGCTGATGCTATTTTCAGCATCAGTATATTATGCTGACCTTTACACCGACTTTCCTGCTTTAAAAAAAATACGCACCGAAGCAGGAGCCTGCTATTTAGTATGAGAAATGTTAGGATCGTCACTCTTTGTAGGCATGAGTGCATAGAAGAATATAGGGCCAGTCTTATCCCCTCCCCATCCCCACCCATAGCGAACATCGAGAGCTGGCATCAAATACTCGACCGATCGCAGTTATACCGTTGTCCACATAACGCCGTAGCCGTTTAGACTAACTCGCCGGATGTTGATATCTGGACATAGAATTGTGAAGCTAAGGATATCAGCCTTACCTGCAGCCAAAACTGAGCTGATGGAACCAGTACCCGCAGAAGTCGGATGTGTCGGCCTAACGGCGCAAGAACGCAGCTCTGCTGTAAACAGGCACAACGCAGTCACATCCGAAAAAAAAAAATCCGGATGAACGCAGAAGAAGAAGAAGATCCAGTACATTATTTAACACCGCGTTAAACACCCATTAACACATTTCGTAACTAGTCAGGTTCAGCGATGTTAACCAGCGAATTTTCAATTTGATAGTATGCAGCTTATATCATCGTCATCATCACCATTTGCCACGCCGGCAAACATAGGCTATCATTGCTTGCAATCTTACACGATTTCTAAAATCTTGTATCAGGGCTGGGTTTTTTTTTCCAATTGGTTTCGCTAAATCAACCCACAATTAATTGGATCTATCGTAACATGTTGCCATGAATTCTACTGCTCGTAAATTTCACAAAGTCATCTTTCCACACCTCGTCAAAGGTCTGGAACTGCAGTTGTTCTTCTCCAGTAGGGCACCTTCTACTGTTTGTGACCCGTAGGTGACGTGATCCTTTATATGGTAGCGTTCTTTAAACTCATTTTGCTCTTGCACCAGAATTTGTTCACGCTCTAAGTTAAATTTCAATCTGCGATTATTTATTCGCTTCATAATATTCCCAAAATAAGTCAAACTGATAGGTCGGTAACTTGAAGCCTTTGTCTTATATTTTCCTGTCTTTAGTAGGGTATTGTAATTTCTCAATTTGGGGCGTCGTTTCTTCTGCCCAACTGTGATTTAACACCTCAAGCAGTTATATCTTTCCTGGAAGTTAGAAGTCGCAGGCGCGAGAAGTACAACTGAAATATGTCATCTAAATATTCCACAGAAAACACCAAAACTCAAAATATTTCCTGCTCCTGCTGTATAAAACTACTTAAAGAGCCAATCAACATTTTACATGACTATTTAATCTATATTCTTACTTATATTTCCATGCTCAAAACAGATGTCACTATTTTGTTGTAGTGTTATTGTTTCATTTGAAAAAAAAAAAAATCTTCTTGAATTGTTACACCCAAATACACGGGAAAATGTTTAATCAAGTGAATACGTACAACTGCCTCGGAACAGTAATAACATCCGATGAAAGGTACCTTGCAGACACTAGAACAAGAATTTCTATGGCAAAGGGAGGGAGTCTTTTGCAGGATGGAAAGCATATTGACCTATTAAAAACGACCACTCGATGTAAGGAATAGAGTGTTTAAGTGATATCTAGAATTTATACTGTTATATGCATGGGAAACATAAAGAATTAGCAAACTGAGAAACATCTACTAACAGTGGCAATGTGGTTTCTGAGAAAAATGCAAAGAATACCATGGCAGGACAGAAATACCAATGAGTAAAGCCTACAAGAAACAAATGAAACGAATGCACGATAAACTTAAAACAGCAGTAAGCCAAACTATCTTTGTTGCTGAATCAATGATCAGATATAAAACCACCCCGATATCTAGTCCACATGTAAAAGAATCGTTGTCTCTGTACACCAAATCAAACTGTATTCATGAATTCCACTGTGAGTGACAAGAAACTTACATAGGTTGAACGGAAATACAATTAGCAAATAGAGTAGCTGAACATATACCAGAGGTCGGTGAAGCAGAGAGTTAATCAGTTTTCAGAAACCCTTTTGCAGTCAAAAGTATGATATATGCTCCACATTAAAACAATACCTGTGACTATCTGTTTTAATTGTTTTAGCTAAAGTGTTATTCACTTCATATGTGATAAACGTCTGCAGATTGCACCTGACAAGATGCAGCGAAATATGAAAGTCAAGAAATCGTGCAACGTATTATTTTTAGCTACAATGTTTAAATCCGCTAAGGAATGCATTGTTTTGAAACAAATTAAAACTGTAAAATGAGTAGTATATAATGTGACTTGCCCACCGCAAGTGAAGAATCTCAAAGGGTTTACTAAGCACAAAGGAGGAGTGGGAGGATCTGGAGAAGCGGTCGTTTATTACAAGCGCAAAGAGGGAGGAATTGAAAGATTGGTTATATGAGCTGTAAAGGGTCGTATGTAGCTTATACACTATCATCATACGGGTTACTGAGCTTTAAATTAAAACCTTAAAAACGTCAAGATGACCGGTATTACTGGTTATAATGAGTACGGCTTAGTGTCATTCATTGGTAAAGGGTGGGTTAGTGACGAGGTAGCTAGATAAGTGCTTCTGAAAACTATCACCATACGGTATCAGATAGTTAAATTAAAACCTTAAAGAAGAAAAGAAAGATGGCCTTCGGTGTCCTATGGGAACTCTAGTGGTAGAAGAAATATTGATTATGTTTTTGTTAATTAGTTGTGATGACGAGATCTGGTGTTATTAATCAAGCTGTGTATAGAAAATGAGAGGTAGTATGCAGGGGTGACGACTGTGTCTAGTTGGTACCCCAGACGCCGAGGATGCGACAGGTTAGAAGCTCAGTACATTGTGGTTGGTAAGATTACCAGTTGTCAGCGTGTGGGGGTGCCTAGTTGGTCATAAGGGTTAAGCTTAGGGCTGCTGTGACGAAACGACGCTTTATCTGTCTTTTGTCGACGGGATTCCGCACTATTTTGGCGTGTCATCGGGGACTTTCCCGGTTATAAATAGACTGAGGGAAGCTGATGGGAATTTTCCGTCTAGAATCGTCTCGAAGCACATGAATTTGAGTGACCCGTGTTGCCGGGTGCTTCACCAAATTCCCGTGCAGAAAGATCTAGAAATTCTAGTCCGGGGAATGAATGTTGTCCGAGAAGTTGACTTTCATCAAGGAGCACTCATTTCTCGTGCGCGTGAGTCGCACGTTGGGGAAATGCGGCTGGAATAGTAATTCACTTTATGAATCTCAAGGAGAGAAGACGCATGGCTCTGTTAGGCCAAATGTATAGCGTCTCACCTCAACCAAGTTGCAGCTGACTGTTATCACATTACGGCATGTTTGCTCATGAACAGTTCTGATAGCTGACTGGAGTCTGGTTCAAGTCATTCAGGTATTTACTTGGTTAATTATTTAACTCTGAAATTGATCACAAAAACGCAATCGTTCTAATCTCATTAAATATGCGGTTGTCTTTGCATAGCTAATGAGAAACAGATCGATAAACCGGTTGAGAAACTAGGGCTGTATAGCGCTTGTTTACAATCGTTTGTAGTTGAGTTACCGGCTTGAAATGTAGGCCTGTGATATTGGCGTATTGTGTTCAACTATTATTTACCATGTGTGGCAAATCGTTGCATATACTATGTTGCTTTTCTAGAATAGGGCACAGTTACTAGTGTATGATAGAAACCTAACTTATATCAGTCAGTAGTTGAAGCTTAAGAAGAACTGTTGGATAGCAAGGTAAGTTGTTAGTTGGAGATTCAGATCGTGATGTGCTTTGCTACTAAGTAAAGAGAGAACTTAGTGCTTAACCACAGGGAATGATGTAACTATGGTGTTAGTGAATTCATTTGGTGTGGAACTGTGGAATTCTGTGAGAAGGTAAGGTCTTCATTGATGATGATGATGATGATGATATATATATATATATATATATATATATATATATATATATATATATATATATATATATATAATGTGTCATGATGTATATATATTAGGTCATGTTATATGATTCTTCTAGGAGCAATACTGAACGCCGAGCGGTTCGACATGTGATAACTAGTGTATGATAGAATCCTAACTTATATCAGTCAGTAGTTGAAGCTAAAGTTAAGAACTGTTGGATAGCAAGGTAAGTTGTTAGTTGGAGATTCAGATCGTGATGTGCTTAGCTACTAAGTAAAGAGAGAACTTAGTGCTTAACCACAGGGAATGATGTAACTATGGTGTGTTAACATAATAGTGAATTCATTTGGTGTGGAACTGTGGAATTCTGTGAGAAGGTAAGGTCTTCATTGATGATGATGATGATGATGATATATATATATATATATATATATATATATATATATATATATATATATATATATATATATGTATATATATATATATATATATATGTATATATATATATATATATATATGTATATATATATATATATATATATATATATATATATATATATATATATATAAAATGTGTCATGATGTATATATATTAGGTCATGTTATCTGATACTTCTAGGAGCAATACCGAACGCCGAGCGGTTCGACATGTGATAACAATGCGTACCGTCGCGATGTAAACATGCGTTCTTAATTCTTGTCTTTACTGTCCTGTTCTTTCATGCATGCACAAGTGCGAGTCAGCTCTGATGTGATAGACGTATGGAAGGACAAAAGGAGGTCGCATGAGACACGGGGACATATGGGATATGGGGATTGAGAGCAAGTTATGAAAGTATGGAGCTGGCAGACTAGGCCAGCCAGGAATTTCGGTCCAGGCCAAGGCTAATCCACTTGGAAGGGCAGAACTGGAGCATAACCCTTGGAACATATGGGGAACAGTTATACCAAGAAGACTTCTTGACTATAGGGAAGAGTCTGATAAGAAGAGTTTCGCTACAGGGTGGGCAGGATGTTCCACCAGCGAACGGTGTGTGTAAATACTTGATGTGATCATGTATTATCCCTATATCCCGAGGGATAGTACATTGATCGTTATAATGGTTACTATTGAATATATATAATGTAAGGAACGAGTCCAGGGACTCTTCACCTTAATGTTTAGTACTGTTAACTCTAGAACTAGGATAATTGATTACTATAACTAGTGACGTTAGCGACAACTGGTAGATGAATAGGGATAGGTGAGACATACGATCAGACTCGTCATTCTGATTACTTACTTTGTTTGACGGGCTGTTCTTTGAGGCCATCTGACCTTGACGGAAACCCATTCTTTACTACTCTCAATATAGAGATAATGCTCTAGTTAGTTGAATAACTAATTATCATGACTGAGGGTTGAGTAGTCAATGATAGGATGCATGTGGACCAATGTTTGGGGCCAAATACTCTCACCGATCGCTCTTCGTTTCAGGAGTTGCCTGTTGAGGAACCAGTCTACTACAATTGTTGTTTGCCTGAAACCACTTCGTGTACCATAGCGAAGGGTAGAATCACTTATTTACCACGCCTGACTAAACCACACCATGCGAAAAGTGAATCATCCTTATTGAATGTTCATCACCAAGTGATTCCAGTGCCCTGAAATCGCACATGTGGGACGTGATGGTTTGTTCCGTTTTTCTGAATTTGAAGATGCTCTATTTCAGCAATGAGATGTTCAGTAACCTGAGCAATCACGCTCAATTATAAGAGACAATAGACTGTATGCGGATTGATGTGGCTAGGTTAACCCAGTGAGGTGTATCAAGTTGGGGTACTCTCAGCGCTGGGAGCTCATCAAGTCCAAGTCTATTGTGGTGCCGCCTAAACGTCGGAAACGTGAAGCAAGATCGACATATAAACTTGTGCGGTTCCTACGGCAGCTATAGTGGCAGGTCATGATGAGACCTACACCAGCTTACGTATAGTGACTCTTCCAAGTGCTATCAGGTATAACGGACAACTAATTATTGTCCAACTGAACAGTGTTGCCACAGGGTGAAATAGGTGCGTGATCCAAATGGTGTACTTATAGAGTCTAGAAACTGTAAACTGTTTTCTCGTAGGAATCTAGTGAAGTATCAGCAGAACTATCTGATTACCCAACCAGGGGTACTTGCTAATACTTAGGGACCATTAGATTGGTCATTGGCTACAGACATTTATTAAAGTCAAGAGTAACTGGGGTCACCTCAAGGAGGAGGGTCTCCCAGCCAGGCTGTCTACAGAGAACTGTTTATTGAGTTTAACAGTGACTCATTAGGAAGTGATGGAGTTGCAGTTCGTCCAGTTGATTGAGGTCCAGGGGTAACTCTCTTGTTGTTGATCCAAGCTCTGGGGACGGAGTGGTCTCCAAGGTTCTAGTCGTCTCACTGGAAGGAAGCCGGGTGAGTGGCGGACCGACTGGACGGTACATCTGCATCCAATCTACTTCTCAGCCTTATGATGATTGAACCATATCTCTGATTCTGTCTCTACTCTATCCTCTACTTGTGTAAATAGATTATTCTATCAGGGTGTTCAATTCAGTTCTTCTTCTTCTTCTTCTTCTTCTTCTTCTTCTTCTTCTTCTTCTTCTTCTTCTTCTTCTTCTTCTTCTTCTTCTTCTTCTTCTTCTTCTTCTTCTTCTTCTTCTTCTTCTGCGTTCATCCAGATTTTTTTCCGTATGTGACTGCGTTGTGCCTGTTTACAGCAGAGCTGCGTTCTTGCGCCGTCAGGCCGACACGTCCGACTTCTGCGGGCATTTGTTGACCGGGTTATCCTTCCCAATTCAGTCAGAAAAATTCAGTTCTATATTCTCAAGGGTAGAATAAACTTTGTGGATGTTGACTTACTCTTTGTACCATTATTGAGTGTGGTCTCGGACGATGCCTCAGTGTTCATTGTTCTAAGGGAGTAGGTAGTTAGTGGGGGTCTAGAATCTGGAGGGGCTTGTAGACATAATTAACTAATACGAAGTCAACCGCCGAGGAAACAGTGTATCTACCTGTCCAACCCCTGGGGTTAGAATACACGGGAGTGCTAGAGACACCTCGGGTATGGTTAACTCTCAGTACCCGAGGCGATCTTATCACAGCTGCCTTGTCCGACTGTGTCGCCGTAGCCAAAGGTCCCACCGCTGATGAAAAACAAGGGCATCCCAATTCACTGTTGAACCAACACTGAACAAAATATTACATAACATAAAAAACCAGAACACAATATGCCCATAAACTACACCAGCTGGTCCAGAAAAAAAAAAAAATCAGTATTACTTGACCCTGTGTACATAACTAATCTCTTAATCCGGGAGATTATCTCCGCCGTTCTAAATGAGGTGGGGAAAGTTATAACAAGAGACATAATTACAAACAATGGATTATACCGTATACAGTTATTACAAATGGGTCGGGGAATTAATAACACTCAACATAATTGCAGGTAGGGGACCATTTTATTCGATGGCTCAATAATTGTGTATTTGTGTAGGTCCATTTACCACTGCTTATAGCTATGTGTAGTACTATTGGAAAGCGTATGTAATGTATACTGTATCAGACCTTGTGTTGCCTTGCATGGCTGGTATAGTGTCTATGTGTCTGTTATTCTGTATGTTTTATTGTATTGCCATATATTATTTGGAGGGAGTGTCATGTGTTTGTCTAGTGGAAAAAAACTTTTTTTTTCCCACTCGGAATCCATATCTCCACTGTCATTAGAGGCTATTTAAATTGTCGGCTCATTGTCATCACTTCACATTCATACAAAATTACAGGTTCTATGTAGTGCTTAAACACTCTTTTTCTCATTACAGTTGACATATTTATATTAGACAGTATGTTTTCCAGCTTACCTAAGACAATCTTCAACATAGCGAATCTTGTTCTATCCTCTTAAAGAAATCACAAATCAGACATTGCTATTTTCCTTTGTTCAACAAATTTTTTCCTTTCCTTCTTGTAGTTTCTTGGCTACTTTTCCCCCATTTCAAGCTCCATGTCTCTACTCTTATGTATTTGTGTGTTAGAAATAAAACAACATCTCACAAGATAGACATATATTACCACATTGTATACAAAACGAAGTAATACGCTTAGACACAATATATACACATAGTAATAAATATGCAGTAGTGTAAATAATTCAAGTACATTATTACAAATTAAATTACACAAAAAAGTAAATACAATGATATGTATAAAATATCACACACCCGAAAGACATTAGCAAATAAGAACAAAACACAATGGTAAATAAGTACAAAGCACAATGGTTTGAATACGTTGGTGTATTAGTTACATACAATTGGTACATACAACATGCCCTCATGTCAGCGTAACGACCTAACAGTTAAAGCACATAACCACTATCTGCTCAATATTGCTACTAAACAATCCCGATAGCCCCACATGTCAGCGTAACAATCTAACAGTTAAATCACGCGACCACTATCTGTTCTATATCGCGGCCAAACTATCCCGATCACCCCTCATGTCACCGTAACGCTATAACACTTAAATAACGCGGCAGCTCTCTGTTCTTTATTGCGGCCAAATTATGTGCAGGCCTCCATCCTTTGAGATGGGTCTGATTGAGGCTTCCTGTGATATATTGAATTGTAACGCATACAAACCGATGCATGTGTTGTTGGGCTCTTTGCATCTACCTGTCAAATCGGTTCAAAGCAGCCAAGGGACCTCACGCCTGTAAAGTTATGTCGGCAACAAACAGTAATGTGTGTGTGTGTGTGTGTGTGTGTGTGTGTGTGTGTGAGAGAGAGAGAGAGAGAGAGAGAGAGAGAGAGAGAGAGAGAGAGAGAGAGAGAGAGAGAGTTTTAATAATTACGATGTCTGTCTTTCATTGTGTATCTGACCTGTTTTTCAGCCATTACAATATTTGCGGGGCTATCGGGATAGTTTGGTTGCAATATATAGCAGATAGTGGTCATGTGATTTAACTGTTACGTCGTTATGCTGACATGAGGGAATGTTGTATGTACCAATTGTATGTAACTGATACACCAACGTATTCGTACCATGGCGCTTTGTACTTATTTGCTAATGTAACACGGGTGTGTGATATTTTACCCAAAACACTGTATTTACCTTGTTATGTAATTTAACGTGTAATAATGTACTTGAACTCTTTAAACTACTGCATATTTAATACTATATTTATATATTGTGTCAATGCGTTTTGCTTCTTGTTGTATACAATGTGGTAATATATGTCTTGTCTTGTGAGATGTTGTTTTACTTCTACCATACAAATACATAAGAGCAGCGACATGGAGCTTGAAATGGGGAAACAGTAGCCAAGAGACTACAAGAAGGAAAGGAGGAAACAATTGTTGAACAAAGAAAAACAGGAATATCTGATTTGTGTTTCTTTAAGAGGATAGAAAAAGATTCGCTATGTTGAAGATATTCTTTGGTAAGCTGGAAAACATACTGACTAATATAAAAATGTGAATATAGGCAGTGGTAAATGGGAAAAATACACGATTATTGAGCTGTCGAATAAAATGGTCCTCTACCTGCAATTATGTTGAGTGTTATTAAATTCTCGGCCCATTTGTAACAGCTGAGATAGTCCCCGGGATTAGTCGACATGCGGTATATCCCACTGTTTGCAAGTATGTCTCGTGTTATTACTTTCCCCGACCTCATTTAGAACGGCGGAGATAATCCCCCGGATTAAGGGATTAGTCCTATACACAGGGTCGTGTATTATTGATATTATGTACTAGCTGGCGTTGCTAATTGGCCTATTGTGTTATGGTGTTTTATTTTATGTTATATTTTGTTAAGTGTAAGATATTGGTGAAATCGGATGTCCGTGTGTTTCATCGGCAGTGTGACTTGTTGCCACGGCGGCACGGTCGGACAAGGCGGCCATAACCCTAACCCTAAACCACATGATCATCTAGGCACCTCCTCACGTTGACGACTGGTAATCTTACCAACGACAAAGTACCGAGCTTCGAACCTGTTACTTCCACGACGTCTGGGGAAACGAACTAGCCACAGTTCTCACCCTTGCACACCACCTATCATTTTCAACACATCTCGATAGATAACACTAGATCTCTGGTTTTATACCTTTTTGTTTTAGAGTATGTGATGGCGATCCTGACTGTCAGCCATATGCAGATAGAAAGGATGGAAACGATACAGAACGAAGCTATAGACATTGTTCTTGCATGTGTTATGTTGTTGTTTGTCCATCAACAATGATGATGACCATTCATTTCATCCAGTGAGGTTGAGGGTATGGAGCCGTGGGTTCTAAGATGGCTGATAAGGCCTATTTTGGCTCGAAATGTTCTTTGACAATGTGGGCAAAGAATGCTTGACGGTTCTGGAGGAGGATTTCCTGCAGAGGTTTTCTGTCCTGCCTTTTCTTCACAGCTCTTGCAGTCCTGGTTGCCTCACATATGACTGCACCCTTGCGTAATGATACAAGAGATACAGCATCCAGGACGACAAGCCACCTTCTTGATTTTGCAACCATTAGGGACAATACAATTCTGGCAAGCACGTGCCTATCTCAGAGTCAACTCAATCGCACAACATCCACTGCACAGCGAGATTAAGAAAGTAAAGGGCAGCAGGTTGAAAAAATAGGAAAGTCGTGGATGGGTCAAGCCGAAGACATTCTTCAGCAGATGCGTTCACTTGAGGAGTTAGAACCTGGCGAGGAGTGGATACAAGTGCCAACAGAGTTCTGTACATCCTTTTCAGTGTGCATCCAACTAGACAGGAAGTACAGACAAGAAAACCCAGCTCCTGTGTAGGTGCAAGTACAGGCTCTAATCTTCGGCAATTCGTTAGAGGTTGATGTGGTCATTTACACGGATGGGTTGGTCGTCCGAGGAGTGAGAAATTCATGGGCCTTTACGGCTCAGGCCCGAGGGAAAATTGTGAAGGAAGAGTCTCACGCTTTTGCTTTGACCACAAGCAGTCTGACTATGGAAGTCATTGCAGTAAGTAAAGCAATAACATGGCTCGAGACACAGACATTCAGTCGGGCATGTGTCCTTAGTGACTCAATGAGTATTCCCAGGATGATAGCGATGGGGTGGGTCAGAAGAGAATGGCTGTTGTCTCTGGAGCGGTTTCGGCTTTCAAAGATTAGTTTCATCTTCGTACCAGGCCTTGCGGGTGTACACGGGAATGAACGGACTGACATGCTTGCAGGTAGGGCTACTGTGGACGGCGGACGAACCATGGACCAGGCAGACATTCTGAATGCTCTAAGAGAAGAAAGTCATTTAAGAGAACCAAGTGATGACTGGGAGTCTAAACCATGGTCAGGCTGCAAGAAAAGCAAGTTAAAAGAGTCAACACTACGCAGGAAGCCAAAGAAGAGTATAAACCAACACGTAACTGGTGTCGTGAGCCTCTACACGCTGCGAGATTTACCGAGGATGGGATCCGAGGACATATGGACTGAATGGTTCGATGTGCAATAAGGATGATCTGTCGACTAACTAACTAACTAGCTAACTAACTAACTAGATCTCGCTATCACAACTAATTATCAAAAACATAATTAATATTTCTTCTACCACTAGACTTCCCCACTCGGATTCGACACCAGCAACCATGGAGACTCCGACCCCATCTTTACTTTTTCCTTTAAGGTTTTCATTTAACAATCTGATACCCTATGATGATTGTGTACGGAAGCACTTGTCTAGATACTGCTCCACTAAAACACCCCTGAACAATGAATGACACTAAGCCATACCAACTACAACCATTAATACCGGTCATCTTGACATTTGTAAGATTTTTATTTGAAGCTTTATAACCTGTATGATGATAGTGTTCAGAAGCACATATCTAGCTACTAATCAGTTCACCCACCTTATAACAATGAATGACACTAAGCCATACTCACTACAGCCAGTAATACCAGCCATCTTGACATTTTATGGTTTTAATTTGAAGCTCTATAACCCTTGCGATGATAGTGTTCGGAAGCACTTATCTAGCAAATTCTTCACTCACCCACCCCTTCGCAATGAATGACACTAAGCCATACCCACTACAACCAATAACACCGCTTATCTTGTCAGTTTTAAGGCTTTTATTTGAATCACTTTAACCCGTATGATGATATTGTTCGCAAACACTTATCTAGCTACTCTTTTATTCACCCACCTCTTACTAATGAATGACACTAAACCATAGCCAATAATACCGGCTATCTTGACTTTTTTAAGATTTTAATTTGAAGCTCTATAACCCGCATGTTGATAGTGTTCTACAGCACTTGTCTAGCTTCGCCTCCACTAACCCACCCCTTAATATTGAATGACACTAAGTTACACCCACTGCAACCACTAAGGTTTTCATTTGAAGCTCTGTAAACTGTATGCTGATAGTGTATAAACCCCATACAATCCTTTACAGCTAACATAACCGATCCTCCCGCTCCTTCTTCTTTGCGCTTACTAAAAAACTACCTCTCCTCGGGACCCTCCCGCACCTCCTTCTTTGCGCTTAATAAAAACCTTCGAGACCTGCCAAATGCGGTGGGTAAGTCACATTATATACTACTAACCTGAACAGAGAAAGTAGACCCAGACAATATGTTTGGGCACGTTATGAGGAGAGATACACGGGAAAACTTAGTGACCCATGGTAAGATGTGTGGGAAAAATGCGCGGGAAGGGTAAAGGGTATTGAGATAAATAGTTGGATGGTTTGGCCACATAGCCACCGGGACAAGAGCACAGACCTGATCCAAAACTAGTATTAGATGTGATCGTATGACATAGTGAAACATAACTGTGCTCGCTTATCAGCGTGCACATGGTGGTGCTGATGACTCAAACACACTTATAGCTCTATTCCAGAGAGCTTTCCTTTTGTAACCGGAAAGTTAACAATTCCTATTAGGGGTTTTCAACCCGCATTAGATCATTACATTTTAGAGAGCAGTAGATTCACTGTGAGTTTTCATTAGTAGACTTTCGTATAAACACTACTTAATGTTTTCATAAATGGCAGACTTTATTCTCTTCGTCCAGATCTTCCTATGCAAAGCGTTTTGTTATATAGTTGCAATATATAGATGCATATTTGCATATTAAAGATAAAGAATGCAATCGATTCAGGTGGCAAGCACGTGACACGGTTCTTAAAGGCAACTATTTTAGTGTGAGTAAAGCAAACAACCCGCCTCCACGCTTTGAGACACATTAAGTATATCGTATTTGGTGTTAACCACATATTGTTATAGACATGGGGTCACCAACTACGGCTCGTGAGTCGATCCGGCCCGTCGACGGTACTGGAACTTTCTTGATATAAAGTATGGAACACGAGACCTAGTGATCCAATTTAAATGTAAATATTATAATATATATAATATAGACTAATGACGTGGTCAAAATCAGACTGGTCGCTTTTGCTTCGCAGAATAATTCCTGGTACCCATTTTAGGCTTGGTCAACCATGTAAACTAAGGTCAATTTAAAATAAAAAAGGGCGACTCGAACACATGATCACCGACCCAGCAGACAAGCATGCCAGCCACTTCGCTACCCGCATCTCCTAAGGTACAGTGTAGGGTTAGTATATCTTCTTCTTCTCTTCTTCTTCTTCTTCTTCTTCTTCTTCTTCTTCTTCTTCTTCTTCTTCTTCTTCTTCTTCTTCTTCTTCTTCTTCTTCTTCTTCTTCTTCTTCTTCTTCTTCTTCTTCTTCTTCTTCTTCTTCTTCTTCTTCTTCTTCTTCTTCTTCTTCTTCTTCTTCTTCTTCTTCTTCTTCTTCTTCTTCTTCTTCTTCTTCTTCTTCTTCTTCTTCTTCTTCTTCTTCTTCTTCTTCTTCTTCTTCTTCTTCTTCTTCTTCTTCTTCTTCTTCTTCTTCTTCTTTGTTCTTCAGCATTCCAAACCATTGAGGTTCTTTGCAACAGATACAAGCCGTCTCAATTTGTCTCTCTGGTTGACCTTCTCTTGCCAGTCGTTGATTCCAAGTGCTTATAGGTCTGTATATATATATTATCTCTCCACCGTCTTCTTGGTCTACCTCGGGGTCTATGATCATTTATTTGCTGAGTGTAAGCGAGTTTTGTTTCCCTGTTATCTTCCATTCTTTCTATATGCCCCAGCCATTGCAGTCTACTAACCTTCATGATACCAGTGATTAGAGGGGACTTAAACAGATCATAAATGTTTTTGTTGCTTCTTCTTTCCCACTCTCCAATTTGTGTATCCCTAATGGGCCCAAATATGCGTCTTAAAACTTTGTTCTCAAAGGTTTGTAACAAGGCTTCGTCTTCTTTAGTTGTACTCCAGGTTTCATAGCCATACAGCACAACTGGTCTGATCAGTGTTTTGTATATTGTGATCTTGGTGTTACGAGATTGCGCATTTGATTTTTAGCAGATGTTGTAGTGCATAGTATATCTTATTTCCAGAGTTGATTCTAGCTTGTATTTCTTCCCTTATTATGTTGGAGCAATTGAAGATTGTACCCAGGTATTTGTATGTTTCCGTTCTTTTAATGGTCATATTATATATTTGTATGTGGCCAGAGTTTTTAGCCGTTCCTTCTCTTGAAATTACCATATATTCTGTCATATCTTGGTTGATAACCAATCCCATTTGTTGAGCATTTTCCTTTAAGTGAGTCAATATTTCCAATGTCTTTTATTCATTTTCCCTTATAATATCTATATCATCTGCATAATCAAACAGTAGGGATGTTCCTCCAATAACACATTCCTCCTTTACCTTCCTTACAACTTTCTCTAGAGCCAGATTGAAAAGGAGCGGCGATAGTGCATCACCCTGTTTCAAGCCAGATGTTATTTGGAAAAGGTCTGATTTCCTGCCTTTATATGTTACTATATTATAAGTATCTTCCATGCATAGTCTGGTCCTGTTGATTAACTTCCTTGGTATTCCAAATTCCTGCATAGCATTCTATAGACTATTCATATGGACACAATCATATGCCTTTTTAAAATCCACAAAATGTTATGGAGATCTCTTTCATATTCCCAGTTTTTCTCGGCTATCTGTCGTAAGATAAATATCTGATCTATTGTTGATCTGATTTGTCTAAAACTCGCCTGGTAGTCACCTAATATGTCTTCTGAATATGGTTTTATTCTATTTAGTAATACCGCAGATAGTATCTTATAGCTTGTGGATAGGAGTGATATTCGTCTGTAATTTTCATATTGGAACTTGTCTCCTTTCTCAAAGATAGGTATCAATAATGACTCTTTCCAGTCATGGGGTAATTCTTCTGTCCTCCAGATTTTTATTATTAGTTCGCTGATGGCTGTGGAAATGTGGTTTCTGAGGAAAATGCAAAGAATACCATGGACAGACAGAAAAACCAATGAACAAGTCCTTCAAGAAACAAATGACGATCGTAAACTGATTAGACGTAGACAGTAAAATTTGTTTGGACATGTTATGAGAAGAAATGTATTGGAAAACTTGGTGACGACTGGCGCGATCGAAGGGAAGAGACCAATGGGAAGACCAAGAAGTAAATGCCTGGATGGCTTGGCGACTGGCATGGTCGAGACAGGAACACAGAGCTGATCCATGACTCTGGTGATCGAGTGAGATGGCAGAACGTGACCACCCACCCTTATCGGCATGGCACATGATGGATGGATAGCTTTAGGTGTAATACATGGTCGCCTGCCTTTATAAATTCAGCAGCAATTCGGTCAGCCCCTGTTGCCTTATGATTTTTAAGTCTTGTTATTACATATAGAATTTCTTCAAAAACATGTTCTTCAATTTGTGGGTTAGTATATACTATTACAAATATCAAGGACGGAGAAATGTATCATACACACGTTCAGGATGCAAGGAAGAAATTAGAACTTCACAAGAAAGTAATCGGCATTCTTTTTGCATGTCGTGACAAAAAAAAATTTAGTAGATGCGGTTGTTACACACAGTGAACAACAAGGGTTAGAATTAAATTGTAAAAAGACACAGATTATGGTCGTCACTAGGAAGAACGAAATACCACAGTGTAATATACAAGTAAATGGGAATATTCTTCAACAAGTGAATAGGTACAATTATCTCGGAACAGTAATAACATCTGATGGGAGATGCCTTGAAGAGATTAGAACAAGGATCGCCATGGCAAAAGTAGCCTTTAGCAAGATGAAAAACATACTGACCAATAAAAAGATGTCAATTGAAACGAGAAAAAGAGTGTTGAGATGCTACATAGAACCTGTACTTTTATATGGATGTGAAGCTTGGACAATGAGCAGCCAGGCTGAAAAACATCTGATGGCTGTAGAAATGTGGTTTCTGAGGAAAATGCAAAGAATACCATGGACAGCCAGAAAGACCAATGAACAAGTCCTTCAAGAAACAAATGAAGATCGTAAACTGATCAGAGACATTAGACGTAGACAGTCACAATTTTTTGGGCATGTTATGAGAAGAAATGATTTGGAGAACTTGGTGACAACTGGTAGGATCGAGGGGAACAGACCAAGGGGAAGACCTAGAAACAAGTATCTGGATGGCTTGGCCTTGTGGCATGGTCGAGACAGAAACACGGAACTGATCCACGACTCTGTTGATCGAGTGAGATGGCAGAACATGACCGCCCACGCTTACCGGCATGGCACATGATGGATGGATGGACAAAAGGTACAATAAGGTAAGAATAGTTAAGGTAGTTGCATATCCTTTGTAGGGCATCGCAACCAACACCAGTATGTTTGAATGTGATTTACTAGGCAAATTTACATTCAGTAGTTTGCCATGAAATTCTGAACGACTGACGCCTCATACGATTGAAATCAACGAGAATAGATTAAGATAAGAATATTCACCTGTTGGGTCATACAGACTACCAATGATTGCTCCAGTGTTGTCGAGTTCCACAACAATGCCCCATTTGGGGAAGAGGTTTCTCAGTTCCATCAGGGTCATCCACTAAAAACACCAACATACATTCTCATGAAGCAGTGTAAGTAAAACAATAAATATAATAATTAAATAGAATGTTCATTCATCACAAAAGAATGCAGAAAATCATTATTTTATTATGTGTAAATTAGTTGGTCCCGTTGTAATAGAATGACCCTGTGTCCAGATTTCAAATTTCCAAAAAATTTAACGCCCGACTTTTCATAAATTTGGCCGATGTATTTCGTTACTTGGTCAATATATCTTCCCATTTGGCTAACGAATTTTCTTACTTGGCACAGATTTATTTTCTTTTTGGTTAATAAATCTTCCTACTTTTCATAAGTTTGGTTGAGATATTTATAAATTTTGTTGAAATTTGGCCAAACGTTTCACATTTGGTTAACAAATTTTTCTACTTTTTATAAGTTTGGTTGAGATATTTCTATGTTTCAGCTATATTTTTCCTGTTTGTGTAACATATTTTCATACTTTTTATAAATTTGGATGAGCTATTTGCAAGTTTGGTCAACATTTTTCGCATTTCGGTAACACATTTTCGTAATTTTTATAAGTTTGACTGATGTATTTATAAGTTTAGTTAAAATATTTCACTCTTTGGAGGCTATTTTTTCACCTTTGGTTAACAAAGTTTCCTACTTTTCGTAAGTATGGTTGAGATATGTATAAGTTTGACCTATTTTGTCCCATTTAGCTAACACATTTCCTTATTTGACTGTTGAAGTGCACTTTTGTCTGGATGTGAGACGGGGCAATGAGCAGCCACATTGAAATCATATACTGGTCTTGGAAATGTGTTTCTGTGGAAAGATGCAAAGTCCCGTATAGACATACAGAGAGGTAGTGAACGTGTAAAATGCTTGTTTGAGTCGTGCTAACGTCGCTGGTTAGGACAGCGGACATACCATTTTACATGAGAACCTAAGGTTGAGTCAGGATAGTTTAGGGTGTTCGTGTGTAATATTATACGACTGATAGGTTGCGCAAGCCATTCGTCGCTGTATGACCCTCTAAAATGCATGTCTTCCCCAACTGACGTCGGTGATCACATCTCTCCTATCCGACAGACTTAATCTGCCAATGTGATGACTAGTTTACACTCTTGTATATTACAAGCGAAACTGTCTTATGGTGTATTGATGTCCTTTGGTGTTACTCGGCGGACCACCATAAGGAAAGCGAGAAAAGGGAAACCTGTTAGCCTTCGGATGCTATGTTGACGTTGTAGTGGAATCACTCCCATACATGGTGATCATCATGAGTTAAGTTGCCTGGCTCGACAACCGACAGAACACACTTTTTCTGTTGTATCCCTCTTACCGCGTGTCTCTGATGTACCATTACACATGCGACTGGATGCGAAGCCATCTTTGACAGGTTGAGTTATTAGCCACGTGGTCTGGTTGTGTCCTTGAGTTGAGATGAATTGAGTTAAGAACCGACACCACTGCACTCAGGACTTTCCCATACGTGCTCAGTCCCCTCGTTCAACAGCCAGCGAAGAGTCATACTACTAATCGTTCCCATCGCTATCTGATTAAAAGTTATCCTGGTCTTCCCTCTCAAATTTGAGATTCTTTCAGAACCCCTGCCGATCCCCCGCAATCTTATTCTTTCCACTTATGGGTTCTCAATCTGTCCCTCCGTCTTCTCGACCTGGTCCCACAAGTGCACGACCACCTCCCCCTTGTCCATAGGCAAGATACCACCAAGAGGTGCATACCATACTAGCCTATCAGCCTGTTCATTCCCCCGTACACCCACATGGCCAGGGCAAAATATCCATACAATTCTCACAATCTGTGACCTCTGAAGCGACGAGAGCCATTCCACACGAAACATTCATTTCTCCACCTTGCTAAGAATATTCTTTGAATCCGTAATGAACACAATGTGTGTTGCAGTAGTCTCCTCTAGCCACCGGAATGCCGCTGTTACTGCCTCCACCTCCATTCTCATGCTAGAGGTCGTAGTCTCATATGCCAGGCTCTCCTTTTTCAAGACTCGCCCATTAGCCTTTGCAATAAAGCCCCGGCCACTACGTCTGTTTCTCACCACTGACCCATCGGTGTCGATGACTATGTCACCTTGATGTGTGTTGCTCTGGATTAGCTGTTGCACTTCAAACTCAGCGCGGCTCGCTTACCATTCTCTGCTCTCATGACCCAGTCTTATTATTACATTGTGCCTGTCCGTCATGTCAACCGGAACTTCAACCCACTCTTTTTCACGATTGATGGTCTCTAGATCACACACCTGACTTATAGAAAGTTCTCTCTGTGCCATCCTGGACCTGCCTCGTCTTAGTCTATGACCCGTTACCATATCCATTGCTGCACGCAGCGGGTGATCCCTATCTGAATCAACTCTCAGGTACCATTTGGCCTGAAGGACCCTATGTCTATCTGTCATTGTAGTAGGCCAGGATATGCCTCATGCAGATAATTGGTGTGTCCTTTGTGCACCCCAGTATTAACCGCATGGCAGCATTCTGTATGCACTCCAACCATTCAAGCTGGCATTTTAATACTGTTAATAGCCCCAAAAATCATACTCAATGACATAAATTATTAACTGCTGAAAGAGCCTGTACAACATCCTCTGATCTACCCCGGTTGCTGCCATGGCCCTCAATGCGTTAAGTCTCCTACCAGCCTTCACCACCAAACCCACCACATGATCCTTAAAAGACAAACACCTGTCAAAGGTGATACCCAAGTACTTCAGTTTACTCTCTCGACTAAGAGGATATCCATTCAACATAATACCTGGGACGTCTGTTTTGACAATCCGGTTATCCAGGGAGTACCACACAACCGATGCCTTGTCTGGGTTTATAATGGCCCCTGCGTCCCTGCACCACTTCGTCACCTTTTTTACCGCCACCTGTACGTCTTTCACCAAACTGGCCCTGTCTCTGCCATGTCTGTACACCAGCACATCATCTGCAAATGTCAAGATTCTACCCACACCTGGTCTCTCAATAGCTGCGATTTTGCTAGTGTAGTCATTAAAGAGCACCGGGGACAAGGCAGATCCCTGCAGCAACCCAGGTGTAATAGTACAGGGGTTAGAAGTTCAGGTACCCATGCGCAGTGCAACCTTACGCTCATAAAGGACTGCCGCAACCCATCTAAAAAGGAAAGGGCAGACCTCCATGTCCAACAGTGTGTGTATTAACCGATCATACCTAACCCTGTTATACACATCCTTCAGGTCAAGAGCTACTGCCACAGTCTCCTGTTTATTCTGGAAGCCCTCGTAGACATCAAATGCAAAAGTTACAGCATTGGCCGAGGTGTCCTTTCCAGGCCGGTAGCTCCCCAGTCCTTGGGAAAGCAGATTCCGACTTTCCAAATGTTGCTAGAGCATGCTTCCTACTATCTTTTCGAGGACTTTGTTGTACGTGTTTTAAAGGGTTACGATTCGGTATCCATTAAGTCTGGAGTGGTCCTTACCTGGCTTTGGGACCAGGTAGCTTTGCAGCCAATCGTGGGGTATTTCTGGCGTATTGATGCTTAAGTTGAAACAAAGAGCCTTGTGTCCTTATGCGTGTGATAGGAAGCATCGCTCTTTTTGACTGGATGTAACTATTGCCCAAGTGGTCTAATTGTTGCAGTTACAATGCGACCGGAAGCAGCGCCATATTTGATTGGATGTGACCATTACCCACTTGTGATCGGATGCAGCGCCATCGTTGGCCGGCTTTTGGCAGTCAGCACGTAGTCTAGTTGTAGCCATTTCACAAGCGGCCGGAAGCAGAGCCATATTTGTTCGGATGAGACCACTACCCACGTGTGATCGGATGCAGCGCCATCTGTGACCGCTTTAGCCAGTGAGCACGTGGTTGGTTGTAGCCATTACCACATGCGACTGGATGTAGCGCCATCATTGACCGGTTTTATCCAGTGAGAGCGTGTTTCGGCTGTACCATCACACATGTAACCGGATGCCACGCCACCTTTGTCCGGTCATAGCCATTACCCTCGTGTCTCGGCTGTAGGATTAGGTGCTATTGACAGATGCAAAACAGTGCTCGAGTTGCCAGTACCAAGGACACTACTTTCAAAATTTTTGAAATTTTTAAAATTTAACATTTTTAAAACACCTTAAATTTTTAAAGTATATAAACTTAATACTTCTTTATCTTTTATTTTCTGAATGTTTGATGACATTATCTTTTATTTTCTGAATGTTTGATGACCTTTTGAACTTTTTGAAAGTTTGTCAATTTAATAACAAATTATAGAAATGTTTTCTTAAATCTTAAATGATTTGAGTTTTTAGACATATTACTTCTTTAACTTTAACGATCTGAATGTTCTATGACTGTTTGAACTTTTTGAAATTTAAACAATTTTAAAAGTTTTAAGTTTAAAAAAAAAATCGTAAATGTTTAAATTTGTTAATCTTATTACTTCTTTAACTTTAACTTTCTTAATGTTTTATGACTTTGTGAAATTTTAAAAATGTTTTTAAATGTTTCAAAACCTTCCATTGTTACAGTTTTTAAACTTATAACTTCTTAAACTTTAACTTTCTGAATGTTTTATGACTTTTTGAACTATTTGAAATTCTTACTCAACTTATTCCCATGATTACATAATTGGCACCCAAGTGCCTTAGAATATTCGTTTACACATTCGGCGATGTGCTCAATCAATTCAGCACCATTTAAAACAACTATATTAAAAATATCACTATCGGACGTTAATTCTAAAGCGTGTTACGTTATTAACGAGTACGAAGACAACAAGAAACATTTACAGTCTCTGCTTTTTACTGTCTATTTATTTGACCGCAACAATTTACCAAATCCAAACCCTCGCTGCAGCGCGCGGTCTGCATACACAGCGCGCAAGAGAGAGAGAGAGAGAGAGAGAGAGAGAGAGAGAGAGAGAGAGAGAGAGAGAGAGAGAGAGAGAGAGCGCTGTTTAATTATCGTGGCAGTGCTGTATGATCTTTCGGCTCGATTGGCGACGCGTGCAAGTAAAGGCGATCTAGCAAGGGAAGACAACTTATTTGGGCCAAGGGAAATAACTCGCGTTATTATATTGATTGTATATTTTATCATTTATTTTACATAATTGAATAGATTTGTTATTTCAATTGATTGTATAAGTTTGAGACTGGTATTTAATGTTATTTCTCTATAAATAAATCAATTCTACATGTTATTACGTGTATTATTTATGATAGTGGAAGCCTCGCTAGTATTTAAAAACCATATTCTCGCCTCAGTCATTTTAATAAAGTTGAAAATGCCTGATGTACTCATTGACATATTATATATACGGTCCTTTTGGCTAAGATGAAAGTGTATTATTGCCTTTCCTACACTTGGTCTAGCTAATGGTCTCACTGAACATTAAACATCCCATCCTCACTTTAGGTTTGTGTTCGATGGCCCTTTCTGGGGGGCAAAGGCTAATAGTAAGACCAGCGGCCCACCCCCCTGTGTTCCGAACCCCGACGTCGGACTACCCTACACACACACACACTCACACACACACACACACACACACACACACACTTTGATCATCGATCATCGATCACCGCACACCACGCCGGTTCGCGGCGGTTCGACAGGAAGTACCAGAGCTCAGGGAGCTTTGAATATCATTTGAGGTCCGTTTTTTCAAGGCCAAGCAGGGGTGTGATAACGTATAAGGATTTATGGGGCAGCCGCACACATAAACGCCCACAAATAAGACTTATTTTGCGCCCTCCTAACTACTTTTGTAGAGGGAACAGGCACAAAGATTGCTATATATATTCTCAGGACACTATTAGAAAGAGCTATAGATGTAAAAACTGATCAGTACTTATGCTTCATAGACTACACAAAACCTTTTGACAATGTGTAGCATGACGAAATAATACAAAGGAATAAAGCAACTGAACATTGAGGTCGAAGATCTGTGAACAATAAAGAACATATATTGGCAGCAAACATCAGCATAAGAATCAACAACCTTGTTCGAACATTTCAGTGTAAAAAGAAGGGCGTCAGACAGGGTTGTGTATTGTCTCCTGAATTGTTATCATTGTACAGTAAATACATACTGAAATCTACAGAAAATATGTCAGGGATCCTGGTTGGTGGACATAATATAAATAACTTACGTTATGCTGATGACACTGTCTTGATAGCAACAAGTCAGAAGGATCTATAAGAAAAGATAGATACAGTGGTTGTAGAAAGTGGAAAATATGCTTTAGTTTGAATAATAGAAAGACAGAAGTCATGGTTATACCAAAGACACAGATTGTGCCCAAATTTGCAATTAAAGTACAGGACGTTATTTTTGGGGCAAGTGCAGAAATTCAGTTATCTAGGCACATGGATACCATCAGATGGAAGATGCATCACTGAGATAAAGAACAGCATATGATAAACTATCAAATGAACAACGTTTTGTGCAATAAGTCACTGTCCTTGAAAGTAAGAAACAGAGTTCTTGCATGTCACATAGAACCAATTTTAACGTACGGCTGAGAATCCTGGACAATTCATAAACAAGGCAAAACAATGCCTGGAAGCCTTAGAGATGTGGTTTTATAGAAGAATGCTAAAAATTAATTGGACACCCAAAAAGGGCAATCATGACGTTTTAAGGAAAGATGAGCCAGAAGACAATTTATAACAAACATCAGAAAGAGCTAGTCATCTTTGTTTGGCCACGTTATGAGAAGGAAAAACTGGACAACCGGAAAAATTTGCGGAAGCACTTTTGACAGTCTTGTGTCATGGCACGGAAGGGAGTCAACACACAAATCTTGTGTCATGGCACGGAAGAGAGTCAACACTCGAAATGATCCATGACATCGGAGGTCGTAATTTGTTGAGAGGCATAATCGCCCACGCCAGCCGGCAAAGCAACTGACAGATCAATCTTCTACTTGTGTAATGGATTATACACTGGCTTATAAATTCAACAAGAGTGCCTCTATCTGTTCATGTGTAATTTGACAAGTTACTGTGTTTTTGATTTATAGTTTAGATATTAATCACCTTAGACAGGAAATAAACAATATAAAATAACACAAAGTAATGCATCTTTATATAACAGAATTATGACACATACAGGACGTTGCGGCGACTAACCTTCATCAGCAAACAAATACATACACAAAACACAACATATAGTCACGGAGAAGACCCTCCAGTAACTACATTGAGGCGTGGCGACGGGATGAGAAGAATAAAAAGATGAACAATTGAAAGCAATGAAGAAAAAATGAAAATTTGAAATAAAAAAAAAAATAAAAAAATAAAAATGTTCCTACTTACCTCAGTATCCGAAGATGTGTATTGCCATAATACATAATCGTATTCTGGGGTAAGTATGAACATTTTGTTTCATTTTTTTTTTTCAAATTTTCATTTTCTCTTCATTGCTTTAACTTTTTTCTTCATTTTTTTTATTCGTCTGGCAAAACGAATGGTTGAAAAGTAGCAAAATGCCTCTAAAATGTAAATAAGAGGGGAAGCAGTAAACAGTACCACAGACAGCTTAGCAGATAAAAAAAAAAAAAAACACACACACACACACACACATATATATATATATATATATATATATATATATATATATACATATATATATATATATATATATATATATATATATATATATATATATATATATATATATATATATATATATATATATATATGTTGTTTGTTTACCACAAAACCCATTGCACGATAGCCTGGAATTCCGGAGGTCAGATCCACGGGATTGCTGACGCCCGAGTTCCTGGCATACGACATGGCCACCCAGTAGGTGCCTCGTCCTGACGCTCGGATGTTGTCTGGCAAGCCGGGCAGGTTGACTGAGAAGGGTCCCACGCTCAACCAAGAGTTACGTTTTAGGCTAACCCTGTGTGATGAGATGAATAGTTACGAAGTGTTGGGAGCAGTTGTCCTGTATGGTGCGTGGTGTTGAGAAGTTTGATCCCGTGCTATATTTCCGCTGGTATTCTGTGCCGAATAGCATCATACGGGACAAGAGAACTCAGCTCACCACGTTAAAAACCAAAAACCAAACCTACTTAAGGAATTGTATGTTTGTGTTGCCAAGTGAAGGTAGTCACATAGCAGATACTGCCACTGAGATGTGACGTCTTAATCCTTCGCATATTCTAAGCCACGAGATATGAGGTGGCGTGGCCAGTTCCTTTTATCGCCGCCTTTACTTTCCAGATAATTCCCAGAAGATCGTCATGTACCCAGACCACATAGCCGTACTGGTTGGACAACAAATAATGTTGCCCCTGCTGGGGATTGAGCCAGAACCAATGTCTTCGCAGGCATACGCAGTAACCTCTATGTCACAGCGGTTCTTTAGTTAGTTAGGGAAACTCATTTTGTGGACACAGCTAGGGGCTTTTCCTGATATGGATGTCTAGTAGTGGTGCTGTCATGATATTGTGCAATCCTGCGCTGTAAATTTCTGTTTCACTTTGTGGACATTTCTACTATTATGTGTTAATGGTACTGTCTATACTTTCAACGTTGTCGTCTGAACGATTAAGGCTGTTTGAGTCTCATATCACCAGCTGTTTGAGTCTCAGCAGAGATACCCTTATTGTGACTGGGGACAGGAGAGGATAAGACACAGCATTACAATTGCTTTGGTCAATGGGTTGGAGTCTGTGGAATACCTAAACCTGTAGAAGAATCATTACCAGCCCAGACCTCATCTCAGCCAGTCCGCGGGGGATGCGCTAAACTGAATCGTGTCTCCAATGCATAATATTATGGCTTTCTGCAGATGTGAAGTTCTAATAGCTGTAGTTTATACCCCTCTGGCTTCCGAGCTTGCAAATGGAAAGGAGGGCTCTTTTGGAGTTAGTACTTTGACACCGGAGCAAGAGATAAGCCTCTTAACAACCTCACTTCTATAGATGCAAGTCTTTTTCGGGACTATTATAAATTCTAACTCAGGCTTCTAGACAATTCCCAAACAACTAACCAGCCAACCACGAACCCAGTAAACATCAAAGACAGACGATAAGACACACTTCTTCTTGATAACAGATATATCTTTTAACAGATAGACGGCAACTCAAAGAAATACACATAAGAAGACTTAATAGATATTATAAATATTTAACTCATTGTCTACGTAGCATACAATGAGATATACACCTGGATGGCTTGGCCAAGGGAAATAACAGGGACAAGAACACAGACCTGATCCAAGACTGGTGATCCTGTGAGATGGTGAACCTTGACCGCGCAAGCTTATTGGCATGGCACATGATGATGATGATGTTATTTACTAACCCACTCACCATGCGCCTTTCAATTACTACTTACCTAGTCAGAACTGTTTCATGTGTCTTGACTGCGCAAGTCTTAGATTTTAATATTCATCACACTGTAATAGTTATTGCTACTATCTGTAATATTACTATAGTATATAATATCACCATCACCATCAAGTGCAATGCCGGCTGGCGTAGGCGTTCATGACTTTTCACAGATCTCGGTCTTTGGTTGTCTGGATCAACTCTGCTGATGATATTCCTCCATGCTACCGTACCAATCCATCCAGCATTATTTCTCTTGGTCTGCCTCTGCCTCTCTTCCCCTCGATCTTTCCAGTTGTGACGATGTTTTCCAATGCCTCTCTTCTCATCACATGATTAAGACAAGCTGTTTGTCTCTTTCTTATTGTTGTATATAATGTTCTAGTTTCATTAGCCTCTTTCAGACAGTCGTTGTTAGTTATTTTGGCAGTCAAAGGGAATCGGAACATTCGTCTCAGGAACCACATCTCTGTTGCCTCCAATCTCTTCCTAATTTGATCACATACATTCCAAGATTCACAGCCATAGAGCACAGCAGGTTCTATATAGCACTTCAGCACTCACTTTCCTACATTCAATGTTAGGGACTTATTGCATAAGATATTCTTCCTTACCTGAAATGCATCGTTTGCCTGCCCCATTCTGCTCTTAATCTCTTTAAAGCATGTTCCATCTGATGTTATAAATGCTCCTAGGTATTTAAAATTATCCACTTGGTTAAGAATTTTCCATTCTATTTCTATTTCACATTTTGGTGTCAGCTGTTTCTTTGACATCACCATTGTTACTGTTTTCTTGATATTCAAGGAGAGTCCTATCTTTGCACTCTCTGTTACTACAATGTCCAACAATCGGTGTAGATCCTTTGCATTATCCGCCACCAATACTGTGTCATATGCATAACATATATTGTTTATATTATAACTTTCGAATATTCCTGGATCCACTTTGATCTCTCTCATTATTACTTCGATATAGAGGGTGCTTTCGAATATTCCGAGACCCACTTTGATCTCTCTCATTATTACTTCGATATAGAGGGTGATCCGGTAACAAAACACATCCCTGTCCTACTCCCAGCCTTATTAGTTCATATTTGTCCTCTTTATTTCCCATTTTAATTGCTGCTACTTGGTTCCAGTAAATATTCTTTATTATTCTAAGATATTTCCCACCAATGTTAATATTTTCCAACATTTTAAATAGTTCACCATGTGTTACTTTATCAAATGCCTTAGTATAATCTTAGTTGCTGTGAAGTTGGAACTACGACTAACTAACTAACTATGCCTTAGTATAATCTATGAAGCACAAATATATGCCTTTGTGTGTCTGTTGATCTTTCTATTAGTGTCCGTAATGCATATGTTGCTTTTTTTGTACCCGTTCCTTCCACAAATATATAATCTTCTTCACCAATTTCCATGTTTATTTTCTTTCTTGTTCTTCTCATTATAATTCTGAGTAGAAGCTTAGTGACATAGTTTATTGTGTTAATCGTACGAAAATCTTCGCATTAAATTGCTCCCAGTCATTTTGTTATAGCTATAAATACAAATTTCAGGATATCGCTCTGTATATATATCCACTGCTGTAAATATCATTCTCTATTTCGGTTAATATATCTACTCCAAATTCTCCCAGTACTTCTAATTCTTCTATTGTGATTCCATCTCACCCAGCTGGTTTTCCGTCAACTCTTCGTCACGGAGCAGGCATAGTATTAGTATTATATGTAATATTACAATAGTGTATACTACAGTATTACTACTAACTGTAATATTACTGTAGTATATACCACATTATAACTATCATTCTTTGATTATTGCAAGGGTTAGATTGAGATCAAAAAGGATCTACACGGTTAAACTCAAATCTATCCCCAGGATTAATATTATCAACACCCAAGTTCCTGATAAATGCTTTGAGCTAAAACAGCAACTTGATAACGCTTTCCCTGATAGATCAGACAATTGTACAGCAAAGTGAAAAGTGGGGTAAACCTGAGGAAACTCTTTATAAAACAGTGGTAGGGGTTTACGGCACTGTGGATCATAAGAGGCAGGACTGGTCTGCAGCAAACAGCCAGACACTGCTGCCCTTGATTGATTACAATAAGATAACTCTCTTAAGAAACAAAGAAAGAACAAGGCGAAAGACTCTCAGTGAACTGAGCAAACTAGTAAGGATGTGCAAAATTCTGCCAGGAAGTGTGGAAACGACTATTGGATCACTTTACGATAGTACATTAAAAATGCAGGTGATAAGAGAAACATCAGAAGGCATGTGGTCCAATGATCAAAAGAAGTGCACCACTGAAAACCTTGACTGGATAAATCATCACTGATAAGAAACAGATGGACAGATGGGTAGAGCACTATTTGGAGCTTTACTTAAGCGAGCCCAAACTAGCAGATGATGCCCTCAACGCCATAGAGGCCCTGTCAACTGTTGACCACCTGGACACAGTTCCTACCATAACAGAAGTTAAGTGTGCTATAAATGAACTTGTATCTGGCAAGGCTCCAGTTAAGGATGGGATTCCAATAGAGGTTATCAGGAGAGAACAAGACACACTCACTCTACAGATCCACGAGTTAATAGATATATGCTGGCGAGAAGGACAATTCCCACAGGATTTCAAAGATTCAACAGAACACTGTACAAGAACAAGGGGGATCGGAGTGACTGTTTCAACTATAGGGGTATCTCAGTTCTATGTATCGTTGGGAAAGTATTTTCCAGAATGCGGCCATGGGGGTGATTGTGGGGTGCACAAAGGACACACCAATTATATGCATGAGGCATATCTTGGTGCTACCAACAATGGCGGATAGGCATAGGATCCAACAGGCCAAACGGCACCTGGGAGTTGTTGATAGGGATCACCCCTGCATAAACACATGGATAACCATATACTAAGACGAGGCAGATCCTGGATGGCACAGGCAGAAATATCTGTACGTCAGCTGCGTGATCTAGAGACCATCAACCGTGAAAAAGAATGGCTTGAAGTACCGGCAGACAGGCCGGACTGGCACAATGTAATAGTAACACTGAATCGTGAGTGCAGAGAATGGGAAGTGGGCCGCACAGTTTGAGGAGCAACAACTGATCCAGAGTAGCACACATCAAGGTGACACATTGATCTATATTGATGGGTCAGTGGGAGAAACAGACGGAGTGGTTGGGGTTTCATTGCTAAGGCTAATGGACGACTCTTGAGAAAGAAGAGTATGGCATATGAGACTACGACCTCCAGCATGAGAATGGAGGTGGAAGCTGTCACAGCGGCATTCCGTTGGTTAGAGGAGACCACTGCAACACGCATTGTCTTCATCGCGGACTCAAGGAGTATGCTTAGTATGGCGGAGAAAGGAATGTTTCGTGGGGAATGGTTCACCTCGCTTCATAGGTCACAGATTGTGAGAATTGTAACTGGTTTTTGCCCTGGTCATGCGGGAGTGCAGGGGAATGAACAGACTGATAGGCTGACAGGGAATTCACCTCTTGGTGGTAGATTACCTAAGGACAGGGGGAGGGTAATCGTTCGCCTGTGGGACCAGGTGGAGAAGGTGAAGGAACAGATTGAGAACCCGTAAGTGGAAAGGATGAGATTGCAGGGGAGTGGCAGGGGTTCTGGTAGGATCTCAAAACTGAGAGGGAAGACCAGGAGAACTTTCAATCAGATAGCGTTGGGAACGATTAGTAGTTTGACTCTTCACTGGCTGTTAAACGAGGGGGACAGAGCGAGTATGGAAATGTCCTGAATGCAGTGATGTCGGTTCTTACTCAACTCAACTTGTCAGAATTGTTCTGCGCAAACTTCAAGTCTTATGAGATCAAGTTACCCCAAATCACAGTTTGACTTTCAACGGAACCGGTCTACCAATGATATGGGATTCTCATTGCGACAAATGCAAAAATAAAAATGCCGTGAACAGAATCAACCACTGTTTATTGCCTTCATCGACCTCACAAAGGCATTTAATTTGGTCAGTCGTGAGGGTCTATTCAAGGCACTAAAGAAGATTGGCTGCCCACCAACCCTTCTGTCCATTGTGGAATCCTTCCATACAGGCATCAAGTTTGATGGTGCAACTTAAGAAGAGTTTGAAATCAAGAGTGGATTTAAGAAAGATTGTGTACTAGCTCCAACCGCCTTTGGAATATACTTTTCACTTCTACTGAAATATGCCTTTCGTGATCAGGATGGTGGTACATACATTCACTCACGCTCAGATGGCGGCCTCGTGCTGATTCTGGTCTAAAAAGTACGGTGATCTGATGCGCTACACGGCAGATGAAGATGGTTATTGAATCCAAATAAATAATGAAGATTAAAACAACCTGTTTATAGTAGCCCGGCAGGTTTCTCCAACCAACAGGTCCCCATCTGGTGTGAGTTCAAGCCCGTTCGGAAAATTGAAGTGCCCTGACAGAAGTTCAGTCACGCGCCCAGTGCGGGGGTCGAATGCCAGCAACCTGTTGTAATGTTGAATACACGTATTTATGGCAATGTCCGGTTGAACATATTAATCTATATCTATAAAACAAAGTGTATGTATGTAAATATGTAAATATGTATGTCCTTTATTTGTTCGCGAACGGCCCATCCGATTGAGATGAAATTTTCTACACACCTTCCTTTCATTCCAGAGCTGTCAACTGTCATAGTTTTTTTTTCTTCTTCCTCCTCCTCCCTCCTCCCCTCCCAAAATACGTACGTAAATATATGATGATGATGATGAAAGAATCCCCGAACCAAAACGCTAGGGAAAGGGAAGAAAATGACGTGACTACACAGAATCGTCACACGGCAATCATCATCATCAAGTGCCGTGCCGGCTGGCGTAGGCGTTCATGGCTCTCCGTAGATCTCAGTCTTTGGTTTTTTGGATCAACTCTGCTGCTGATATTCCTCCATGCCACGGCAATATCAATAACAATTCATCTTTTTATGTGTAAGGAAGTTATCTACATTCGTGTAGAAGGGAAGAACTAGACGAGTATGAATTCGGAATGGCGAACTCTCTCCTCCTCTCTTCTCCTCCCTCCTCCTCCCTCTACCTCCTCCCTCCACCCTCCTCCTCTTCTTCCTCCCTCTCATCCCTCTCCCGACTCCCTCCTCCTTCTCCCTCTTTCTTCTCCCTCTTCCTCTCCCCTCCTCCTCCATCCTCCTCCCTCCTACTCCCTCCGCCTCCTCCCCCTCCTCCCTCATCTTCCCTTCTCCTCCCTCTCCCTCCTTATCCCTCCTCCTCCTCCTGCCTCCCTCCTCCTCCTCCTGCCTCCTTCTCCCTCATCATCCTCACTCCTCCTTCTCCCTTCTTCTCCCTCTTCCCTCTTCCTCCTCCTCCTACCTCCTCCCTCCTCCTCCCTCTACCTCCTCCTCCTCCCTCCACCCTCCTCCTCCCTTCTCCTCCTCTTCCTCCTCCCTTTCCTTCCTCCTCCTCCTCCCTCTACCTCCTCCTCCCCCTACCTCTTTCCTCCTCCCTCCTCCTCCTCTTCCACCTCCCTTTCCTTCCTCCCCTCCTCATTCTCCCTCCTTCCTCTCCCTCCTTCCTCCTCCTCCTTCCTTCTTCTCCCTCTGCCTCCTCCCTCCTCCTATCCCCTCCTCCTCCCTCCTCCTCCTCCTTCTCCCTCCTTCTCCTCCTCTCCCCTCCTCCTCCTCCTACCCTC
This sequence comes from Cepaea hortensis, assembly GCA_963921405.1. NCBI lineage: Eukaryota > Metazoa > Mollusca > Gastropoda > Stylommatophora > Helicidae > Cepaea > Cepaea hortensis. The sequence continues at coordinate 37,482,873 of OY992877.1, forward strand.
TTCCTCTTTCCCTCCTCCCTCTCCCTCCTCCTCCTCCCTCTTCCTCCTTCCTCCTCCTCCCTCTTCCTCCCTCTCCCTCCTCCATCCTCCTCCTCCCTATTCCTCCTCCTTCTTCCTCCTCCTTCCTTCTCCTCCCTCCTCCTCCATCTTCCTCCTCCTCCTACCTCCTCCCTCCTCCTCCTCTCTCCTCCTCCCTCCTCCCTTTTCCTCCCTCCTCCTCCCTCTACATCCTCCCTCCTCCTCTCCACTCTTCCTCCTACCTTCTTCCTCTTCCCCTCCTCCCTATCCCTCCTCCTCCCTTCACATTCCTCCTCCTCCCTCTTCCTCCTCCTCCCTCCTCCTCATCCCTCCTTCTCCCTCCTCCTCCTTCTTCCTCCCTCCTCCTCCCTCCTCCCCCTCCTCCTTCCTCCTCCTCCCTCTCCTCCTCCTCCTCCTCCCTCTACCTCCTCCCTTCTCCTCCCTCTTCCTCCTCCTCATCCCTCCTCCTCCCTTCTCCTCCTCCCTCCTCCTTCCTCTACCTCCTCCTCCCTTCACATTCCTCCTCCTCCCTCTTCCTCCTCCTCCCTCCTCCTCCTCATCGCTCCTTCTCCCTCCTCCTCCTTCTTCCTCCCCCCTCCTCCTCCTCCCTCCTCCCCCTCCTCCTTCCTCCTCCTCCCTCTCCTCCTCCTCACTCCTCCTCCTCCCTCCTCCTCCCTCTACCTCCTCCCTCCTCCTCCCTTCACATTCCTCCTCCTCCCTCTTCCTCCTCCCTCCTCCTCCTCCCTCCTCCTCCTCTCTCCTCCTCCCTCCTCCTCATCACTCCTCCTCCCTCCTCCTCCTCCTCCCTCCTCCCCCTCCTCCCTCTCCGCCTCCTCCCTCCTCCTCCTCCCTCTACCTCCTCTCCTCCCTCCTCCTCCCTCTACCTCCTCCCTCCTCCTCCCTTCACATTCCTCCTCCTCCCTCTTCCTCCCTCCTCCTCCTCTCTCCGCCTCCCTCCTCCTCCTCCTCCCTCTACCTCCTCCCTCCTCCCTCCTCCTCCCTTCACATTCCTCCTCCTCCCTCCTCCTCCTCCCCTCCTCCCCCTCCTTCTCCCTCCTCATTCTCCCTCTTCCTCCTCCCTCTTCCTTCTCCCTCCGCCTCCTCCATCCTCCTACTCTCTCCTCCTCCTCCCTCCTCCTCCCTCCTCCTCCCTCTCCTCCTCCTGCTCCCTTCTCCTCCTGCGTTCTCCTCATCCCTCCTTCTCCCTCCTCCTCCCTCTTCCTCCTCCCTCCTCCTCGCCTCCTCCTCCACACTACTCCTCCCTCCTCCTCCTAATCCCTCCTCCTCCCTCCTATTCCTCCCTACTCCTCCTGTCTCCTCCCTCCTCCTCCCTCCTCTTCCGTCCTCCACCTCCCTCTTCCTCCTCCCTCCTCCATTTACCCAAGACAGACAGACAGTCAGACAGATAGTCGGGAACGGGATCTTATATGACTACTTATATAATTTAAATGAGATGCTCTCCACCATGGGCTGGGCCGGGTCAGACAGACAGACAGACAGATAGACAGACAGACAGACAGACAGATAGTCCTCCCTCCTCCTCCTCCCTCTATCTCCTCTCCTCCCTCCTCCTCCCTCTACCTCCTCCCTCCTCCTCCCTTCACATTCCTCCTCCTCCCTCTTCCTCCCTCCTCCTCCTCTCTCCGCCTCCCTCCTCCTCCTCCTCCCTCTACCTCCTCCCTCCTCCCTCCTCCTCCCTTCACATTCCTCCTCCTCCCTCCTCCTCCTCCCCTCCTCCCCCTCCTTCTCCTCCTTCTCCCTCCTCATTCTCCCTCTTCCTCCTCCCTCTTCCTTCTCCCTCCGCCTCCTCCATCCTCCTACTCTCTCCTCCTCCTCCCTCCTCCTCCCTCCTCCTCCCTCTCCTCCTCCTGCTCCCTTCTCCTCCTGCGTTCTCCTCCTCCCTCCTTCTCCCTCCTCCTCCCTCTTCCTCCTCCCTCCTCCTCGTCTCCTCCTCCACACTACTCCTCCCTCCTCCTCCTAATCCCTCCTCCTCCCTCCTATTCCTCCCTACTCCTCGTGTCTCCTCCCTCCTCCTCCCTCCTCTTCCCTCCTCCACCTCCCTCTTCCTCCTCCCTCCTCCATTTACCCAAGACAGACAGACAGTCAGACAGATAGTCGGGAACGGGATCTTATATGACTACTTATATAATTTTAATGAGATGCTCTCCACCATGGGCTGGGCCGGGTCAGACAGACAGACAGACAGATAGACAGACAGACAGACAGACAGACAGACAGACAGACAGACAGACAGACAGTCGGGAACGGGAACTTATATGACTACTTATATGAATTAAATTAGATTCTCCCCACCAGGAGTTGGGCGATGCCGGGCCGGGTCAGACAGACAGACAGATAGATAGTCGGAACGGGAACTTATATGACTACTTATATGAATTAAATGAGATTCTCCCCATCAGGGTCTGGGCGAAGACGGGCCGGGTCAGACAGACAGACAGACAGATAGACAGACAGACAGACAGACAGATAGTCGGTAACGGGAACGAGAACTTATATGACTACTTATATGAATTAAATGAGATTCTCCCCATCAGGATCTGGGCGAAGACGGGCCGGGTCAGACAGACAGACAGACAGATAGACAGACAGACAGACAGACAGATAGTCGGTAACGGGAACGAGAACTTATATGACTACTTATATGAATTAAATGAGATGCTCCCCACCAGGGTCTGGGCGAAGACGGGCCGGGTCAGACAGACAGACAGATAGACAGACAGACAGACAGACAGATAGTCGGTAACGGGAACGAGAACTTATATGACTACTTATATGAATTAAATGAGATTCTCCCCATCAGGATCTGGGCGAAGACGGGCCGGGTCAGACAGACAGACAGACAGATAGACAGACAGACAGACAGACAGATAGTCGGTAACGGGAACGAGAACTTATATGACTACTTATATGAATTAAATGAGATGCTCCCCACCAGGGTCTGGGCGAAGCCGGGCCGGGTCAGCTAGTAGTCTATAACGCAAACACAAGCCGTCGAAAATTAGTAGTAAGCGAACCAATTTAGCTTTGCGGTGATCTGAGGTTCATTCACTCGTTAGTTGATCCGGAGCCTCAGTAGTATAGTGGTTAGTGCTATTGCCTATTAATACAGTGATCCAAGTTTAATCCTTAAAAAGAAGAAAAGAGAGGGAGGGGGAGAGGGTAATTAATCCCACCAATACGGCTCTGGGATCGACCTGACCTCATAAAAACGGGTACCAGAAATTTTCCTTAGAATTTCCTTACAATCGCCATGGAAGTAAAGGTGACAAGGAAGGTAACTATCCTCCTACCTATCTCACATGTCTTGGCCTAGAATATGTTAAGGTCTAACATTTCACACTGTAACGGGTTATCTGTGAGGGTCAGAAGATCCTTTAGGATCACATAATTAGACTGGCCCTGAATGACCACCTACCCACAGAAGCAGTAGCCGATGACGTTGGCTCGTGGAAATAGGATGTATGATGTACCTGTCCCAATGACAGAACAGCTAAGACTATGATGGAAAGGGGATAAAGGTGGAAACCTGAAAGATTAGAATGCAAGCTGTCATTGGAATACTGTAAAACAACCGGTCTGTTTATTCTGGTCAGTTTATTTACTATAGATGATGAAAGAAATGTCCCCAGTGACCTGCCACTCATCATGTCTACAGACATAAATACGTAGACAGCTTTCTTACCCTTTACTAAGTTTGGCCAGTAAAAAATAAACATTTACTATTGTTGTTAAATATTCAGTATTGCTAAATAATTATGTAGCAGCATTCAAGATATGTGTTAAGAAACAAGTACAAGTGTAGCCATTGATACAATTTTATGATCTTTTAAGATATCTCAATAAAGCATGGGGATGGATTCACAGAGATCTATAGTCTAAAGGCAAGAATGTCACAATATAATGTGCCTATAATAGGCTTACAAGTCATAGGTAAACGGCAATAATGGGTGTGGTTATATGACAGAATTGGGAAGCTAGCCATGCCAACGTGTAGAAAACATGACCTGAAATAGCGAGGGTCTCTATACGGGGATGCTAGGCGTCCTTCTCCTGCTGATTACTAATATGACCAATGCGGCTAAAAAGTGTAAAAGGGTCCTTTACTTTACTTACTTAGTCACGTGTATTCACTGTACAGACAATCGTTCTCCAGAAAAGTCACAAGCTAAAGCTGGATCCGGATTATAGCGATAGTGTAATCATGCAAGAGGCTTTAGTTAAAAGCAAGAAGAGCATCTAGATCAATATCACTAGTTAGCAAACAAAAAATAACTACCAACCTGCCAGTCGGTCTCCCGTCCATACACACGTATATATCATGGTCTATGTCGTAGACATCGCTGGAGTCGCTCATTATGACGAGACCATCTGACGTCACAACCATGTCGTTCAAGTGTACAGGACGTCTGCCATTGACGGGCGTGTTGACGGAATATAACAGCCGGTAGTTTCCTGTAGAGATCAGTAAGTAATGGCTTAAACATTCACACAAACATGGGACTGCGCGTTGAAAATTTTTTAAAGATCTTCACTATAGATCCAAAATACGATCAGACATTAATGGGACATAAATGAGCGTGTAAAAGGATGACGAGGATGAGATACTATCGTGGGATCAATTGTGCGGGTATTGCATCGAAAGCGTCTCCTATTTGTGAAGAACAGAGGAATTATACCTTAGCTTTTTACATAACAACTCCATCATCGGACCTGCGTGATTACGCCCATTGAGCTACGCAACTCATCTGGACATTGCTTGGAGTCTCTTGACAATGAAATACCCAAAACACGTAGATAAAACATGACCAGACTAGACCCAATCTCAGCCAGCATGCATGTGCCGTACTTAATCATGACCTGGTCATGTCTTAATATGCTATTCTACAGATGTTGCACATCCCCCCATCGAGTTTATCTTTCCTGTGAAATTTTGTTTCCCATGCAGTGTATTCCTCCTCGGTCATTATGGGTGTGTCGGAGTCCTCCTCTAGGCTTTCTTCAGAGATCTGGCGAGATACTGGTCTCCCTTTGAATTTCTTGGATGTCATGGTTGGACTGCTGGCTTTAGCTTGAGATTTCTGGTCGGTTTTTGGTTTAGTTTTCTCTGGTGGCTTCTCTGTGGGTTTTCGCGTGGTTTCTGCTGGCTTGATTTGAGGTAATTCCTTTTCGGTTTTCAGTAATTCTCTTTCTGTTTTGATTGCTTGTAGAATGTTTTTAAATTTCCTTTTTCATCTGTGCTGTGTGCTCCATCTGTTGTTGGAGCTTTATTGTTCTTTCTTTAATGTCTACCAGCAGTTGTTCGTTGTCGCTTGTCGGCGTTGGCGTCAGCAGTGCCTTGACTTGTTTCTTCAGCTCGTCAATCTGTCATTGGAGGTGATCTTTTTCAGCTTCAGAGATGCACGTGGCTGTCTCGCACCTCCGCATTGCTTCCTTACATGGTGTCTTTGCATTTATGTTGATCTTTAAGACGTCTCTGTGTCTTTGGAGGTATGGGCAGCACAGGTATCTTGCTCTATGCCTGCCATGTCAGTTGCCACACTTTTTGTTGTCATTTGGCTCTCGGAAGTCATTGTCCTGTTTGGCTAGCGGACATTCCTTGAATGCATGGCGTTCGGCGCAGTATCGGCAGATCTTTGTTTTGCTGCGACATGCTGTTCTGTTGTGGCCGGCCCTCTGGCATCATGAACATTGTATTATTCTCGGAATGAATCGTTCCGCCTTGTTAAGCTTTCTCGTTCATATATACTGTGATCGGCATCTCGCCGCCGTCTGTTATCACCACCATTAAAGTTGTAGGAATCTTGGGGTATGTCAGAAGCCGTTCCGCCTTCAAGATTCGGATGTGGAGATTCTCCTGTTGTAGCTGCTTCAGGCTCTGGTTGTCTGTGAGCTCCACTTGGATACCTTTGACCACCCATCTGATCGTCTGTAGGTTGGTGTTTCGGACTCTGGTATCTTTCTCTTCTCTCAGCTTTCTCAATAGTCTTGGCTCTTGTCTATGATGGGTTGTCGTCAATCTTCCTCGTGGTAGCTTCATTTGAGGTTACTTTAGGTTCTGGTTCTTTGCTGCAGCTCGCAGGAAGTTTCTCTCATCTCGTCTTCTTTAAGGTCTGAAAGAGACCGCAAAAGAGAAGAGGAGGCGATCGAAAAGCTTCTACGGGCAATTCACAAACCACGAGACAAATAGACCAAATAAAGAGTCCTGATAAGGACTGCACCAAAGTCAAGCAAAACGCACAAGGAACCAATACTGACAAAAGAAACCACTGGAGGAGACAGACACAAAAGAAAACTTGCCGGCCAATCCCTCAACTGACGTCACAGGCAAAAACTCTACAAATCGATAAGCCAACTAACACTGGCTCAGTAAACGAAACAAACTTACCCGGCACCACGAAACACTACAAGCATAACCAAGCTACAGAGGCTAGTTAAACGATAGTGGAAAGTTTTGTTTTCTACAAATCGGAATCGGAATATCCCGCTGGTTTCTTGGTTTGGAGAGCGTAAGGGGAGTTCTGCAAAACGGTGGTAATTTGGCAGCATGTCTGGAGAAAGGTCTCAGCACCAACATCTCTCTGATTGGTGCAACCCCTTTGAATCACCAATGCGTCCGACTTAATAGTTAAAACTCAAGGTATTCCAGGGGATTCTCAAGCAGTCGACCAGCTAACTATGAAGCTAATAAGCTCAATTATCTTTTACATAGAATCTAGTAGCAACTTTCCTACATTATAGTTGTTATCTATGTGGCCTGATAATCGGGTGGCGTTACCAGTAGCCACTTATACACGAGAGATTATAAATGATACCTGATATTTATGTAGTATTACCTGTAGCTATACTACTACACTATAGCACAGACAGATCAGAGCGATGGGGACATCAGAGACTCAGAGACTCTCAGGTACCATTAAAGATACCCACTGTGAAAATATCATACAGCCCCATGATATCAAAATTATACCGAAAAAAAGACACCCTACCAATTCGCGATTGGTTAGGTACATCCACATGAGGGACAGGGAACTTACGTAGATGGCTGCTTTCTTTAACCTGAGCATCAGGACGTTATCAGTACCCCGGGATTGAGCGCACAGCTACGAGGGAAAGTTAATAAGTAAGTCACAAATGGCTGTAGAAAAGTAACTAACTGTGATAACAACTTGAAACCAGTTTATTTTTATACATACATTGCCCCTTTACTTTTGAACATAATTTCCACCAATATTGATGCACTTATCCCATCGTTTTATCAGTCCTTCCAAACTGGCTGCATAAATCTGCGTGCCCTGTTTTCATATACCTGAAATCCCACAGAACTGTGTGACTTACTTATTGACCCACCCTCGTAACTTTTTCTACCAAACTATGCACCGCTTTACGGGAAATCGCTAGGGACTAAGTCCACTGAAAACCCACCTTGGCGGGAGACATTTCGCCAATGACGCCAAACTTGAATGTGAAGTGAAAATGTGGTTTAGAAAACAGGGCACGCAGTTCTATGCTGCCTGGTTGGGAGGACTGATAAAACGATGGGATAAGTGCATCAATTTTTGTGGAAATTATGTTGAGAAATAAAGGGACAGTGCGATAAAAATAAACTGGTTTTAAGTTGATATCATAGTTAGTTGTTTTTCTACAGCCATTTGTGACTTACTTATTAACTTACCCTAGTATTTAACACCATTTCCTAAACCAGGCAAAGATCATTTAAAGCTAAATGAGTTTAGGATTATCACTCTGCAGACTACTTTAGTCAAGGCGCTGGAGAAGATCATTGTCGCTAAGCGTTAGCAATATTTAGAAAGGGAAAATCCGTCCCCTCGAAAGTTAAGGAATTCTACGTGGTCAAATGCAACCACTTTGCCTATGATGTTTATGAAGGGTTCCAAAACAGACCGGATACCGGCAGCACTCGATCTTGATGTCCTGTACAACAGTCAGATATATTTTGATGTAGGCTCTTATGGAGAAAAGAGCCTGTCCTTGATTGGTGAACTGGATTGCAGCAGTTCTGTATTATCGTAGAGTGGTTTCTCGGCTGGATACACGGACCTCATATCCCCCGTACTACCACTGGTGTCAGCAATTTCACCTGTACTTTTCAATGTGTATACAAGCAAGATTCAAAGCCTTGAATCATCAGGGGCTGGAAGGATATTAACATTTGCAGATGATGTTCACGCATATAGGCAGGGGAGGGACAGAAATCAATTAGCTCGGGAGCTGCAGGTGATAATGGACATAGTGATGGATTAGTGTACGGAGATGAATGCTGTCATTCCCCCAGAATAGGTGTCTGGTGGTTCTCTCTGGACAACAGGATTGTTAAAGCTGACCTCCCAAGACTCACATTAAATGGTAGACCTGTGAATAGAGAAAGCAGACTGAAGCACCTGGGAATTACTTTTGATCGTTTAAGGATCATGTTGAAGTGGTGGTTACAAAATGTCAAAGGGACTCAATAAACCGAAGTGTATGGCAGCAATGAACATGGGGCAGAAAATGCTATTTACACTTTTTCAGCACCTGATAATTTCAGTGGTAAAGTATGGATTGGGAATGTTCACTGCCTCAAAGTCCCTGCTAATGAAACTAGAGCGAATACAAAATGAAGCCATGAGGGTGATTGAAGCCATGAGGGTGATGTACAATGGACACCCAGAAAGTGTGTAGGCGATACATCCTGGCGTTGCCGACCATAGAGAACAGACGAAAGGTGTTGCAGGGAAGGTTATTCCTCAAGGTAGCTGCGGACAAGGAACACCCCTGTATGATTTCCTGGGTGCAGTCAAGGGCCAAAGGCTGCTAAGAGGAATATAATGGATGGCTCATGCAGACGATACCATAAGAGTGGTATACACACTTGAGAAGATTGGTCTTTCGGTTCACGAGTGCATTTTACTCGGAGACTCATGGGGGTCATCACTGGAGATACGGAGTTCGTGCATTAGACCGTGAGTTTAGAGCGTAGCCAGCAGGTCCCACATGAGCTGAAATTCAGCAATTAATTCATGACTACTCTCGTCCTGGCAATGTGATTATCTATACCGATGGCTCTATTTTAAGAGGCAAAAAAGTCCCGGGGATTCAATGCAACATAAAATGGTCGATGTCTTGTAAAGGAGAGCTTGGCTTGTGACATCACAACCTCAAGTCCGCGAAATGGAGGTGGAGGACTGCAGCTTTCCGATGGTTTGAGAACAAACTGTATTCGCATATGGTGATGGTAACTAATTCACAAAGCATGCTGGTAAAGGTGAAAAATGGCATGCTTCGCGCAGAATGGCATACATCGATTCAGAGGTCGCGGGTTGTGAGCATATTCTGGATCTTTTCTCCAGGACACTCTGGTGTGGTTGGAAATGAACGGGCAGACAGATTGGCTGGTGCCACATCACTGAGTGATGATATGATGCATGATAAGGCAGATGTGTTGAAGGCCCTCTGGGAGCACGTGGATAATGCAGTAAAGCAGATAGACTCATGGTGTGGAGAGAGTGCTGCGGCAAGGGGTGGTCAGTGGATCTGGTGGACAGTCGTCACTCAGAGGTAAAAATAGACGGACATATAATCAGATTGTAACTGGCACCATTAGTATTGGAACTCTACCCTGGCTGTTGAAGATGAGGGGTGACCGTTTATGGGAATGCTCCGAGTGCAGCGATGTCGGTTCTTGACTCTACTCAAACCTACACAGGAGGCTGTCTGTGAGGCTGATATTTGGTCAGTGTTACTTGTAGTTCTACTCCCATACAACAGGTTATCTATAAGACTATAAATTTTGGAGGTGTTATCTGTAGTTGCACCGTACACAAGAGACTACTAGACATCTAAATCAGTCTAAACTACAAAGTTCGGCAGTCGTGAAAAAGTTACATAATTCAGACCTGTTGTGTTTACACATGAGGACAACATCGATTTAATGCAGATATATGACCAATATATGAACTACAGTAGCGCAGTATTTAGTGCTCTTGTCAACATCCGGTGGTCGTGTATACACGCCACAGTTGAACAGGGAATTGTTTTAAAAACTAACCTTGTCTCACAGGTCGAGGCAGTCTAACATGGCCGCTATGAAATGTTCTGGTCAGTACAGGAGGCTGGCATTATATTGACCTTATTACCAAAGAGTGCTTTTGGGTCTATAAAATATGGGGTTGGCACCATATACCTAGTTTCTCCTAGGCGTGAAACAATCTCGTCTTAACTTAGGCAGCTTTCTTTAGCGTCATTATCATGTTCATTGCCCTCATGCTGGGATGTACCTCATTGATTCTTAAATCACCGCTACGCTCTAGTTCCCACGTGTGCATTTAACAAATTCACAAATGTTGACTGGCGTCAAGAAGTAGAAGACAAAGATAGAGATCGTCGATCAATAACTGTCAACGTGTTTAATTTCTGTCTTAATAACATCGGAGGCTCCGCAACAGTTCATAGTTGTCATGTGTATCGCCTATCGACATACTTGATAAGGACTCAGTTATAGTAAACTTAAACTTTTAGATGTCGCGAACGACCCCGTGAATAAAAAAATTTTTATGTATGTGTTTATATCAGTCGGTCAAATACCACAACATAACAAGGAATAACTGAAGCAGATTGTTGTATGCAGTACACTTTATTGTCCGCATTAAATAGACATGCTTCCCATTTGTCAAAACTACCGGCCCATACTGATTTAATACCTAAATTCACTAAATCAGGGGTGACCAACCCCTGGCCGCATGTGACCAGCCGGGAGTCATGTTGCGGTCCGCGAAGCTAGGTCAAATGAAGATACATGTTAACTTTATTGTACATATCACCAAAAGAACATTACATCATACGTCGTTGGTATAATATATTTTTAAATTATAGCTAAGAGAAATTTGAAATATCTCGCATTTTTGGAAAAATTCATAGATTTTTAGCTATTTGAAATATCCCGCTATTTGATACTCAAGTTTACTTAGTTTTTTTTTTGTCCGACGCTAGGTGTTGATAAAATTTAATATGAGACTTCAACTTCCGGTATATATGTTCTGTGGTCTTAGGCGTCTTCGGGAAGCTGGCAACGCTATCGGGCTCATACTCATAACTACTTTCAGTTCAGCTTGACAAAGTTCCGTGTTACTCTGTAGTTACGTTGTATTATCGCCATTGCGTCTGGGGAGATTTTGCGATCGACGTTAAATTCCAAATTTATCATATTTATAATAAGAGTTCAAACTACTTTAACCAAGTATCCTGTCTACCATATCGATTCTGTAGGTAAGTAAACCCTGAAACGTATTATTTATGTAATTTAAATTAATTAATAATTATTTATTAGTATTACCCGTGGTATTTTATTATTTTTTTTTCAGTTAAAAACGAAAACCTAACATGGTGTCAACTAGTAAAAACGTTGGACCAAAGAATAAAAGAATCACATAAGAATTAAGCAGTTTTCAAGACAGGTGGACTATAAACTATTTTTTTTTTCGTGGAAATTAAAAAAAAGCCCATATGCTTGATATACAACGAATCTGTTTCTGTTTTGAAAGAGTATAACATCAAACGGCGCTACGAGACTAAACATGCAAATAAGTTGATAAGTACAAAGGGCAATTTCGACAAGACCAAGTAAAGGACTTAAGAAAAACATTCTGCACAACAAACGATTTTTACTAGAGCGGGTTCAGAGTCAACACGCTATGTAAAAGTTAGTTATGCATTAGCCATGACACTAGCGAAAAAATCGAAGCCATATTCAGATGGTGAAATGGTTAAGAATGGTTGGAGAGCGTCGTTGAAATTCTGTGTCCAGAAAAGAAGAAAGATTTCTCAAAAATAATTCTGTCTCGTCAGACTACTCGTATTACTAGGCGTGTGGACATTGGAAAACATTGGATTGGCACCTTGCCGTCTTTACAGAAGATAGTTTGTGGTTTAAAAAGGCATAATAACTTTTACCCATGGCGGTAGCTAATGTGACTGGAAAGGCCAATTCGCGCTGTAAATGTTCGTTCACAGTGGGTTCATGTGAACACGTGGTTACTTCCACCATCATGCACCATCTTACGTCTCACACGCTCGGTGTGTGGCTTATCTGCAGTAATTTTCTCCTTTGTCTTTTTCAATTTCTGATGTTTGCCCTCCATGCAACACGTTAAGCGGCGACTTGCTCCCAATGTGCATTATCAATGCCTGTATCAATCATGTCCCGCTTACACATCTTTGTATCGTAGTAGAGGCCGACCCTGAGATCTCTTACTCATCTGTAATTCACCACAAAAGATGTTCTTTGGTATTCTACCACCATCCATCCTCCTAACATGTCCTATCCATCTAAGTCTACGAAAACTGAGCATGGAATAAACTGTTACACAACCTGATCTTTCGAATACTTCAGATTTTGTGATTTTGTCTAGCCACTTAATACCAAGAAATCTTCGCAGACACCGCATATGAAAGCTGTTTAAACGTTTGGTGTCCAGGTTTCACTGCCATAAAGAAGAGTACTAAGGACACAGACTTGATAGACAAGGACTTTTGTTTTGGCAGTAAGCTTCCTGTTCTCCCAGACTCTTTTTCTTAACCTGTTCATTGTTGCTGCTGCCTTACCAATCCGGATGTTGATTTGCTGATCTAGGGATAATTTGCTATTTACCGCTGATCCTATATATGTAAAATGGTCTACCATCTCTAGTTCGGCGTCGTCAATAGAGATTGATGGTACCCTATGCGCACCTTGCGACATAATCTGTATCTTCTTTTTGCTAATTGTTAAACCAAAATCCGAACAAGCATTGGAGAATGCAGATCGTAGACATTGTAATTCTTCCTCAGAGTGGGTCGCAACTGCAGCATCATCTGCAAAAAACAACTCCCTGATCAGTAACCTCCTAATTTTGGTTTTGGCCTTCAATCTCTGAGCATTGTAGAGGCCACCATCTGAGCGTGAGTGAATGTATATACCACCATCCTGATCACACAAGGAATATTCCAGTAGAAGTGAAAAGTATATTCCAAAGAGGATGGGAGCTAGTACACAACGTTGCTTAACTCCACTCTTGATTTCAAACTCTTCAGAAGTTGCACCATCAAACTTGATTATACCCTTCATGCCTGTGTGGAACAATTCCACTATGGACAGAAGAGTTGGTGGGCAGCCAATCTTCTTTAGTGCCTTGAACAGACCCTCACGACTGACCAAATCAAATGCCTTTGTGAGGTCGATGAAGGCAATAAACAGTGGTTGATTCTGTTCACGGCATCTTTCTTGCATTTGTCGCAATGAGAATATCATATCAATGGTAGACCGGTTCTGTCGAAAGCCACACTGTGATTCGGGGTAGAATTGATCTCCTAGGTCTTGAAGTCTGCGCAGAACAATTCTGGCAAATATTTTTCCAACAATACACAGAAGTGAAATACCCCTATAGTTGTTGCAGTCGCTCCGATCGCCCTTGTTCTTGTACAATGTTATGATGCTTGAATCTTTGAAATCCTGTGGGACTTGTCCTTCTCGCCAGCATAGCTCTATTAGATGGTGGGTATGTAGAGTGAGTGTGTCTTGCCCACTCCTGATAACCTCTATTGGAATCCCATCCTTACCTGGAGCCTTGCCAGATGCAAGTTCATTTATAGCATACTTAACATCTGTTATGGTGGGAAGTATGTCCAGGTGGTCAAGAGTTGGTAGAGCCTCTATGGCGTTAAGGCATCATCCGCTAGTTTGGTCTCACTTGAGTAAAGCTCCGAATAGTGCTCTACCCATCTTTTCATCTGCTGTTTCTTATCAGTGATGATTTCTCCAGACAACGTTTTCAATGGTGAACTTCTTTTGATCGTTGGACCACAGGCTTTCTTTATTCCTTCATACATGCTTCTTATGTTTCCCTTATCACTTGCGATTTGAATGGACTCACATAACTTGATCCAATAATCATTTGCACACTGCCTGGCAGCCTTTTGCACATCCTTCCTAGCTTGCTTTAGCTCACTCAGAGTGTTACCCGTTGGTCTTTCCTTGTTTCTTAGGAGAGCTATCTTCTTCTTTTCAATCAAGGGCTGCAGAGTCTCGCTGTTTGCCGCAAACCAGTCCTGCCTCTTATGATCCATAGTGCCGTAAACCCCTACGGCAGTTTTATAAAGAGATTCCTTAAGTTGACCCCACTTTTCATTTACTGTACACTTTTCTGGTGTATAAGTGAAAGCATCTTCAAGTTGCTGTTGAAACTGAAAGCACTTTTCAGGATTGTAAGTGTTAATAAAATTAATTCTGGGGCTAGATTTGTGTTTAGCTGTGTAGATTCTCTTTGGTCTCAGTCTAACCCTTGCAACAACCAAAGAATGATCCGTATAACAGTGAGCACTGTGGTAACTTCGAGTCAGTGATATAATGTTCATATTTTGTCTCCGTGTGATGATGAAGTCCAGCTCGTGCCAATGGCCGGATCTTGGATGTTTTCATGTGACCTTATGCAGCCCTTTTGTTTTAAAAAAGGAATTTGTACTACATAGATCATTTCTGGTGCAATGCTCCAGCAGTCTTTGCCCATATAAATGAAGTCAGATTTTGGAACTGCCTTGATCACGGAGTCTAACTCCTCATAGAACGAATCCTTCGCATCATTAGAGGAATCGAGTGTCGGTGCATATGCAGTAATGATGGTGGAAAAACCACAAGATGTTGCCAAGCGCAGGGATAATAGTCTTTCATTTCTTCCTGCTGGAATTTCTATCATTCCCAGTAGCGAATTCTTCACTGCAGAGCCCACACCATGTTGCCTTTTTTCTGCCTGCCCTCTACTCTTCCAAAAAAGGCGTAATTGTTTTCCCTGAGTGACCCTTCCTCAGCGAGGGGAGTCTCCTGCAGGCCAGCAATATCAATGTTAAGATGATTGAGTTCGGCATCAATCACAGCCGTTTTTCTCACCTCGTCAATATTGGTCAAGTCAGTGGAGAATCCTGGACAAATGGTTCTCACGTTCCAGGTTGCAAGCCGTAGCTTGAGGTTTCTATATATATTTTTATTAGTACCTGGTGCATTGGTTTTACAGCCTGCGATTCAGATTTTGTCCTAGCTCCAAGCACTCATTGAAGCAGACAAGCTGTGGCGGATCAGCACCCAATTTATCGGGGGCTGCCTAGCTTGAGGCGGGAGTTAGCTGATCAGTGACACCTGTAGGTATCTCCCACCGTCAGAGGCAACGCGTGGCGCCCCATGTCTACGCCAATTGACAGGGACTTATAACCCGTAACAGTTGCCTCTCGCTTTGATTCCGAGATCGGTTAAGACCAGGGATGGAGTTATTGCCTCTCGATAGCACAAAGCCTGGACTAAAATATAGAGATCATGTGTTGCCCATGCAGCATGATCCCTCTCTCGGCCTGCCTAGTTCACTCCAGAGGAAATGTAACCCCTCTACATCTGGAACAAGACAAGCTGCAGAAGCTGCCGAATCTCGCATGTCGGAGCTTCGATCCTATACCAGCCGCCAACCAAGGCTTAGGGCCTGGTCTGCCCTGCCATAACATTTTGTCTTTAGGTGGCATTTCCTCGCACCAGGGTAAGGCTTGTACCCTCCCAATTGCGCTCTTCCGCCCGAAGCCGTTGGCACAATGCGGTGTGTCGGGTTTTGTAAGCGCCGAAATTGGAAAACATAGTGAAAATAATTTGAAAAGTCGAGCATCCGAGTTTATATTTTATGCTCTAGCATTGGATAACAGCATAGATATAGCAGATACTACCCAACTGGCAATTTTTATCAGGGGTGTTTATGTCCATTTTAAAAAGACAGAAGAATTACCGGCATTGTATCCACTTAAGGACACTACTAAGTCGCGAGATTGGTTAGAGGCAGTTACATCGACATTGAATCGCTTTTCGTTACAATTTAACAACTTATCGGGCTTAACAACGGATGGTGCTCCAGGAATGGTTGGAAAATACGAACGTTTGGTAAAATTGATTGAAAATGAGGCCTCCAAAGTCGGTAATACTTGAATGCAAAATTTTCATTGCATTATTCCTCAGGAGAATTTATGTTCGAAGTCCCTCAAAATGGACCATGTCAAGAGAGTGATCTTCATTAAGTCGAACGAGTTAAGTCACCGTCAATTCCAAGAATTTATTAAGTCTTTGGAATCAGATTATAATGTCGTTTCATTTTATGCAGAAGTAAGATGGCTGACCTGTGCCGAATTTTTGAAAAGAGTTTGATTTGCAGCAAGAAATACAAAATTCTTTGCAAGCAAGTCAAGAAATTGAAGACAAAGTGTGAGTTTCCGACTTTGCATTTCTGGTAGATATAACTAGTAACCTTAATGACGTTAATACTTGCCTACACGGGAAAGATCAATTAATTAATAAGATGTATGATCATATTTTTGCATTTCAAATGAAATTTGGTCTTTGGGAACAACAGTTGAGGACTAAAAACTTTACTCACTTTCTTACAATGTCATTGCAACCAGACGTCACACAGGAGGCGGCGGATAAATACGCTATTATGATATCTGACTTAAACCTCGAATTTGAAAACCGATTTCAGGATTTAAAAAAAAAAAAACAAACATCATGTGCTTTTTTGTGCATTTGCAACGCCATTCGCAGTAGACGTGCATTTATTACCTGGAAGATTACAGACGGAACATTGTGAAATGTGTTGTGATACTCAGTTAAAGGAGAAATTCCATCAAGTTAGTTTGGAAGAGTCATATGAAACGAATTTGGACAAGAATAAATATCCTGCGTTTTACAAACATGCTCTGAAGCTGGTTTCGCTATTTGGAAACACTTATGCGTAAGACCAGCTTTTTAGTCGCATGAAGCACATATAATCACAAGTGAGAACACAAATAACTGATGTTCATTTGGAAAACTGCGTGTAGCGACAACATCAGTCGAGATCAATTTTGATGCACTTAGTTCTGCAAAACAAAGTCAGATGTCTCACTTTTAAATATTTTTAAATTGTCTAATAAATATGTTTGATTCTCAGTTATGTTGTATTTTCTTTAAAATAAATAAATATACATATTTCTTGTTTGTTTTTTTAAACATTAAACCAGGCAAGCGTTTGACCACGATTTCACCTATTGAGAAGCGACGACGTGGTCAAAGCTGTAGCACGCTAGCTTGTTTGCTTTAATTTTTTTTTTAAATAGGTGCGTGGCCCGGCAGGAAATATTATTTCTGAAATTTGGCCCGCCTGCTGAAAAGGTTTGCCACTCCCGCACTAAATGTTTAAGCTATATCCCTAAAGTCAAATATTCTTTATCTTGACGTGAGGCTTGATCGTAGCCTGTCCTTCAGAGATCGTGTCGATTATGTCATAACGAAAGCTCGAAAAGGTTTGTCAGCAATGAGAGTCATGGCAACTGCCAATATCGAGCAAAGACTGCTAATACTTCTGTTCCAAGGACTGGTGCTTTCACGCATCGAGTATGCCCTGGCCATCCTCACTGTCAGCCCTACACAGATTGGAAGACTTTAAAAGGTACAAAACGAAGCCATGTGCATCATTTTGGGTTGTACGAGAAACACCAGCTGTGTAGCAATGAGATACCTCCTTGACTTCCCGACAATGGAACATAGGATCAAGATCTAGAGAGCTCGTGCATACTTAAAAATAAGTGCAGATGAGCAGCACCCTCTGCATGACGCTATATTCAGAGAAAAGGGTGACAGGCTAAAGAGGGGCAAATCATGGATGGGTCGGGCGGAAGATGTCGTCAGACAGGTCTGCAGTCTTACCAGTATCAACCCCGGAAAGGAATGGGTGCCGGCGCCTCCAGCTTTTAAGTGCACTTTCTCCTGCATTATCACACTCGAAAGACGGTGCAGATAGCAGAACCCTGCCGCTGTCAATGCAGAGGTCAACGCGCTCATCTATGAACACTCAGATAGCCCCGAAGTGCTCATCTATACAGATGGATCTGTTGTAAAGCAGCAGAAAAGTGCGTGGGCATTTACAGCCCGTTCAGCGGGCCGAACCGTTCAAGAATCCAGTGGTGCTCACTTTATGACCACGAGCAGCATGACGATGGAGGTGATGGCAGTAACACAGGCTTTCATATGGCTGGAATCACAGCATTATACTAACGTGTGTATACTAAGTGATTCAATGAGCATGATTCAGAAGGTCGAAGCTGGATCTGTACGTAGACAGTGGACTGAGTCGCTGCGGAAGTCTGTTGTCCGTAAAGTCACCTTCATCTTCGTCCCGGGACATGCGGGAGTCGATGGAAATGAACGAGCTGACAAACTGGCTGGCTCTGCACCCCCTGTAGATGGCCAGCCCATGTATCGTGCCGATGTTATTAACGTCCTCAAAGATATGGCGAGAGCAGAGGACTTTGACGTCAGTGAATCCACATCGCTGTCCCGGATGAAAGACTTGGGAGTAAGAATCGGCACAGCCAGACGCGAGAGGTACATCGGGAAAACAAGGCCAACCAACACAGAACTGGCACTATTAGCCACCGGACGTTGATCTGAGCATCTATGGACATGTCCGGAGTGCAATGAAGACACCCCAACTTATAACTGACAACTGATTCTTTATTTTCAAGACGATATCGAGGTTTCTTTGATTTAATTATTCTTGTGTGCTTGTTTTCCCCCTTCTTTTCTTTGGCAGCTTGCTGTGAACTCAAGCATAGTCCACACACTTACTACTACTACTACTACTACTACTACTACTACTACTACTACTACTACTACTACTACTACTACTACTACTACTACTACTACTACTACTACTACTACTACTACTACTACTACTACTACTACTACTTCTACTACTACTACTGCTGCTGCTGCTACTACTAATAGTTGCTACTACAAGGGTGTGCAAAAAGCTGGTTTTTGTGTGGGGCTATCTTTCCTTATTATCAATGTCTCCCCCCCCCCTCCCCCTCCCCGCAATGCTTCCCACAAATCAGGCAAATCAACTCCGTCTTTTGAATTACTTGTAATCTTACTTACATCCCCAGACCGATATGTGAAATGAACCACAGTCATTAACATAAGTAAAATCTCAAATATCATTCATACCATAATAAAGCTATATAGGCTTAACAGTCAGGCGTCTGATATCATACGTGTGGACATGAGTAACTAACATGTCATGCTAAGTGCTATAAAAATAAGAATACCACAGTCCTACCAGTTATAGGGTGGACAATGAACAATCCTCTGAACGTGTCCAGTGCCAGAAGGTGACCATTGGCCGGATACAGCCGTAAACTTGTCAATTGACCACACTGGTATCTGTCAACTGTTTCATCGGAGTATGTAAACAAAAGTAATCGACAATGAAACACGAAACATTGGTAATTATATAGCCATCTTTACACGCCAGAAGCCGATGCATATGGTGTAGGGGTAGGGAACGTGAATCATAATCCCACATAGAGCGTTCAAAATCATCTGCAGGCGATTGGTAACGGATCGCCTTGTGTTGAACTGTAACAATGGTATGAGTGCCGGTCGTTCAGAGAGAAATGGCAAACTACTAAATGTAAACTTGCTTTGTAAAGCACAAACTGTCAAACCATACTGGGGTGGGTTGTGGCGTCCTGTAAAGAACATGCAACTAACTTTAACACGCCAACCACCCGGTGTTCACGGGGTTGAATCCATTTCAGGGCAAATTTTGATGACATCGCGTGGGTTTCCAGGACGACTCAGCCTAAAATGGGTAAATTGAAACGTCTTGGGAATTAAAGGAGGTCGACATGATACTGCCCACATCAATCACCCAATGACGATGGGTCTAGCACCATATGCCGTGCGGACAATAAGACGTGTGAAAGCGCCCTTTGCTCTACTGGTACAGTCACTTGGACAGCCCATTGTTTCCGTCAAGCAAAGAAAACAGCACCTTCACAATGTCCCTTGAAGATGGCCAACCCATGGATCGTGCTGATGTTATTTCAGAGCCACGATAGCGTAGTGATGATCTCCAGGGCTTCTATGCGACTTTCTAGTTGCTTGTTCAATATCCAGGACTCCGCGCCATACAGTAGAGTTGAATATACGTAGCATTTGACAATTCTCATTTTAATGCGTTATTAATCTCTCTAGATGTTAATACTGATTTCATGCCGCTGAAAGCATTTTTGGCCATTCCTATTCTCTTTTTGATTTCTATTTCACTTCTGCCATCATCTGTTATTATATGTCCAAGAAACTATGATAATTAGCAGTGAAAAGGAAAGATCATCAATGAACATCACAGTAAACAGGCAGATACTCTTTAAGAGAAACGTGTTACTTGTTCTAGTATCTGCCTGTTTACTGTGATGTTCATTGATGATCTTTCCTTTTCACTGCTAATTATCATAGTTTCTGTGTTTTGGATGTTAATATCTAAGCCACATTCTGCACTGTGCCTGTTTACTTCTTCCACTAGGTCTTGCAACTCTTGCTCACTTTCTGCTAGTAACACGGTACCATCAGCATATAAGATTGTTTATGATTCTTCCATTGATGTTGAGTCCGGGCATTTAAACTTGTTTAAAAATTCTTTCTGTGTATAGGTTGAAGAGGCTTGGGGACAGTACACATCCCTGCCGTACTTCTCTTTTTATCTCTATAGATGTCGAATAGTTATTACCGCATCTAATAGACGCCACTTGTTCCCAATACAAGTTACAAATAATTCTGATGTCTTTTCCGTCTACTTCTATATATTGAAGGCACGTAATTAGTCGTTCATGTTATACTCTATCAAAAGCTTTCTGGTCTTCTTATATATAAAAAAGGATGTGGGTGTGTATGTCCTTTATGCGTTCGCGAACGGCCCATCCGATTGAGATGAAATTTTCTACACGTCTTCCTTTCATTCCAGCGCAGCCAACTGTGATATTTTCTTTTAGTGTGAAATCGGCTGCTTACTTAATATTATTTAATTTTTCATTTTACATTGTAATTTATATACAGCGAGGGGACTTAACTCTAGAAAAGTTATTTCAAGGGGCATAACTTTTAATAACATTGCTGTATAACCTATAGTCATATTGTTGCATCGTTTTCAAAGATTTATAAACTCTTTGTCTGTAGTTATGTACCGGCATATGAGTTATAATAAATAATGATACAATCTTTAAGGCATTTTCAAAGTTTTCATAAAAATAATGCATAATGCATAACATTGTAACTCATCTTTTTATGCTTACGAAGTTATCTACAGTCATGCAGGTGATTAGAAACGGTTTTCATTAGAAATAATGGATGGTGTGTGGAAGGACATTCTTTTAAGTTACTTTATTTTGTTGTATGAATTTAATGAGACGCTACCCGCCAGGAGCTGGGCGAAGCCACGCCGGGTCAGATAGATAGACAGACCCACCTTTTCGCTGCAGTTATCTACAGGCATATGCGTTATAATCCTCCTCCTCCTCTCCCCCCTCCTCCTCCTACCCTCTTCCTCTTCCCCTCCCCCCTCTCCTTCCTCCTCCTCCCTCTTTCTCCTCCTCCTCCCTCCTCCCTCCTCCTCCTCCTACCTCCTCACCCTCCTCCCTCCTCCTAATCACTCCTCTTCCTTCCTCCTCCCTTCTCCTCCTCTCTCCTCCTACTCCCTCCTCCTCCCTCCTCCTCCTCCTACGTACCCCCTCATCCCTCCTCCTCCCTCCTCCTCCTTCTCCTCCCTTTTTCTCCCTCCTCCTCCTCCCCTTACTCATCCCTCCTCCTCTTCCCTCTTCTCCTCCCTCCTCATCCCCTCTCCTCCCTTCTCCTCCTCCCTCCTCATCCTCTCTCCTCCTCCTCCCTCTACCTCCTCCCTCCACATCCCTCCTCCTCCCTCTTCCTCCTCCTCCTCCCTCTACCTCCTCCCTCCTCCTCCCTCCTCCGCCTCCTCCCTCCTCCGCCTCCATCTCCCTCTCCTCCTCCCTCCTCCTCCTCCCCTCCTCCTCCTGCGTTCTTCTCCTCCCTCATCCTCCTCATCCTCCTCATCCTTCCTCCTCCCTCCTCCTCCCTCCTCCTCCCTCTTCCTCCTCCTCCCTCCTCCCCCTCCTCCTTGCTCTCCTCCTCCCTCCTCCTCCTCCTAATCACTCCTCCTCCCTTCTCCTCCTCTCTTCTTCCTCCTCCTCCCTCCTCCCTCCTTCCCCCCTCATCCTCCCTCCTCCTTCTCCCTCCTCCTCCCTTCTCCCCCTCCTCCTCCCTTATCTCCCTCCTCCCTCCTCCTCTTCTCTCCTCCTCCCCCCTCCTCCTCTTCTCTCCTCCTCCTCTCTCCTCCTCCTCTCTCCTCCTCCTCCCTCTACCTCCTTCCTCCTCCTCCCTCCTCCTCCCTCCTCCTCTTCTCTCCTCCTCCTAATCCCTCCTCCTTCCTCCCTACTCCTACTCCTCCCCCCTCTTCCTTCCTCCTCCTCTCTCCGCCTATTTCTTCCTCCCTCCTCCTCCCTCCTCCTCCCTCCTCCACCTCCCTCTTCCTCCTCCCAGCTTCTACTCTTCCTTTTTCTTCTTCTGCTGCTGCTGGTGCCGCCGCTCCATTTACCCAAGTTAATTGTTGGGGAAGATGTAAAGATCTTTCAAGAGCTCTTTCTAATGCTTTTTGTAAGTTGGTCTTCGTTTATCTAAGGTTGTTCTAACTGCAACCAATAAATGATTACACAGACAGACAGACAGACAGAGAGGGAGGGAGGGAGGGACAGACAGACAGACAAGACAGACAGACAGACAGACAGACAGACAGACAGACAGACAGACAGACAGTCGGGAACGGGAACTTATATGACTACTTATATGAATTAAATGAGATGCTCCCCATCAGGGGCTGGGCGAAGCCGGGCCGGATCAGACAGACAGACAGACAGATAGGCAGACAGACAGACAGATAGATAGTCGGGAACGGGAACGGGAGCTTATATGACTACTTATATGAATTAAATGAGATGCCCCACAACAGGAGCTGGGTGATGCGGGTCAGACAGACAGACAGACAGACAGACAGACAGACAGACAGATAGTCGGTAACGTAAACGAGAACTTATATGACTACTTATATGAATGAAATGAGATGCTCCCCACCAGGGACTAGGCGATGCCGGGCCGGGTCTGCTAGTAGTCTATAAAACAAACATATATACTTTTTGAACTTCTAAATATTTTTCAATTAACATCCTCAAACAGATAATTGCTTCTCTGGTGCCGCTGTGTTTGCGGAACCCAAATTGTTCTTCAGCTACTTCCTTATCTATTTTATGTTGAATTCTTTCTTGTATGACCTTGAGTAGTATTTTAGTTATGTGGCTCATTAAGCTAATAGTTCTGTAATCCTCACTCTCAACAGCTCTTGGCTTCTTCGGTAGTGTGATGAAAATGGATGTTTTCAAATCCTTGGGGATGTACCCTGTATTATATATATATATCGTTACATAATTCTGTGATAGTTTCAGTGCCAAAGCTGGATAAGGATTTTATCATCTCTGCTGTTATCTTGTCAGGACCTGCAGCCTTTCCTTCTTTCATCTTTTTAAATAGCCTTTTCTACTTTAGCCCTTTAATATTTTTGGTCTATCGTGAGTATTATACAATGTTGGTCTATTGCCCCTGTTGTCCCAGAATAAATGTCAGTGTTATTAATTATAATTTCTCAATTTTTTTCCTCTGATGCAACCGTTTCCTGTTATATTATTTTTCTTCTTTGTAAATCTTTTTATATGTTCATGTAATTCTTTCGAGTTGTGTTTTATTTCCAGATCCTCTATTTCTTTACAGTGTTTCTGCAGCCACTCCTCTTTGGCAACTCTGCACATGTGACGTATTTCTCTATCTACTACTATGTACTCTGGATTGTTCTTTGCTTTCTTTCTTTGAGACATTTTACTCAATATTTCATTGGTTATCCACAACTGTTTTTTCTTATTAATCTTCACTGGCAAGGTGGCATTTGCAATCCGAATACTGGTTTTTACACTTTCCCATTTTGTATTAATTTTATCCTCGGGATTTTCACGTCGATATTGTTCCATACTTTCAATGATTAGCCCATAATATCTATTTTTGACTTTAACTAGGTATAGTTGACTTATTTCTAGTTGTTTCAATGCTGATATATCTACTTGAGGTGTCTTCGATTTCCTTATTCCTGGGTTTGTAAGCTTTATTTGTAATTTTAAAACTACAGGATTATGATCAGAGTTGATATCAACACCAGGGTATGTTTTGTCATGTTAAACATTGTTTTTAAATCTATTTCTAATCATAAAGTAGTCAATTTGGTTTCTTGTTCAATCTTCAGGGCTTTTCCATGTATACAGTCTCCTAGGGCTATGATGGAAAAATGTGTTGCAAACAATACGATTTTTTTCCTCACAGAACTGTATCAGCCGGTCTCCTCTGTCGTTTCTGTTTCCTATACCATATTGCCCTACTATCTGCTTATATTTATTTTTTCCGACTTTTGCGTTCATGTCTCCCGTGACAATTAAGACTTCTGATGATTTTACAACTTTCAGTGTTTGTTGTAGATCTTCATAATATTCTTCTAGCTGTTCATCATTATAATCAGTTGTTGGAGCATATGTCTGAAGAATTACTTTGTTGAACGGTCTTGCCTTAATTTTTATAAGTATCATCCTATCTTTATGAGTCCAGAATCCACTAATATTTTTCTCTAAATCTCGTTTTACTAAATTTCCTACTCCTCTCTCGTGATGATTGCCTCCTGAATTAATGAATACGTAAGCTTCTCTCCTTATATAGCTTGTATCTGTCCATCTTGTTTCAGATACGCCTAAGATATCTAAATTCATGTTTTTTGCCTCTACAATAAGGTTATCGAACTTCCCTGCTTGATATTATGTGCGTACGCTCCAGGTACCAATTCTCAGACTTCTCCTTCTACTTTTCAGGTAGGTATTGACAGAATGCATCCTTTCAAAAGAATTTGGGATGCAGTCGTCATTATGCACTTCCTTATTCACTATAGGAGTTGTCTCTTCCCTGTGAATATTTACAACAGGCTCATCTCCAGGGGGCCAAGAATTACCCGTATCGCTTTTTTCTTGTTGTTGAATTACCATTGCTGTCTTTGGGATATTACATGGTGAGGAACCAATCTCTTCCACGATGGCCAGCCATGTTCACTATCGAGTCCTGAACACGCCTCATGTGTGCCACACACTCTTCTGTTTCGTTTTCGAAGCCGTTGATCTATTTAGATTCATCCGCCTTCTCCACCGTCCCAGTCTTTGTGTACTAGGGATGGACATTCCCTTAGTAGGATATTACCCTTACTTCACACATGCAGTTAAGCCAATCAGCCAAGACTGTTGCCCGCGGTGTGGCCACCGCCGTACACAAGCGTTATTCGTGGAGCCATGCATGAGCTAGGTAAAAAGATGGTAACCAAACAGGATCCTGGTCTATCCCTTGGGATATGGCTGCCACTCACCGTGAGGCACTATCCCTCTCTCTTTACCCTACACCACTTGGCAATATAATATCCCTATAATAATAGTAAAATCCGGCCGGTAGTGTGTGTGGGCACTACTGAGCGTAATCTTGCCAAGAAATCAACATATAGCTGAAAGATGCTGGTGTTGACAGCGATGTCCTGTAAAGGATATGCAAAAAAAAGTGTGGGCAGGGGTGGGGTAGGCCGACGTGGGGGTGGGGTGCAGTGGCAGCGGCGAAGGGGTGGGGCGCGGGGGTGTCGGCGCATGGGGTGGAGCGAGGGGGTTTGAAACCTCAAGCCGCGATAGGTGTCATATGAAAACCGTAATAAGTTAAAGGGTAAATACGGCCGTTATATGATCTGTAGCGGGTCGTTGTGGGTTAAACACTAACATCTTACGGGTTTCAGATCTTTAAATGAAAACCTTAAAAAAGTAAAGATGTTCGGTATTATTGGTTGTAGTTGGTATGGCTTAGTGTCATCGTTGTTAAAGAGTGAGTGAGTCGAGTAAAGGTTAGATAAGTGCTTCCGATCTCTTCATTGTTCTCATCTTTTCATCTTTTCATTCTTGTCAATCCGTTCTTATTCCTTAATGTAGTCATTTTAGCGTCTTCTCCGTGATTATATGTTGAGTTTTGTGTATGCATGTGTTTGCTGATGACGGCTAGTCGCCGCAACGTCCTTTGATTTCTGTAATTGATTTATGTAAAGCTGCATTACTTTGTGTTATTTTGTATAGGTTATCTTATTATTCATCATCATATCAATCAATCAATCAATCATCATCATAATGAAGTACCCTGACAGCTGTCGTAGGCGTTCATGGCTCTTCACAGATCTCGGTCTCTGGTGTTCTGGATCAATTCTGCTGAAGATATTCCTTCATGCTACCGTCTCAGTCCATTCAGCATAATTTCTCTTGGTCTGCTTCGGCCTCTCTTCCCCTTGATCTTTCCAGTTGTTAAAATGTTCTCCAATGCCTCTCTTCTCATCACTTGACCATAGAAAGTCTTTGTCACTTTCTTATTGTTGTATATAATGTTCTAGTGTCATTACCCTCTTTAAAGCAACCGTTGTTAGTTACTATGACAGTCCAAGGAATTCGCAACAGTCGTCTCATTAACCACATACCTGTTGCTTCCAAGTTCTTATTATTAGAGACTTCTAATACTGTATTTCATAGCCGCGATAGCGTAGTGGCTTCCATGCTTTCCTGCTTGTCTGGTGGTCATGTGTTCAAAACTCCTGGAGGCGGCGGTTTTTGTGAAAATGATCCCGCTGAAACCAAGCCGACAACTAGGCTGAATGCTAACAGTACAGAGTATTTTCTTATTGCCCGTGTGTTCTGGTTTTGTAGTGTTCATGTACAGAGAAGCTGAGATATTTACTCCCTTCGGCCGACGTATTCAACTTCAGCAGAATATTTTTGGCTCCAGATCCGCTTTCCTTCTGCAGTCATTAGTCTCTCAACCTGCCTGCACCGTTGCACTGTTCCCATAATCAGCATCTAGAGATGGAGTAGGTTCACTGACCCTGGCTCAAGAATCCGCGCTACAGTTTTCTATCTTTTATGATCAATGTGACTAAATGAGTCAATCAACATTGTCAATACACATGGATAACGTTTGGCATCTCCGTGTCACGAAAAACACCGTGATTAACCAGTTGATGAGAATAAAGGCATTCTGATTAACGGGATGTTTTCACAGCCACAACTATTTTAACAAACAGAGAGAACAAATCGGATGTCAAAAATCCCAGGACGGTCAAAAGTAACAGCTGCAGATGTTTACTGAGGAGGGAGTGATTGAGATGAATCAATGCGCCGCCCTTTACAGTTCATAAACAGGTCGGATTCAAGCGGAAGTGCCCGTCTCGGGAGAAAACAGTCCGTCTGTCATTTAGAATTTCCCGACATCAAACGGAATGTCGGTTTTGCTTGTCACCACATGACAGAAAGTTGTGGGTTTGTTATTGGAAATATTGGGACACCTCTAGGACATCAACAACGTCACGTGAACAATTCAAGGCTGTTTGAAAAACCATGATTGGGGGAGAGAGTGTAACTCAAACAATGGATTTAGGCGGACGTGCTTTGGCACTACAGTTAGGGAGTGGAATAATATCTACCGTGTGCGAATTTGGTTAATTTAATTTTACACGTGCCTGTCATGGCAAATGTAGATGTGATTTGATCTAACTGCGGTGTTGCCTAAGGTTCCCTCTGGTCGGGATGAAGCACACAGAATCATTGAAAAATCCGATTCCGGATAAATATTTGGTGCAGGAAGATGGGCCAGCAACTTTCTCAATGGGTCTATGCTAGAAGAAGTTGATAAACATTGCTCGGTGGAGCTGAATTGTATAAGTATCCTACATGAGTGCATACCATTCGTTAACACACCTGAAGTGATGGATGTTCAGTCCACGTATTACTAGATCAGTAGGAACTGATGTTCACATTAGATAAAACCAAACATTGAAGTGTAGTTGTTCCACGTATCAAGGAAATCATAACTTTCAGACAATATCTAGAAAATAAAGAAATCTATTTTAGTCTAGATACAATGACTGTTTAAGAGTGAAAACTATAGAACAATTCGCAAGAAGGAAAAACGTCATGTTCACAGGACAGTGTTCCATGTTTTTTCACTGCGCAGGAATTATGAAGTCTGAGTTTCTATAAACTATTAGGAACAGTTTTTTTTTTGTTAGGAACAAAAATAGTATCGTTCACGGATTATAGATGTGAATGGGAATCAGATCTCATGGTCATCAGAGCTCCTGGAGGAGGACATGTCTGGAGAGAAGGACACGACTTCGGTGAGGTCCATTGTGCTGATTCTTGTGATGTCGTGTAATCCTTGCCATGATGAGTGGACTCTGATCATGAACTCTGTGGTCTGACCTATACATTTACATTAGAATACACGACACACATTTTCTTCGCATACACGTCTCATATACGTTACACTTTTCTTTTAATAAATTAATCTTTATTAATTTTTAGAAGCAAGAGTTGTTGAATATGTTGCGTTGGGGAAGTATGAGAGGGGGCATAGTGCGACAGTGAGAGAGGGAGAGAGAGAGAGAGAGAGGAAAGGGTGTCCACGGGCTGATGGAGTGTGTTGGACGGAAGCTGGTGGATTCTCCAGGATATTGATAGGGGAAAAAAAAATTATAATGTGGGTGTTGACTCCCCTCACTCCAGGGACGACACTTTAAAGGAAGACACGACACTCCGGTGCTATAGAGTTCGTTCACTATGCTGACATTCTCCAGTGTATGATCTACAGACTAAGACTAGGGCTCATATGGAGGTGGTGGTATTTAAGTGATCCATAGTGACGTAGTAATATTAGTGAAGTAGTAATATTTTATTTATTGCGATTAAGTCTTTACAATTATATTTTTTATACGGTTAATCATTAAATGATAATATTTCCAGCTCACCGCAGCCTGGGGTAGCCAGATTGGCAATGAGAAGTGGTGGGCATTTAGCCAGGTCATAGATCTTGGCGTCCACAGTACTGGCATACAAGTGACCTGTGGAGATAACAACAACAACAAATTGCAACACAAAGCATGGTACACAGTATTATGCGTATTTTAAAGACGTCTTTAAACACTGCAGGTGTGGCAGTAATATAAAATGTCCATTCATCTAAAATAAAATAAAAAAAATCATAGTTTTTGTGTTTTACATTTGCAATCAATTTTACATTTACAAGGCGGCTGTGCCTTTGGGTTGTGAATGCGTTTCAAAATTTCGCATACCGGACTGGAAATTAGCTGGAAGAGATTTGGAAGCGGATCGCCTTGCGTTGTTTTTAAAAATAGTATGATCTTCTGTGTTTCAGAAAGCCATATCACAAAGCGCCAAACGTACTGAGATTGTGACATGAAGGATAAAGTAACTTTTAATAAATATAATTACGAGTGATGAAGTTTATATCATCATCAGGTGTCGTCTCCGCATAGGCTGTCAGGTGTCACATGTCTTCTAATATCCAACTATCGATTTTGTTCTGCCCACATGTAACATTGTCTTCCTTTTGCACGTGTCTTATTCACTTCTCGCTCCAGCACATCCTTTACCTGGAGCCGGGGTGGTGTAGTGGCTAGACGTTCGCTAACCTGTCCGATTAGGATGGGTTCGAATCCGCAACATGGTGGATTTTAAAAACAATTAACATGGGCTGGCAGGTCGACCCAGTTTAAAATAGGAAATGTCTTGGAAGCATAGGCGGTTAGCATGATGCTGACGTCATCACTCAGCAAATGCCGGATGGTTTTTTGTAAAAAACATGTATCTAGTACAAAGGCGTGTAGAACACGGTCCTTTACGTTTATTATTTACATAGTTTCAAGAGACGGAATGGCTAGAAACTCTGGCCACATACAAATAGATAATATGACCATTAAAAGAACGGAAACATACAAATACCTGGGTACGATCTTCAACTGCTCCAACATCATAAGGGAAGAAATACAAACTAGAATCAACTCTGGAAATAAGATATACTATGCACTACAACATCTACTAAAATCAAAGGCGCTATCTCGTAACACCAAAATTACAATATACAAAACACTGATCGGACCAGTTGTGCTGTATGGCTCTGAAACCTGGAGTACAACGAAAGGAGACGAAACCTTGTTACAAACCTTTGAGAACAAAATTTTAAGACGCATCTTTGGACCCATTAGGGATACACAAAGTGGAGAGTGGAAAAGAAGAAGTAACAAAGACATTTATGATCTGTTTAAGTCCCCGCTAATCACTGGTATCATGAAGGCTAATAGACTACAATGGCTGGGGCATATAGAAAGAATGGAAGATAATAGGGAAACAAAACTCGCTTACACTCGGGAAATAAATGACCGTAGACCCCGAGGTAGACCAAGAAGGCGGTGGAGAGATAATACATGTACAGACCTACAAGCACTTGGAATCAACGACTGGCAAGAGAAGGTCCACCAGAGAGACGAATGGAGACGGATTGTATTTGCAGCAAAGAACCTCAATGGCTCGGAACGCTGAAGAAGAAGAAGAAGAATTTACATAGTTTAATTAAAAGTTGTGTCTCCTTATATAGATACCGTCACCCAACGAGTGCCAGTTGATCTATAAACATATGAGACTAGAATCGTATACCCAATACTCCTCACTGCATAGAATATGGATATAAGTTGCTACAGTAGCCTTTTGCAAGGTGAAAAAATACTCACCAATACAAAGATTTCAATTACAGTAAGAAAACGATTGTTGATAAGCAATATAGAACCTATACAATTATTTAGATATGAAACTTGGGCAATTGGCAGACAAGATGAAAAACATCTAATGGCAGTAGAAATGTGATTTTTGAGCAACATGCAAATAATACTACCATCATCAGCCTTGCCGGCTGGCGTACGCGAGCTTGCCCCTCCTATCTCCGACGGCATGGATTAAATCGTATGTTGACTCTCTTCCGTGCCATGAATAAGACTGTCAAGAATTGTCTCACGTTGTCTTCCTCTATCTCTCTTTTCACAAATCTTTCCGGTCGTCACAACATATTCTAGAATTGTCTTCTCATAACGTGGCAACAATGCTGACTGCTTCATTGTTATGTTTGTGATAAGTTGTCTTTGCGACTTAGTTTCCCTCAAAATGTCTAGATTGCTAATTTTGGCTGTCCGATTAATTTTCAGAATTCTTCCGTAAAATTACATCGCCAAAGCTTTTCACTTGTTTACTAAATGTCCAGGATTCGCAGCCATATTTTTAAATTGGTTCAATGTAACATGAAAGAACTCTTTTTCTAACGTTCACAAAGACAATTGGACTTATTGCACAAAATGCTTTTCATTTGACGCTTACTCTTTTCAGCATGGGATTTCATATAAATGTTTTTAAACAAATAATTTAGCCTCTCTCTCTCTCTCTCTCTCTCTCTCTCTCTCTCTCTCTCTCTCTCTCTCTCTCTCTCTCTCTCTCTCTCTCTCTCTCTCTCTCTCTCTCTCTCTCTCTCTCTCTCTTTCTCCCCATTTCTCTTTCTATATGTGAATTTCACTCTTCATATCACTTTTCAGCAGTAATATTTTTGTTTTCCTTTCGGTTTGAACTCGAGCGTAGCCCATAAACTGCTACAACTTCTAGTAAACTGAATTAATTTTTGCGTGTGGTTTAACTATCTGTATCACCAGTGTCCAACCTCATCGGGTAAATCGACTGCGACTTCTCAGGTACTTGTAATTTACGTCCTCAGGTGACAGGTGAGAAGTAGCAATTTTTATCCCTGCTGACCGGCGTAGGGGTTGAATCAGCTATCTCGGCATCAGCACACCGGTAGTTTAAGGTGGCTAATGGCTTGCGAACGCGGTTTGTGAGCCCGTATATCCGGGTTCGAAACAGGGCGGTGCTGGTTTTTTCGAAAAAGGTATAGGGACCGGTCGGTCAGAACGCAATGCCAAACTACTGAACGTAACACTTGCCTAGTATATCAACAGCAGCTGAACATGCTGATGTTGACTGCAACGTCCCGTAAGGGATACGCAATTAAGAAAGAAAGACATCCAGTAACATATTCAGTCTTCAACTATGAGCGCCTAACTCTGTCTGTGGTATTTAATAATAACAACGATGAAAACTCGACGTATTTACTTAATGAAACCAACTTGATATTAAACATATTACCCCCTTTCATTGCTAGATATGTATCTATTATAAAACGTTAAACGCAACTATATAAATTATTGTGATGATGAGGATAATGCTGATTATTTTTGGAGACATACTGGAGACAACAACAAGCACACACATTTCTCTGTGCATGAAGGGACAGACAGTGTATCAGTACCTTGAATGTTGACAAAAGAGTTTGGTCCTTTGACCAGATTTTGGTGTACCCGCTCAGCGCCAGTGAGGGCATTGTTGGTTACCAGTGGGCCCATCAGTACAGGAGGATCTGGAAGACTGGAGAACGTGATTAATTAAATACTAGACTCTTGATTGACTTAGTTAGTTAGTTAGTTAGTTAGTTAGTTAGTTAGTTAGTTAGTTAGTTAGCCAGTTAATTAGTTAGTTCTGTTGGGGTATCTTCCTTGCACTGGGGACATGTTCATAGGTGCTAAGATCATCCCTCCAAAATATGCATCAGCGTCCGACGGCTAATATTGCAGTTCTGTGTTGGTTCACGAGACACCCCTCCCCCCTCACTCTCCCGATGTGCCCCTCGTGTCTGGCCGTGTCAATTCTTACTCCCGAGTCTCTCATTCTAGACAACGATCTGGATTCACTGGCGCCAAAGCCATCCGCTCTCGACATCTCTCCAAGGGCATTAATAATATCGACATGATCCATAGGCTAGCCATCTGCTGGGAATGTAGAGCCAGCACGTATATGTTGATTGGCTGTTTTAATCGATCAATCAATTGATCAATCAAGTGCTCTCTCCACAATGCAGGTTGGCTGCAATAAATCTCTAACACTGTCCGTCTCTCGCCCTGACTGACATTCTGAGATATTAATGTTCGTCCATCTCTTGATTTTATCTTTTCACTTGTATCTTTGTCTATCTCTTGCTCGCTTGCTCTCAATCTTGCCCTCCAGTATGTTTTTATAAGAGTGTTATATCTTTTAACGTGACCGAAATATTTCACTTGGCTCTTTTTTATTTCTTTCATCAATTCTCGTTTCATCTCCAGTTTTTCTCGAACCTCTGTATTTAATTGTTTTTGTTTCCATTAAATACGACGTTTTCATCTGTATATTCACATCTCCAGTGCCTCTATTCGACTTTCTAGATGCTTGTTCAATGTCCAGGCTTCCGCGCCATACAGCAGTATTGAGTATACGTAACATTTCTTCTTCTTCTTCTGCGTTCACCCGGAGTTGTTTTTTTTCGGACGTGATTGCGTTGTGCTTGTTTACAGCAGAGCTGCGTTCTTGCGCCGTTAGGCCGACACATCCGACTACTGCGGGCATTTCTTGACCGGGTTAACCTTCCCGGAGGTTTCTTAGGATGTATGACTCTCACTGTTGTGATATTAACCCCCGTCCCAGCTGGCCCACATAGAACAGCCAAAGACATCCTGGTCAGCCCCCAAAGGAAGGCAGGGGCAGACCATGGGCATTCCCCGCCATCCAATGAGGCTTCCATACTTACAGAGCCGACACACAGCGCTCTGGTACTGGGCTCACCCAAGGAATCGTCACGTCCTGCACATGGCTGCTTAGCCTCACTTCCGTATATTGGACCTTCCGTTCACCATAGGCTATTCTTCCGGAAACCAGAAGAATGCAGTCTGCAGATGACATCCACACAGTGAGCTTTCGATGCGGACTTTCCACGTAATGGATTTGCTATCCAAGCAATATTCCATTTTGTGCCACTAAGACACTTTTTCCACCTTTTATGAAGCCCACACAGTGAGCTTTTGATTCAGACTTTCCACGTAATGGATTTGCTATCCGAGCAATATTCCTTTTCATGCCTCTGGGACGCTTTTGTAACCGACATACCTGTGGTATGAAGTGCGGCAGTCTAAATACTTCTTCATGCACCTTTAAATGTCAACCTGAATGTAGTTAAAGTAAGCTGCAGTCAACTTGAGCTTGTTGATATCTCCACAGAGCTTGTCCTCAAATGAAGCAGGTGTGGGCCAAAATATCTTTCTCTGTTCTGCATATATTGGGCACTCTTGCAGCAAATGTTTAGCTGTCATTTTACCAGTTCCACAATTACATTCATCGGTATCTCCTATCTTTAGTTTATTGAACAAGTGGTATTTCGGCCTATTATGCCCTGTGCGGAGTCTGAAGATTGCTACTTCTTTTCTTCGGTCGAGTTTGTAATATGCATCATCCTTCTGGTGGCCTGGATGCTCTGATTCCCATTTGGCTCTATAGGTGCTTTTTTATAAACCTCTTTGCCTCATTATAGGTTATGTCTATGTCAGGCTGTGGTAGTCGTCCACCCTCTTTTGCTAGTCTGTCAGCCTCTCCATTTCTAGGTATACTGCAATGTGATGGGATCCACTGTAAGACAACTTGTTTGGATTTCTGGCATAGACCATGGAGTGCTGCTCTTAGGTCAGCTAGTTCTGTGCTGTTTTTGCTCTTCACTATTGAGACAGCTGACTTTGCATCTATGAAGATAGCTATTTGCTTCTCTTCATTTTCCTCCATCAAGAGCATTTATGCTGCAGTTTTCAAAGCCTCTACCTCCGCTTTGAAGTTACTTGAAATTTTCCAGTTGCCGCTGGTTGTGTTTATTTTTTTTTTCCACTCCATTTTTTACATTTGGGAGAATTCCTCCTCCTTCATTTTCTATTGAATTTTTGGCTGATCCATCTGTATATGCATGGGTCCAATTGCTGCTTGGGTAATGTTCTTTTATGTAATTTAGGGTTATTTTTCTTCTTTCGGTTTCATTCTGAGTGTTCTTTTACTCAATGCCAGGAATGTTTTCTATCATCTCAGGCAGTTGCTGCTGTCTCCAAGCTGGGAAGTTGTGTGCTTTGTAAATGGGTTTGATATGTTAAGTATGGGATCTGCCCTAATCTTTCGTTTTGCAGTTTCTACAAAGTTGCTACGCTTCAGTCTTCCCTTTCCAAAACCATTAAACCTGTTATACATAGGGTGGTCTGTCAATCTTCTAAATTGTTTCTGCTTGTTGCTGGGCTCTGCTATCTCTTCTATCCTGCATGGCTGTAAATAAGTGATCTTTTCTAGTTCATTAATAGGCGTTGTCTTCAGGCTTCCAATTATGATTCGCATTCCTTGGTTTTGAACTCCACTTATTTTGTAAAAGTTTGACTTAGCCGCTGTTGCCCAAGCTGCAACGCCATATTCCAGTACTGGCCTCACCGTCCAGTATATAACGTCTTGAGAACTTTCTCATCTGCTCCCCACGTTGTACCAGAAAGCTTTTTAATGATTGCCATTCTTTGCCTTGCTGTTGTTCGATTTTTCTCAACCTGTGTCTTCCATGTCAGGCGACGATCAAAGGTGACTCCTGGATAGATTTTAATCAGTTATCATGTTTTACTTTATCAAATGCCTTAGTATAATCTATGAAGCACACATATATGTCTCTCTGTTTCTCTATTGACCTTTCTATTAGTGTTCGTAATGTATAAATAGCATTGTTTGTGCCCTTTCCTTCCACAAATCCATACTGTTCTTCACTAATTTCCATTTTTATTTTCTTTTTGGTTCTTCTCATTATGATTCTGAGTAGAAGATTAGTGATATGGTTTATAAGGTTAATTGTACGAAAATCTTCACAATCAATTGCTCATGGTCTTTTTTGGTATAGCTATAAATACAGATTTCAGCATATCACTGGGTAAATATTCACTACTGTAAATATCATTCAAAATTTTGGTTAATATATCTACTCCAAATTCTCCCAATACTTCTAATTCTTCTATTGTGATTTCATCTCGCCCAGCTGTTTTTCCTTTCTTCATATGTTTCATAGCGTCAGCGACTTCTTCTTTCAGAATAGGTGGACCTTCTAAGTTACTATCTTCTGTTAATTCTTCCCTTTCTCCGTCATATAATTCTCTTATATACTCATTCCACCTATTCATTATAGCACCTTCCTCTAATAATGTCTTTCCTGTTTTTGATTTCAAACACCCTGTATTTATTCTTATTTTTCTTCATGTAAGCTCACTGATTTGTCTGTGCATATTTTTTGTATTTTTAATGGAATTTAATTCAATTTTTTTTTGCATTGCTCGTTTAACCAACCTTTTTTAGCCTTCCCACATTTACCTTTTATTTCTTTATTTATCTTAGCGTATTCTTGTTTGTCATTTTTACTTTGTTTTCTTTTGTCCATCAGTTTTAAGATTTCTTCATTCATCCATTTTTTCTTAGCTATTTTGCCTATCTCCGGTAATACTTCTTTGCTAGTTTGATGAATGGAGTCCCTTAACATTTCCCATTGTTCATTTATACTCTGTATTTTAGCTATCGCAATGTACCTATTTTTCACATGCACTCTGTATTGTTCTTGCATTTCTTTATCTATTTTCAGAACCTCTTTATTAAGTCTCATGTTCTTAACCATTTTTTCCCTCTCTTTAATGTTACTTTTATTTGTCCACATAGTGGTACATGATCACTATTACAGTCAGCACCAGGCATTGTCTTTACATTAATTAAAGCATATCTAAATCTTTTATTAATTAGTATGTAGTCAAGTTGGTTGCGTATTTTCTTATCAGGGCTTTTCAATGTGTACAGTCGTCTTTTATGGTGTTTAAACCATGTGTTTCCAATTATCATATCATCGATATTTGCCCATTCTATTAGCTTTCCCCTCTTTCATTTCTTGTACCCAAACCATAATTCCCCACTACATCCTCCACTTTCCCCTTTCCTACTTTTGCATTAAAATCACCAAGTATTATTTTTATTTCTTGTGATCCAATTTGAGAAATCACTATTTCTATTTCGTCGTAAAAGTGTTGTATTTCTTCATCACTACTGCTTGTTGTTGGTGCATATACTTTTATAATATTTATGTCTATTGGTTTGCCTTTGATTTTTACCATAATAACTCTATCTGAAATATACCAGTATCCATTAATTGACTTGGCTGTTTTTTCGTCTAATATTATTCCTACACCTTTTTCATGTGTATCCCCTCCAGATTAAATTATTGTGTGATTGTCAGCTATAATTTTGCTCGATCCCTTCCATCTCATCTCACTAACGCCTAATATATTCATTTTCATGCTATCCATCTCTCTTAGAACATTGGTCAACTTTCCCAGCTCATTTAATGTCCTAACATTCCATGTTCCTACCCTACATTTATTTATTTTAGTTATGATTTTGCCATCAGTAGCTGGATGACGGTCTGGTGTCACCTGTGGCTCATGACTGTCCCTACCGGACGAGGATGTCCTAAGACAGCCATTAGTCTTTCACTAACTCTGATATATGTTTTGGCATGAAGTCTTGGGAAGATAATGTGGTGGTTTCCCCTTGCCTTCCACGTCCACATGGTAGTCTTTTTACCTCTGCCTTTAACAGCCATTTCCGACTGTAAGGACAAGTGAGTGCCCTGCTCTGCTCAGCTGCAGAGTTGTCCACTTATTCCGGTGGATACTCGGTCCCCAGGGCTGCGTTAGCAACACCGTAGTGTGTTTCCATCCTCTACCACGGGGAGGTGCAGTTGGGATTTTCCCTTCCTAAAGTTATGGTCTGTGACCAAAACTCTCCAGTACTTTTAGAGGATCACTGAACATTGTACATGTTGTTTTCTCCTCACTTATCTTCACTAGCCATGATTTTGACCAGTCCTCTAGCGCTAATAAGGCTTGCTGTATTCTGCTGTTAGCTGTACTAATATATTCTTCAGATGTCCATATGGCTAGGTCATCTGCAAAGGAGGATGTGTGTACTCTGGCTGGACAATTTTTCGTGATGTCATTTATATATGCTAGGAATAATGTTGGTGAAAGAACTCCTCCTTTGGGGACACCTTGCTCCACCAGCATCATTTTGCTGGTTTGTCCTTGCACTTTTGTCCTGGCAGTTCTGTTCTCAAGGTAGTGGCTGATCCATTTATACATTTTCCCACAAACATGCATTTTTTTGCAGTTTAACTTTCAGTCCTTCCTTCCATACTTTATCAAATGCTTTTTCTAAATCTATCCAGACCGCTAGTGTGTGCATTTTCTCTTGGAAGGGATCTTCTATTTCCTGAGCTATATAGGTTATTTGATCTTCAGTGGATCTGTACTTTCTGAATCCTGCTTGGTGTGGTGTTAAGAGTTGGTTTTCTTCCAGATGTCATGTTAGCCTGCCATTGATAATGCGTTCCATTAATTTTCCTACACTGCTAAGTAGACCGATAGGTCGATAGCCATTTGGTTCTTCCAGACCTTTTCCTTTCTTTGGGACTGGTATTAGTATAGCTTCCTTCCATACCTGTGGGACTATTCCTCTCTTCCAGCTGTGATTTAGGACTGCTAGTAATTTATTTTTTTGCCTTGGTGCCTAGTCCTATTAGCATTTCATTTGTGATTCCATCCTTTCCTGATGATTTCTTCTTTTTTAGGATATTCATTGCCTGTTCCATTTCTTCCATTGTTAGATTTGTCATAATATATTCTGCTGCTGTCTCTGCATTTCTATGATGTATCTGTTTGTCTTTGATTGCTTTCTTCTGTTCGGTTGTAATATCAATGTGGTTTGCACTGGCATAGTATTCCATTAGTGCATTTGCAGTCTGTTTTCCTGTAAGCAAGGCATTTCCTTGTTTAATTGTTATTTGGTTGTTTCTAGGTCCTTTATTGTTCATGGCTTCACTAGTTTCCATAGTTTGTTTCCATCCCTGTCAAAATTCAGGTTTTCTGTTTTTTCCCTCCAACAATCTCTTGCTGTTTGAGTTACTGTTCTTTTATATTTTGCTGGGATGGCTTTGAGAGAGATGTTCGCTTCAGTTGTTTGTTCTCTCTCTGCTGTCTTCCTGGCATCTTCAACTTTGTCCTCCAAAATTTGTAGTTCTTCAGTCCAGTATGGTTTGTAATTTTTCCTCGCTCCTCTTGGAATAGACTCAGTGGCGCCTGTATTATTGGTCTGTTTAGACTTTCCACCATGTGTTTCATGTTGCCATATTGTGTATTTATGTTCTCACAATATGTGTCTGTTAGTATGGCAAATCTCTCCCAATCTGCTCGTTTGTAATTCCAGTGGGGCAAAGGCTTTTGCTCCCGTGGAACATACTTTATATTCATTACAAGCTTGATTGGTCTGTGGTCACTACCTGCTAATTGGTCAAGCACATGGCCATCGATTTTGTGGAGGATGTTTCCTGTGCAGAAAGCTAAGTCTGGAGTAGAAGTGGTAAATCATCTTCTGGAGTAGAAGTTCGGTGTGTCATCCGCTTTGTTGAGTAGATGGAGATTTGAGTCTATTTCCCAGTCCTCAACTTCATCTCCTCTTTTGTCAGTATCTGAGTATCCCCATCTTTCTGAACGGCTATTAAAGTCTCCGACAATAATGCAGTTTGTGTCGGACATTTTCATGTTTGAGAGTGTAAGGTCCTTATCTGCTGGGCTATACAGATTGTAAATTCTTATTTTCACGTCCTTTATTATTATATCAACACCTATAATTTCCGTTTGGTTGTCAGAGATCACAGATACTTCACTGCAAGGCATTGTATTTCGTGTTAAGTATTCCTACTGAGTCTCGAGGTATGGTGTCCGCCTCGAGTGCTGGAGGTCCCGGGTTCAGGCCCCGGTGAGGACCGGGATTTATTTAAAAAATCCACCTGGACTTCCAGTAATAAAATTTCCCCTGGTCTCTGGGTAGTGAGATCGGACGCCCGTGTGTATTGCTGCGCACGTAAAAAATCCCTTGGCAGTTGGAAATCGAAAAAGAGTAGCCTAACGGCGCTGCCCGGGCAAAATTTCAAGTTAAACATCTACCCAAAGTATTTCAGGATCCTCGCCGATGCAACGGAGTTCGTGTATTGAGCTGAGTTTCTCCAGACTCAGGTTTGAGGTAGGAGGAAAACGGAGCACTTATGGGTTAAACCGTGTGTCGTGATGTTGATCCAGCGACCAAACTAAACTAAACTAAACTAGAATTCCTCCTTTGTGTCCTTCGTGGTCGAAACGTGTGGCCTGATATCCTCTGACTGAGAATTTGCGATTGGAATTGAGGTGTCTCTATTGAATGCATGCCCCATCTATTCTATCTTTATGAAGACGCTTTGTTATGGAGACTTTCTTGTTATAAACTCCTTCGGCATTCCACTGTAGTATGTTGAGTGTCCTGGGAATTTGGTCAATAGCTCTTAACGTACTTCCTCTGTGCCTTGATGCCACAGCACAGGGGGAGGTGACCACCAGTAGTCATGGGTGGACCCCCTCGAGGCAGGGGACCAGGCACTATCACCGTCTGATGGGACTTCGCGGGATTAGCACCATAACGATTAATTTTGATTTGTGACATCATGAATTAAGTTACGTTACACTGCTTTGTCAAGCCTGTGGCTCAGTACATCCGATTTCGACAAGCATTTTTTTGGGGTGCTTTCCCTAGCCTTTGACTGTCCCCAGTGTAACTACAAGGCAGCAGGTTTGTGTGTCGCTTAGCTGGTCCCTCTCCCTTAACCTGTCCGACATGGGTGACCCTACCAGTAGCTGTGCTACCGTCGGCATAGCTCTTGAGGTCATTGAAACGCGCAAGACCCTCTACCTCGTCACGGTGGACACACAGCAGAGGGGATACGTAACATTTGACAATTCTCATTTTTAATGCATTGTTAATCTCTCTAGATGTTAATATTGATTTCATGCTGCTGAAAGCATCCTTGGCAATTCCTATTCTTTTTTTTATATCTATTTCACTTCTGCCATCACCTGTTATTATATTTCCAAGATAGGAGAAACTTGTTACTTGTTCTAGTATCTCCCCGTTTCTTATGATGTTCATTGATGACCTTTCCTTTCCACAGCTAATTATTATAGTTTTCGTTTGTTGGGTGTTAATATCTAAACCATATTCTGCACTGTGCCTGTTTAGTTGTTCCACTAGGTTTTGTAACTCTTGCTCGTCTTCTGCTAGTAACACGGTATCGTCAGCATATCTAAGATTGTTTATGATTCTTCCATTGATGTTAGGTCCAGGCATTTCGACTTGCGTAAAAATTCTTTCTGTGTATAGTTTAAAGAGGCTTGGGGACAACAAGCATCCCTCCAATTCCAGTTCCAATTTTTGATACGAATGCCCCCTTTCAGCCTTCGTTTAGTCGGCTTGGCTATAACTGGGGCCTTTAAGTGTAGCTTGTGTTTCATCTTTCGTAGATTGGGCTGCTTGTTTTCAGCTTCCTGGCTTCTGATTGGTTGACTGTGTTAGTTACTTTCTTGTTGTGGTTTTTCATGTCTGGACAGAACTGCACACTTGTTAAGGCCTGGAGTAATTGTGTACCCACCCCGTCATATGGTGCTGTTTCCTTCTGAGAGCGTTACCAATTGTCTCTTCTGGGGTTCCACCTATTTCTTGGTCTTCTGTGATTTCGTGTTTCGTGGACTGCTCGATGGTTCGATCTTTCTGGAGAGAAATAACGATTCATGACTTCCGTAAACACTTGGTCTTGGTCTGTGTAGCCGTCGTTTTCTACCTCCTCTCTACTTCTTCTTCTGTTGCTTCTTCTTCTGTCCGATACTGTGTGCTTTCTGGTACAGGTATTTGGTTCTTTGACTTGAGAAGTTATATTTGTTTTCTTTCTTCTTGGATCTGTTTAAGAGTTTATTCTGTCTTTTTTCTCTCTTCTTGTACTTTTGATAGAGTTTCGTCTTTTTCAAATTTTATAGCAGCCATTCGAGCGACATCCTGCTCAATCTTCTGCTGAACTTGCTTCAGTTCATCCAGGATGCGCTGAACGGGTTATCTGTGTTTCTTGCGTCTTGTCTCTTTCTTCCTCCATGCTGTTGGACTTTGATCTCAGGTCCTTCAGTTGGGTTTCCAGTTGCGCTTTGTCACTTTTTGTAAGTCGATTAGTCGCCTCGTACTGCCTCCTAGCCTCTTTATATGGCAAGTTAGTTTTGATGACAATCTTCATTGCTCCTTTGCTGTCTTGGTGGCAGGGGAGCCGAAGTACCTGGCGCCATGGTTGCCGAGGCAGTTGGCGTACTTTCTATTAGTGTTAGGCCTCCTAAAGTCCGTGTCGATCTTTGCTTGCTGGCACTGACTGTATGGATGGGGTCCAGAGCAGTATCTACATGCCTCCACCTAACTTTTGCAGGTGGCACGGGTGTGCCAAAACTTTTGGCACTTAGAGCACTGCATCACTCTCGGTATGTAGTGTTCATGAGCTTGAACCTGGTGGCAACACGAGAATCTGCCTGGCCAGTTGTCGTCAGCCGGCAGATCGTTCATTTCGATGATTGACCTGAAGCTGTGAGGACACAGGAGCTGATACTAGCTTTAAAAAGACACCTTGCATCAAAAGAATCCAGACTCTAGTTATCCTATATTTCGGAGAAACAAACTGAGAACTCAATTGAAACCCAAAATTAATATTTATACTGCTAGTGGCACTGTTCCCCAGTGGAGAGGTTTAATCACATCAATTTGGAAGGTACGTTGCTTTAATTAATTAGTACGAATTTACAAGTATATATTTACCGGTATTTGTAGTGTAGATTCAGGGTGAACTAAGCGATACCTGATGTTAGAAAACAGGGATCGTAACCTACAGCCGGAATAAATATATAAATAATGGAGACGCCGCTTATACTAAGACCAAAATAGAGGAGTAATGAAGGGAACGGTGACACATAAAATGGCGAAATCTAGCAGGCGGGCACTGGACTATCGAAGAATGGTCAGACAATGAAGCTGGATATTTAACTAGGGATTAATATAATATATACTAGAATAATATATCTATCGCTAGTGAAGAATATAATTATAGAATGAGATGGGTAATTCGGAGGAATAAATGATGATAGGAAATACTGATATTTAATTGTGAAATAATAGTTCTTTCCCGGAGTATACTGGAGACCACGCGGGTCAGAGGTCACCACATGACAGCGTGGGACCGGCCTCCCATTCAAATCAGTATCCTTGCTTCAACGCAGTCCTTCACTGCCTACCCTCTACATCTATGTTACTACTTCACCCTCCTGTAGAATTTAATTTGTGTGTGTCGGGAGTGAATCAGAATTGTGATTTACAATACTGCTTCATGTGCTGAGATAGAGTCAGTGTGATTCATAATATATGTTCATACTTCGTCAAGTGAATGTAATTTGTGTGCTTCATAATCTATGATGTTCCTTCGTCGATTGATTGTACTCTGTATGATTCATAATCTGTGGTGTACTTCGAATGAATGGAATCTGTGTGATTCATAATCTATGCTCATACTTCATCGAGTAAATGTAATCTGATTAATAATATATGTTGATACTTTGTCGAGTGAATATTATCTGTGTGATTAATAATCGATGTTTGTGCTTCATAGTTAAATGTAATCGGTGTTATGTATACTCTTGTACACTTCACAGTGTTAAAAGTAATTTGTGTGATTTATAATATATGTGAATGCATCATAGTAAGAATGTTTTAGAGTGTATTCAGACTTAGAAATATACATTGATGTGTCAGTGTCTGTAGACTGGAATACATGTTCATCTGAGTCTGATGAGATTGATAATATGTGGCTAAGGAAAATAGTAGTTGAACACTTTAGCCATTTGTCATTGTGTTGTCATAGTGCTAGTGATGTGTCTGTGATAGTCTTGTGATGCTAGTCGTGTCTGAATATGAGACTGAAAGAGAGATGAGCAATGAATGTATCCTGAGTGTAGGATGAGCATTCATCGGTTCTGTTCTCTCTGAATACATTCCAGAAGTTCTGCACCTTCATTGTTGGTACCATTGAGCCATCAACCAACAGCAACGAATAAGTACCGGTCGTAACTCCATGTCTATTGCCGGAGTGTGAATCAGCAACTTGTCTGTGAACATCATCTGAGGCGACAACCTGGGAGCAAAGTCTGAAGATAAGTCCAACACCACCTCGGCTGACACCGTAACCCAACAATTTAGTTCATGATTATGTTCGCAGACACTGTAGCTAGACTACACTGATACTTGTCCAGCCATTTCACATTAAATTTTATTGTTATATTGTACCCTGTAACAACCACTAGTCTGTTATAAGTTAAGGATTAATATTAAGAGATTGCGAGTGGAGTAATGAGAGTTGTAACTGTATATTTGTACTCTTTCTCCGTGTTGTGAGAAAGTATCAGTAAAGGGGGCTTTTTATTTTGCAGGCATTCGTCGTCAGATTCCTTAAGCCTGCTGTCTAAAATTATTAATAGTACGGTTGTTCGCTTTACCTATCTGTGCCTGAACACTGTTTGAAGACCTGGTCATTCCTGGGACTGTTCCAAATCGGACATTCTAGTTCGAGCCATTTCGGCCTCTTCTTCGACAGTGATTAGTCTGTCGGAATTCTGAAAGTCTATTTGTTGCTATTTCTGATCCTTGTCTATAAAAATAGTCAACATACCGTATCAATGCCAAATCTGGATAAGTATTTTATCATCTCTGTTGTTATCTTGTCAGGACCTGCAGTCTGTCCTTCTTTCATCTTTATAGCCTTCCCCACTTCAGTCTTTAATATGTTTGGTCCACCTTGAGTACTATACAATATTGGTTTATTGACCCTGCTGTCCCAGAATAAATCTTATGTCTATTCTGTCCATCTTTTTATTATGTCGGTATTATTAATTATAATTTCTCCATGTTTTCGTCTGATACAACCATTTCCTATTACATTATGTTTCTTCTTTGTAAATCTTTTATATTTTCATGCAGTCCTTTCGCTTTGTGTTTTATTTCTAGATTCTCTATTTCTTTGAAACTTTTCTGCAACCACTCTTCTTTGACAACTCTGCACATGTGACGTATTTCTCT
Organism: Cepaea hortensis; assembly: GCA_963921405.1. Lineage (NCBI taxonomy): Eukaryota > Metazoa > Mollusca > Gastropoda > Stylommatophora > Helicidae > Cepaea > Cepaea hortensis. The sequence continues at coordinate 37,527,759 of OY992877.1, forward strand.
GTCTATTAATATATATTCTGGAGTGTTCTTTGTTTTCTTTCTTTGAGTCATTTTGCTTAAGATTTCACCCGTAATTGCCTTTTCTTATTTACCTTCACTAGCAAGGTGGTTAAGTACCGTGACGACGGTGAGAATCAGCAGTGGTTTGATTCGGGTCGGTAACTTACGGGGTATCTGAGCCGGCCGTTCAGAAAGCAATGACAAACTACTAAGCGTAATCTTGCCAAGAAATCAACATACAGCTGAAAGATGCTGATGTTGACAGCGATGTCCTGTAAAGAATATGCAAAACATTGTTTTTAGCAAGGTGGTATTTGCAATCGGTATGCTAGTGTTTACACATTCTCATTTTGTATTAATCTTATTATCAGGATGTAGCAGGAGGTAGCGCTGGGAGTAGTGCCACTGAGTCTGAGGCGTAAACAGCTGACTTACAACTACTGGTAGCACAAGACGAAGACCATCCGGCCTACCAAAAATTCAGAGACAACCGCAGCAAATGGGGAGACATACCGATAGTAAAAATGCAAAGACCGGCAGGATGGGATGCAGCAGAGAAGATGAACGAAGAAGGGGAGCTAGCAGAAACCCTAAAACAGACAAGGCTGCATAAGCCAACAATTCCACCATGGGAATTGACAGTCTCATTCACAGATACCAGCCTAGCAACGGCCATTACCAAGAACACGGACACAGATGCTAGATACGCGGCCGAGGCGCACATAAAAGAAATCAGCAAGACAACCTCATAATCTACACAGATGGGTCCAAGAACGAACAGGGAGAGGTAGGAGCAGGAGTAGTGGTCTCAGACTGGAAACTGAAGAAACAGTTCAAACTAACAGACCAGACAGCAGTATGCACGGCCGAACTGATAGCCATATTGAAAGAACTGAAGATTGCAGCTGAGAACCCACCGATAAAACTCTGCATATTAACAGACTACATGTGTTCAGTGCAAACTTCACTAGAGGAAACAGACCCGACATAAAAGAGGCAATATTAGCGACAGCCACCAACCTCAAGCACATGGGATGTTAAGTCACTATCGGATGAATACCAGCCCACAGGGATATCCTGGGAAACGAAATAGCAGACAGAACGGAGAAACGAGGACTAACCAGCAGTAATAAAATCAATACAGGACTAAGAAAAGTAAAAGGAAAGAGTATCATCAAAAGCTACATACTCCAAGAATGGAGGAAACAGTGGGGAGACCGCGCCAGAGGACGACACGCATACCAGGTACTGGGTGAACCCAGTTACAAGTGGCAAGTCAATAACAACATGAAAGCACCAGCAAACAGAAAACTATGAAAACTCAGACTGGGAAACTGGAAAGATACAAGAGAAAACCCATTCTGCATAACATGCCTAGAAGACAACACAATTGGACACTATTTATTAGAATGCAACAAGTACAATAGTGTAGTGAGCGAAGGGATCTAAGAGAATACTTTGTCAAAACAAAGAGTCCAATTACAATGACGGAGTGCCTGCACATAAACAGTAACCCAGAAATATAGCGTCTGGTCAGACAGTTCATATGCAGAAAAGGGAAAGACGTATAACTTTGTTTCTTTTTTATAGTAAAAAAAAAAATAATAATTTAAAAAAAAACAATATTGTATATATATATTGATATATGATCATATATGTGATATATATAACACACACACACACACACACACACACACACACACACTCACACACACACACACACACACACACACACACAAAACCCTGATCAGTGTCTGCTCGTACCTTTTCGTCTCTGTTGTGTGTCATCAATTTTTTGGTTTTTTGGGGACATCCATCTAATTCGCTTGTGATGTTATTATGATGATATTAGTGTTGAAACTCTTCGCTGGCTGCTGAGGATGGGGACGGAGCGCTTAAGGGAATGTCCCGAATGCTGTGATGTCGCTTCCTAAATCAATCAATCAATCAATCAATCGCTTGTGATGGATGTCCTGGTGGTCCTGAGAGGGACAGGTGGGTGCGGCTGGGTGAGTGGCATGAAGGTGGCTTGGCTCTTCCTGGAGGGATCCTGGACAAGGCGGACGGGTGGATCGGGTCGTCGTGTTGTTGCATACACCGATGTTAACAGCGAATGTAGGAGAATCGGCGGTTGACCGGGAGGACAACTTGAGACTGAAATTGAGTTTTCGGCCTATGCCTACATCGAGTCCTTATGTGAAGTGGACATGACCGGGACCAGCCCCGGTGAGGACCCACAGAGAATAACCAGTTCGTGAAAGGATCACACAAAATATTACAGGTCCTGGTAAGGACCACAACAATTATAACCTACCCCAGTGAGGACCACAAAAACAAAGTCAGTCACCCAGAGGACAAAAGAAAATATAACCAGCACTTATTAATGCTAATAGAGAAAGAAACCAACAAATGAAAGATGACGGAACCTGGTACAGGACTGAGGACAGGTCGTTGTAAGGGACAACATTAGACAATAATGAAATCACCATGTAGCACAAGAACCAACATTTACTGACAACCGGAGCGGAAAAATAAATCCAGTACGAAATAGGACTAACAGTCCACAAAAACCATGGAACTCAACTCTAACCAAGGCTGAAGAGGCAGGTTGAACGAGGCCGAATTTGGAATTTTTGTTTTTGAATAAAGCAAGCAAGCAAGCATCAGGATGTTCACATCTATATTGTTCCATGCTTTCAAAGATTAGTCTATCACAGTGGTTCTCAACCTTTTTTGGCCCGTTCCCCCCCCCCCTCACCATATTTTTAGGACGTCATTCCCCCCCCCCCCTCGCCATATTTTTAGAACGTCATTCTCCCCCTTTGTATTTCCTCCCTAAAAATTTCCCCCTGCCCCTACACAGTATACGTAATAATTGAAGCTAAATTTAATAGCACATACTAAAACAAGTCTAGACATCTACATGAAATGTGATTTGCAGATCTACTTACGTTATAAAATGAATTTCAGAAGGGTGATACGTACAATGAAGGGAAAAACAATATCAAGTAATCGGTTCTTGTATTAACACAGTCTAGAAATAATATTAAATTCCCCCCCCCCTCCCCATGGAAACCCTAAAATTCCCCGGGGGGGGGGAATTCCCCACCGGTTGAGAACCACTGGTCTATCATATTTATGTTTTACTTTAAAACCAGGTGTAGTTGACTTATGTCTGGTTGTTTCAATGCTTGTATATCTATTTGAGGTGTCTTCGATATTCTTATTCCTGTGTCTTTAAGTTTTATTTGTACATTTAAGACTACAGGGTTGATATCAGCACCAGGGTATGTTTTGACTTTTTTTAAACATTGTTTTTAATCTATTTCTGATCATAATACAGTCAGTTTGGTTTCTCGTTCTATCTCCAGGGCTTTTCCACGTATACAGTTTCCCAGGGTTATGTTCGAAAATGAGTTATAAATAATAAGATTGTTTTCTTCACAAAACTGTATCAGCTGGTCTCCCCTGACGTTTCCGTTTCCAATACCATGTTGCCCTACTATCTGCTTATATTTAGTTTTTCCAACTTTTGCGTTCATGTCTCCCATGCCAATTAGGGCCTCTGATGATTTTACAACTTTTATTATTTATTTGAAAGGTTGTTCATCACTATAATCTGTCGTTGGAGCATATGACTGAGGAATTACTGTATCCAAAGCTCTTGCCTTAATTTTGAGCAGTATCATTCTATCTTTGTGACCCTAGAATCCACTAATACTTTTTATTTAAATCTCTTTTTACTAAAATCCCTACTCCTCTCTCGTAATGACCTCCTCTCGAGTTAATGAATATGTAGTCGTCTCTCCTTATATGAAAGCTAGTTGCATATCCTTTACAGGACGCTTGCAGTCAACACTAACATTTTTTCTTATATGACAAGCTGTATTGGCTGTCTCACAAACCCATCCATCCATCCATCATGTGTCATGCCGGTAAGCGTGGGCGGTCATGTTCTGCCATCTCACTCGATCATCAGAGTCGTGGATCAGCTCTGTATTCCTGTCTCGACCATGCCACCAGGCCAAGCCATCCAGGTATTTGCTTCTAGGTCTTCCCCTTGGTCTCCTCCCTTCGATCTTGCCAGTTGTCACCAAGTTCTCCAATTCATTCTTCTCATAACATGCCCAAAACATTTTGACTGTCTACGTCTAATGACTCTAATCAGTTTACGATCTTCATTTGTTTCTTGAAAGACTTGTTCGTTGGTTTTTCTGTCTGTCCATGGTATTCTTTGCATTTTCCTCAGAAACCACATTTCCACAGCCATTAGCTGTTTTTCAGCTTGACTGTTTATTGTCCACGCTTCACATCCATACAAAGGTATAGGTTCTATGTAGCATCTCAACACTCTTTTTCTCGTTTCAATTGATATCTTTTTGTTGGTCAGTATGTTTTTCATCTTGCTAAAGGCTACCTTCGCAATGACAATTCTTGTTCTAATCTCTTCAAGGCATCTCCCATCAGATGTTATGACTGTGCCGAGATAACAGTATCGATTCACTTGTTTAAGAATATGTCCATCTACTCGTATATCACACTGTGGTATTTCCTTCTTACTAGTGACGACCATAATCTGTGTCTTTTTACAATTTAATTCTAACCCTAGTTGTTCACTGTGTGCAAAAACCGCATCTACTAAATTTTGCAGGTCTTGTTCATTGTCTGCAATCAAGACTGTATCATCTGCATATCTAATGTTATTGATGTATCGTCTGTCTGTCTGTATGTCTGTATGTCCGTCTGTCCTTTGTGCGCTCGCGAACGGCCCATCCGATTGAGATGAAATTTTCTACACGCCTTTCTTTCATTCCAGTGCAGCCCACTGTCATATTTTTTTAGTGTGAAATCGCATGCTTACCCAGTATTATTTCATTTTTCACTTTTCATCATAATTTAATATATCTCAGGGGACCTAACTCTATAAAAGTTATTTCAAGGGGCATAACTTTTCTGTATAACTTATAGTCATATTGTGGCATCGTTTTCAAAGATTTATAAACTCTTTGTCCATAGTTATGTACCGGCATATGAGTTATAATAAATAATGATACAATCTGTAAGGCATTTTTAAAGTTTTCATAAAAATAATGCACAATGCATAACATTGTAACTCATCTTTTTTTGCTTAAGAAGTTACTGTAGTCATGCAGGTGATTAGAAAGCGTTTTCATTAAAAATAATGGATGGTGTGTAGAAGGGCATTTTTTTAAGTTACTTTTTTTGTTGTATGAATTTAATGAGACGCTACACTCCAGGAGCTGGGCGAAGTCACGCCGGGTCAGATAGATAGACAGACCCACCTTTTCGCTGCAGTTGTCTACTCCTCCTTTTCCTTCTTCTGCTGATGCTGCTGCCGCCGCTCCATTTACCCAAGTTAATTGTTGGGGGAAGATGTAAAGATCTTTCAAGTGCTCTTTCAAATGCTTTTTGTAAGTTGGTCTTCGTTTATCTAAGGTTGTTCTAACTGCAACCAATAAATGATTAGACAGACAGGCAGACAGACAGACAGAGAGGGAGGGACGGACAGACAGACAGACAGACAGACAGACAGACAGACAGATAGTCGGTAACGGGAACGGGAACTTATATGACTACTTATATGAATTAAATGAGATGCTCCCCACCAAGGACTGGGCGATGCCGGGTCAGACAGACAGACAGACAGACAGACAGACAGACAGACAGACAGATAGTCGGTAACGGGAACGGGAGCTTATATGACTAATTATATGAATTAAATGAGATGCTCCCCACCAAGGACTGGGCGAAGCCGGGCCGGGTCAGCTAGTCTTCTATATTTCTAAATATATATTCACTGTACAGGGAAAAAAGATCTGGAGACATTACACATCCCTGTCTCACACCTCTTTTAATAGGCTGATATTGACCTACATCGTTATCAATTCTTATGGCAGCTTGTTGTTTCCATTATATGTTCTTTACAAGTCTAAGGTTCTTTCCATCAATTTGTAGATCTTCAAATATCCTTATCATGTCAACATGTCTCACTTTATCGAAAGCCTTTGTGTAGTCAATAAAGCAAAGATATAGATCCTTGTTTACTTCTATAGAACGCTCAATTACTGTTCTCAGTATATACACAGCATTTACTACAAACCCACATTGTTCTTCTCCTATTTCGGGTTGTATTTTCTTCCTAACTCTTTGCATGATAATTCTCAGCAAAATCTTTGTGATGTGGCTCATTATACTAATTGTTCTATGTTGATCGCATTCCATGGCTCGTGATTTCTTCGAGATTGCAATAAATATAGAATTACATAATTCAGGAGGTATATCCCCAGTATCGTATATTGCGTTCAGCAGCCTGGTGATTTGGTCTATTCCATTGTCTTCTAAGGCATTGATCATTTCTACTGTGATGTTATCTGTACCCGTGCTCTTGCCAGTTTTCATATGGTTAAGAGCATTCTGAACCTCTGTCTTCAAAATTGATGGTCCTTCATTATTATTCCGATGATCGTATTGTTCTTCTCTTGTATCATCATAAAGGTCTTTCACATAATCTGACCACGCATGTAAAATCTGATCTTTTTCTATTATGATGTTGCCATCTTTGGTTTTTAGACAACCCGTTGATGTCTGTGTGCTTTTGTTAGTGATGTCATTAATTCTTTTGTGCATTAATTTGGTATCCCGGGTATTGTGTTGGTTTTCAATTTCCTTGCAATTTTCCTCAAGCCATGTTTCTTTTGCCTCTTTGCATAGCTTCCTAATTTTCCTATGAATCTCTTCATATTTGTCCTTGTTATTTTTGTTATTTCTTCTTACTTCCATGAGTTTTAAGATGTCTTCCGTCATCCATTTCTTGCGTCCTATTATCTTTACTTTGGAATGGTTGTTTCTGCAGCTTGGTTGACTGATTTCTTTAACATTTCCCATTGGTCATTGACATCTTGAAATAATATTTCCATATTGGACAATGCATCAAATCTGTTTTTTACCTCTACGTTGAATTTATCTTGTATTTCCTCACTCTTCAGTGCTTGTAGATCAAATTGTGTGTTTCTTGGTGAATATTTGACTTTCTTTAATTTTATATGTAAATTGCTTAAGATTAATCTATGGTCGCTGTAGCAGTCTGCGCTTGGTATAGTTTTTGCGACTTTTAAGGCATTTCGAAATCTTCTGTTGATGAGGATGTAATCAGTCTGATTTTTAATATTATGATCAGGACTCCTCCATGTCCATAATCTCCTTGGGTGCTGTTGAAACCAGGTGTTTCCAATAATCAAATCTTGCTCTTTTGCCCACTGTACTAGTCTGCAACCTCTTTCATTCTGTTCCCCTAGCCCATAGCTGCCTACTATGCATCCGTCCTGTTGATTTCCAACTTTGGCATTCAAGTCACCCATTATGATAGTTACTTCAGAATTCTTGCATATTTTGAAGGCTTTCTCTAAATCACTATAAAATTCATCGATGCTGTCATCACTACTGTCAGCCGTTGGTGCATAAACTTGTATGACTTTGACATCAAAAGGTCTTCCACTCAACTTCACCAGTAACACCCTGTCTCATACAGTACAATATCCTTTGATCGATTTTGCTCTCTCTGTATCCATTATAATTGCTACTCCTCGCTGTTGTTTCTCTCCACCAGAATAGATTATTCTATATTCCTCAGATGTCATAATGCCCATTCCTGTCCATCTGGTCACACATACACCTAACAGGTTAATATTTAATCTTCTCATTTCATTCTTAATGTTATCAAATTTCCCATCCCCACTCATAGTTCTTACATTCCAAGTTCCTACTTTCAATGTTGATATTCTTTTGCACTCAGTCGGCTGATGACGGTCTGGAGTCACCTGGTGCACATGACTACCCCTACCTGGCGAGGCTACTCTTATGGAGCACCCATATACGCCGTTTCTCTGATTATCGATAAGACTGCAGTACATGATGTTCTTGGCATCTGTAAAGAAAGTAGTTTGCCATTGCTTTCCCTCCTAGCAGTGACCATACTGTTCGATGACCGTGGCCATTGTCTCCCAAAAAATAGATCCTCTGCCTACAGTCGTGAAGCTGGAGACCATAACCTACAACTATCTGTCGGCTGATCTTCAACTTCATCCTCCACCTGCACCCATGGCTTCACGTAACCCTGATCGGGGGGGGGGGGGGGCAAACGGGTACTCCACCTTGCCCAAGGGTGTCCCGTAGGCTAGCGGAGGGAAGGAGGCACCTTACCTCTCCTTTGATAGGGGATAGCGCTATCCCGCCACCCGCACAAACCAGTAACACTTAAAACCCCACACCCCTTTGGCATTAACTGCCATGAAAATGGTAGTTCCCTATTTCACGTCTTGAAGCGTGATTTTTGTTTATTGCCCTAGCCCCATATTTCTATAGACCATCGGTACTCAATGGGTGATGTGATCAGTACAACGTGGATCACCTTTACTTCCTAGAATATTCCCTTACATCCATCTTAGGCAGAGTCGGCCTGGGAACCCAGGTCAATTACTTTTTTAAATCATTGTGTCGCTGAAAAATTCGATCACACGACCACCGGGTCGGCGGGCAGCGTCCAAGCCCCTAGAAGCCATGGGAATATCTTTTACATAATTATTTACATGCATTCTCTTTAAAACTAGTTATAATACTAATTTAATCGTTAACAAACATTTACACAGTTATAACATCTGTAAAATTAGTCTGAACAAACATTTACCCAAATATCATTACATCTGTCAAACTATATGACTCGCCCATGTGTTGCCGGGGCCCATACGGGGGAGCAAAGAATAGTAACATTGTTGCCTAACATGCACGTCGTAAGAGGCGACTAAGGAGGCTATGGTTCCGTCGCCCTGCTACTGAGTGAGTGCGTGGCGAGACACTGTGAGCTGTGAATTTCGCGTGGAATGCTTTTACATCTGTTCGCAGATTGTAGCGTGAACTGTATGTTCGGAACGATGGCGGCCGGCTGTTGCTGGATGGAAAGGTTTGCCTTTTCGGTTCACGAGTGCATTTTTCAGGAGACTCCTGGGAGTCGTCGCTGGAGCTACGGAGGTCGTGCTTTGTGCGGCGCCTTCGTCAAGTTGCCCTGCGGAAAGAGACCGAGCCATATGGGATAAAACCTGGGTCAATGATGTCTTTCTGGTGACTGCCGTTTCCATCGACAATAAACTGTATTTCTCGTGGATGACTTTTGTGTTGGCATTCTGGAGGCGGCATTATGCACAGTGTACCTGTGCGGGCTGTTGGCTTACCGATACTCCTGTCTATTCCATTGTTCACATAGGGCAGTGACGAACATTTTGTGTGATATTCACTGGCACAGGGACGGAGCATAATGGGAACGAACCGTTGCCGTGAAGTTGGAACCGCGACTAACTCACTCACTCACTCTCTCACTCACTCACTCACTCACTCACTCACTAAGTACATGACTATTCATAGACCGGCAGTCATGCAGCAAATTATGGGGCATTATCTCATCTTTGAAGATTTCAAAAGTCACTTTTCTACGAGGTATATTCAGGAAATAATAAATATCTTGTAAATGCCATTCGGCCAGCTTTTAATTCTTTATGTATATGCTGTAATCGACGTTTAAGGGCTTATTTTTGCAAATAAATGTCGGATCGTGATTAGTATAGGTGAATCTGAAGCTCAGAGAGCGCTGATGACAGGAGGAAAGACAAGTGAAATACTTCGGTCATATCACAATAATGTAGCACTCTTTATAAGGGTTCGAAGTCAGTCGCAGGCGATTTGGGAACATATTTCTTTGCTTTGATTTTCACAATAGTATGGGAATAGCCCGTTCAGAAAATATGGGCACACTACTGAAAGTGAAATTATCTTTAAAGAATGACAAGTAGCCAATGAATTCTGATGTTGACTGCTAGTTAGTTAGTTAGTTAGTCGACAGATCATCCTCGTTGCACATCGAACCATTCAGTCCATAAGTGCTCGGATCCCCTCCTCAGCGAATCCCGCAGCGTGTAGCGGCTAACGACGCCAGTTCTGTATTGGTTTATCAATCTTCTTTGGCTTCCTGCGTAGTGTTCTTGTTTGGCCACCCCTCTTTTAATTTGCTGCTCTCGCAGTCTGGCCATTGTTGTAGATTCACAGTCATCACTTGGTTCTCGCAAAAGTCTCACTTCTCGTAGAGCATTCAGAATGTCAGCCTGGTCCATGGCTCGTCCGCCCTCCACAGTAGCCCGCTCATTTCCTTGTACTCCCGCATGCCCTGGCACGAAGATGAAACTAATCAAGAAACTAAACGCTTTTAACCACCTTTACCAGTTTTTTGAAATAGCTTACTTTTGTGTGCATCTCTCTTTCTAAGTGCAAGCAGGGACTAGGATGTCCAGCTCTGTTCTTCTTGGCATTTTGCCATCTCCTTACAGCACTACGCTTATCCACCCAAGCCTTCTCCACCTCGAAACTCCACCACAGTGGCTGCTCCCAGCTTTTTTTCCTGCCCTGAAACGTTCTGCGCTTGTCACGTCTTATTTTACTCACCACATCTTGCCCTGTACTGTCATACTGGAACGTCTTTACCTTTAGCTTGTGCTGCCTGGTTCTGCCTTTCTCCACCAATATGCTGCAAGGGTGGTGGTCGCTGCCATGGTGTCATAGGACACCCCATCTACACACTGTAGTGAGTGAAGGTGAAACTAGCGCCAAATCAATAGCACTGTCCTCATCGCCTGGACGGCTTGCTGTCCTGGTGACACAGCCACTGTTGATACAAACCAGGTCAATGGTTTCCAGTGCAGTCTCGCGCTCCTCCCCTTGTGTATTGGAGGAAGTGTTTCCCCATGATCTGCTTTTAGCGTTGAAGTCACCACAGAAAATAACATTTCTCTCGTGGCCTAATATGCCACTTAAGCACTGCCACTTCTGGGCGTCCACACTCGCATTGCGGGCATAAACATTAACTAACACGAATGGTATACTGGAATGAACTCTCAACGCCTGTATTTGTATATCGTCACTGTCCCAACTGGACATGTCTAGCTCTGACGCCACCATGCTGTCGCGAACGAGAATCGCCGTTCCCAGATGTCGTCTATTGTAGAAACATTTGAAGCCGGCAATTCGGAGTAGCTGATCGCCCAGTCTCGTCTCCTGGAGTGCTACAATGTAGTTCCTGTAAACTAGGATTTCTAAAATAGAGCCCCGTTGTTTTACACTGGCACAGTTCCAATATAGAATACGGATGTTCCTGAGTCCTAGACGGTGACACTTGAGTCTAAAACGTCTCAAACCACCGCGCTTACCTTGCTTCTTTCTCCCTGCGTGGCTACCTCGCCGCTTCGTTATGTTGACTGCTGACCGCTCGAAGAACACACGTTGTTCCGCCATGTTGAAAAAACGTAAACACAGACTGCTGAGAACCACACACGCTGCTGAAAATTCACTCAAGGATGGCTTCGCTCGATGCACGAACTCCGTAGCACCCGCGCAGATCTTGAGTAGAAACTCCTGGTTTTACATCCTGGCACACCAATTACACGCAAGAGATGAATAAATCCATCCCCTACGCGAAAAAGTTAACGAACACAAAGCAACACGACCGTCCGTCGCCATCTTGACACCGGAATGTTGACTGCGACGTCTTGTAAAGGACATGCAATTAGATAACTTTTATAAAAACCGTACTGAAGCTAAACAAAAACGTTGGTGGGCGAGTACGAAATAGACATTTATGCAAGTGTGAAGATAATATCAAGAGATAGAAGAATATTAGCCTGTCAGAATAAACAACAAGGCCGAGATGAAGAATGTTGCAGATCCATTGAAGTCAACCTTCATTGTAGAGACGGAACCTCATTGATGAATTGAACTTGAAGCTAATTGCTTCACATCTACTTTTAACAAACTTCCACTGCATGTCATCATACTGTTTACCGAAAGTGACATACATACATTGGCACCTTGCCGTCTTGACAGACGATAGTTTGTGCTTTAAAAAGGCATAATAACTTTTACCTATGGCGATAGCGAATGTGACTGATAAGACCAATTTGCGCTGTAAATGTCCGTTCACAGTGGGTGCATGTGAACACGTGGTCATTTCCACCATCATGCACCATTGTATGTCTCACACGATCGGTGTGTGACTTATCTGCAATAATTTTCTCCTTTGTCTTTATTCCATTTCTGATGTTTGCCCTCCATGCAACACGTTCAGCGGCGACTTGCTCCCAATGTGCATTATCAATGCCTGTATCAATCATGTCCCGCTTACACACATCTTTGTATCGTAGTAGAGGCCGACCCTGAGATCTCTTACCCATCTGTAATTCACCAATAAAGATGTCCTTTGGTATTCTACCATCATCCATCCTCCTAACATGTCCTATCCATCTCTGTCTACGAAGACTGAGCATGGAATAAACCGTCACACAACCTGATCTTTCCAATACTTCAGTATTTGTGATTTTGTCTTGCCACTTAATACCAAAAATTCTTCTCAGACACCGTATATGAGAGCTGTTTAAGCGTTTCTCTTGATGTGAATAAGTTGTCCAGGTTTCACTGCCATAAAGAAGAGTACTAAGGACACAGGCTTGATAGACAAGGACTTTTGTTTTGGCAGTAAGCTTCCAGTTCTTCCAGACTCTTTTTCTTAACCTGTTCATTGTTGTTGCTGCCTTACCAATCCGGATGTTGATTTCCTGATCTAGGGATAATTTGCTTTTTACTACTGATCCTAGATATGTAAAATGGTCTACCATCTCTAGTTCGGAGTCGTCAATAAAGATTGATGGTACCCCATGTGCACCTTGTGACATAATCTGTCTTCTTTTTGCTAATTGTTAAACCAAATTCAGAACAAGCATTGGAGAATGCAGATAGTAGACATTGAAATTCTTTCTCAGAATGGGTTGTAACTGCAGCATCATCTGCAAAAAGCAACTCTCTGATCATTACCCTCCTAATTTTGGTCTTGGCCTTCAATCTCTGAGCATTGTAGAGCCCGCCATCTGAGCGTGAGTGAATGTGTATACCACTATCCTGATCACGAAAAGCATATTTTAATAGAAGTGAAAAGTATATTCCAAAGAGGGTGGGAGCTAGTACACAACCGTGCTTAACTCCACTCTTGATTTCAAACTCTTCAGAAGTTGCACCATCAAACTTCATTATACCCTTCATGCCTGTGTGGAACGATTCCACAATGGACAGAAGAGCTGATGGGCAGCCAATCTTCTTTAGTGCCTTGAACAGAGCTCTCACGACAAACCAAATCAAATGACTTTGTGAGGTCGATGAAGGCAATAAACAGTGGTTGATTCTGTTCACGGCATTTTTCTTGCATTTGTCGCAATGAGAATATCATATCAATGGTAGACCGGTTCTGTCGAAACCCACACACTGATTCGGGGTTGAGTTGATCTCCTAGGACTTGAAGTCTGCGCAGAACAATTCTAGCAAATACTTTTCCAACAATACACAGAAGTGAAATACCTCTATAGTTGTTGCAGTCGCTCCGATCGCCCTTGTTCTTGTACAGTGTTATGATGCTTGAATCTTTGAAATCCTGTGGGACTTGTCCTTCTCGCCAGCATAGCTCTATTAGCTGGTGGATCTGTAGAGTGTGTTTATCTTGCCCACTCCTGATAACCTCTAGTGTAATCCCATCCTTACCTGGAGCCTTGCCAGATACAAGTTCATTTATAGCACACTTAACTTATGTTATGGTGGGAAGTGTGTCCAGGTAGTCAAGAGTTGGTAGAGCCTCTATGGCGTTGAGTGCATCATCCGCTAGTTTGGTCTCACTTGAGTAAAGCTCTAAATAGTGCTCTACCCATCTGTCCATCTGCTGTTTCTTATCAGTGATGATTTCTCCAGTCAAGGTTTTCAATGGTGCACTTCTTTTTATCACTGGACCACAGGCTTTCTTTATTCCTTCATACATGCTTCGTATGTTTCCCATATAACTTGTGATTTGAATGGACTCACATAAATTGATCCAACAATCATTTGCACACTGCCTGGCAGCCTTTTGCACATCTTTCCTAGCTTGCCTTAGCTCACTCAGAGTGTTACACGTTGGCCTTTCCTTGTTTCTTAAGAGAGCTATCTTCTTCTTATCTATCAAGGGCTGCAGAGTCTCGCTGTTTGCGGCAAACCAGTCCTGCCTCTTATGATCCACTGTGCCGTAAACCCCTACGGCAGTTTTATAAAGAGTTTCCTTAAGTTGACCCCACTTTTCATTTACTGTACAATTTTCTGGTGTATCAGTGAAAGCGTCTTCAAGTTGCTGTTGAAACTGAAAACACTTTTCAGGATCGTGAGTGTTAATAATATTAATCCTGGGGCTAAATTTGTGTTTAGCTGTGTAGATTCTCTTTGGTCTCAGTCTAACCCTTGCAACAATCAAAGAATGATCCGTATCATAGTCAGCACTGTGGTAACTTCGAGTCAATGATATATGATTCAGATGTTGTCTCCGTGTGATGATGAAGTCCAGCTGGTGCCAATGACCGGATCTTGGATGTTTCCATGTGACCTTATGCATCTCTTTTGTTTTAAAAAAGGAGTTTGTAATACATAGGTCATTAATGGTGCAATGCTCCAGCAGCCTTTGCCCATTTTCATTCATGCAACCGATTAGGTATTTTCCAAGGCACACTGGCCATGAACTCGAGTCCTTGCCCACACGAGCATTGAAATCACCGAGCATATAAATGAAGTTAGATTCATAGAACGAATCCTTCACTTCAGCAGATGAATCGAGTGTTGGTGCATATGCAGTAATAACGGTGGCAAAACCACAAGAGGTTGCCAAGCGCAGGGATAATAGTCTTTCACTTCCTCCTGCTGGAATTTCAATCATTCTTAGTAGCGAATTCTTCACTGCAAAGCCCACACCGTGTTGCCTTTTTTCTGCCTGCCCTCTACCCTTCAAAAAAAAGGTGTAACTGTTTTCCCTGAGTCACCCTTCCTCGGCGAGGCGAGTCTACAGAAGGTCAGCAATATCAATGTTAAGACACTTGAGTTCGGCATCAATCACAGTCGTTTTTCTCACATCGTCAATATTGGTCAATTCAGTAGAAAATCCTGGACACATGGTTCTCACGTTCCAGGTTGCACACGATAGCCTGGGTTTTCTATGTTTATTTTTATTTGTACCTGGTGCATTGGTTTTACAGCCTGCGAATCAGATTTTGTCCTAGCCCAAGCACCCATTGAAGTAGGCAGGCTGTGGCGGATCAGCACTCAATTGGCCGTGGACTGCCCGGCTTAAGGCGGGCGGTAGCTGATCAGTGACACCTGTAGGTGTCTCCCACCGTCAGAGGCAACGCGTGGCGCTCCATGTCTACGCCAATTGACAGGGACTTATAATCCGTAACAGTTGCCTCTCGCTTTGATTCCGAGACCAGTTAAGACCAAGGATGGAGTTATTGCCTCTCCATAGCACAAAGTCTGGGCTAAAATATAGAGAACATGTGTTGCCCATGCAGCATGATCCCTCTCTCGGCATACCTAGTTCACTCCAGAGGAAAGGTAACTGCCAAGTCGCAGCATAGCCCATGACGCGAAAAACAGAAGGAGCAGAACTCTCAATCAGAAACGCGGATATAACTAAGAGACTAGCGCATCACGTCAGCTTTGTTGATCAATAGTTACGGGAGGGAGATCAGGGATTCCAACAGTGAAGCAGCGCAGTGAAAATTGTCTCGAACTTGGAAAAGAATATTGAAGAGCAATATGACATCATTATGGCCAACATTTATGGCAGAGGACAACGTCCAAAGTAGGAAAGATATAGGAGCCTGAAAAGAATAGAACGAAAGCAACAGATCCAGCGGAGACTAGATATATTACGGCAAGGTCAAACCTATGTTGATAAGGAATGACTGAAGGATAACGGCAGGAATCAATTAGAAGGTCTAGTGTTTCAACGATTGATTACTCGTATGTCATTATCATGTATACTACGGATTGTTAAAGACTGTTTGGAAAAATTACACGAGAAATGATTTTATTTGCCGGTCTTCAGTCCTTTTTGATTTGCCGTTGAGTTTTCCTGCTTCAAGTTTGTTGAAAGAGTGTCACACCCTGAACACCTTATCTGTTAAGGATTTTTACTGAATTTCGTTAAGACACTCTTCAGCAACATGGGGACTCATCTTACAGAAGTACAGGAAATCGAATGTTGCCAGCTCCTTTTTCTAGGATACGTTACTGCGGCAGATATGCAAGAAGCAAGTCAACTCCACCATTATTAGTTGGGATTTGTCACCAGCTAGTAGACCAGGAATATACAACATTTCATTCGTTACTGGCTGAGAAGCTGTCATCTATAATTACCTATTACCAGCCTCTGGACAACAAACTATTGACGTGTTTTAGTGCGCTACTGCAGTTACACCGGAGCACCATACTAGTGGAGGTTGTTATCGACGAAATAGCAACAGTCAGGAATATGAATTGAGAATACACAGGAAGTTGCCGGATATCACGGATTGTCTACACCGGACGCTTATTCATATATTTACACAGCAACGCTGATCGTCTTATCAACCTACGACAATACAGCAGTTTGGATACATTGGCACAAACACCAAGACCGGCACTACAACATATGTAGTATTTTATCACATACAGAATCCGGCCAGTATGAATTGATTGAGTTGATTGAATATTCTGTTGGGTGTTATCAAAATTAAAATTGATATTCGTTGTTGATATGGCTGAATTACTTTTAACGTAGGTCGTAAACTGGGGTTGAAGTCCAGTATAGTTTATTTGTTTGTTCCTATCAGTGTTTGTAACTGAAATCTCTTGCTTTGCTTTTGAATTATAGCATTTTGATTCTCTTGAAATCGGATTTAAGTTTACGCTATTGACACTTTGATTTGCTGTTTTTCAGTCGAGTTTGTAGCACATCCAAATATACGGTTCATTGTATTAGCTATATAATTGACAAGATTGTCTTAAACATGTCTACATTTCAAGAATTTATGGACATAGGTGAAAGGTCCGGATTAACAGGCCAAGACCTCAGGAATTGGGCAAAGCTTGAATTTAAGGAATTCCAAACTCTGCAACGTGAGGAAAGAGTTGCAGCCAAAGCAGTAGAAAAGGAAGAGAGACAACTTCGAATAGATCGTGAGAAAGAAGAAAGAGAACTACAGATTAGATTAGAGACGGAAAGATTGACGGCGGATAAAGAAAAAAAAAGAGAGAGAAATGGCAATGGAAAAAGAAAGACTAATGGCAAGAGATAAGGAAATGGAGTTGGAGAAAGAAAGACTATTTGCGAGAGATAAGGAGATGGAATTGGAAAGAGAGAAACTTGCGTTTCAGAGGTTGAAGCTAGAGACAGAGGTATTAATGAAGGACAAAGAGATTGAAGGAAATTTGAAAGTTAAGACGCTGGAGATGGAAAAAGAAGCAGAGATTGCACAGACGAAATTACAATCGAAAACTGAAGATCCTATAAAAAATATCAAGGAGCAATTAGAAATTTTACACAAGGCGATTCAATCGGAGCATGGGTAGCTAATTTTGAGCTGCTGGTAAAATTCTATAAAATTCCAGAAGAAATGTGGCCCATCTTATTTCACCGTCATCTTGGATTGGAGCCTTTAAATGTCGTCGAGTTGATTCCGGAGAGTTTGCGGACCAATTACACATATGTTCGAGATCGTGTATTGAGTCATTTTTCGCTAGACGAAGCGGGCTTAAGAAGAAAGTTCAAAACCCTCACACCTAAGGCAAACCAAACGTTTCTGTACTACGCAGCTGAAACTGCATCTTTGTACGACAGATGGTTAAAAGCTGCAGAGGTGAATGCAGACTTTGACAAGTTACGCGACCTAATGATCAGGGATAAATTGGTATCATCGGTCCCTGAATCGATGGCTACGTTCTTGATTGAGAACAAGTGTAAATCAATACCTGAGATCGAATCAAAGGGGG
The DNA here is from genome assembly GCA_963921405.1 of Cepaea hortensis. NCBI lineage: Eukaryota > Metazoa > Mollusca > Gastropoda > Stylommatophora > Helicidae > Cepaea > Cepaea hortensis. The sequence continues at coordinate 37,545,684 of OY992877.1, forward strand.
AGTCATATTATAATGCACATCGTGAGGTATTTGCCGACAGTACAAACCAGAGCTTGTAATAGGTGCAAGTGCAGACGTAGAGAGCCAAAGAGATTATGGTAAAAGTAACAGGTCTACACAACACAGAAACAGAAGACCATATCAGAACACACATAGAGAATCAGACAGACCTAGAAAGGGTCATTTCACACAATGTCCACATTGCAGGCTAAACCACATTTCAACGGAAATGTGTGACCATCACCCGGAATATGCAGGATATTTGAAAGAACTCATTAATAAGAGGAGGAATAAATATGAGTCATACAGAAAGAATATCAAATGTTTCTCGTGTTTAGCCTGGGGACATACCTCAAGGTCATGTGCAATGAAGAGAACGTGAAAGGAAGCAAATGCTGCATATATATTTACTAGTAGCGATTCAGAAGATACAGAAGAAGCACATGCGGCCATCATAGAACCATGTACTAATGACAACCCAGAGAAAACAGATAAAGATTGTTCAGACGAGGAGTGCCAAGGTACGATACAAGAGGCCAATGCGGTAAATATTCAAAATGGCACACTAAAGGTCCACCAAGCATGGGTTAATGGTACACAAACCACATGCGTGAGGGACAGCGCCGCCTCTATTGTTGGCGTTGACCAAAGGCTTGTGAAGGATCAAGATTACGCAGGCAAAAGTGTTACCTGTAGAACCTTTGGTGGCACGGTGGAAAAATATAGAATTGCATCAATAAATATACAATCTCCCTACTTCAAAGGGATAGTGAACGCATCGGTGCTACCAAACCCCTGTGCCGGGGTTCTCATTGGAAACATCCCAAAGGTAAAAGATTACACTCATGAAGAGGCCATGAAATAGGAGGTCGGCCACACACCAACAAATGCGCTCACCAGAGCTCAAGTGCGTCGACAGAAAGAAGAAGAAGACAATGCACACTCCACAACCCCACAAACCAGGCACAATACACAAGACATGTTAGTAGTAACAACTGACCTGGCCACAGAACAAAAACTAGATCCAACGTTACAAAAATGTTTTAAAAATGTACACACACCTGCAAAAATTGCAAAACACAGTAAGTGGGAATTTATAATAGATAATAATATACTTACCAGACAATACACCAAAGGAACGACACTACTGGTACAAACAGTACTACCAAGCAAATATCGAGAAGAAGCATTAAAACTCGGGCATGACTCTCCATTCGCAGGTCACATGGGCATAGCTAAAACGGCAAACAGAATTTTGGCACAATTTTATTGGCCAGGGTTCGCCAGTAACATTGCAAAATATGTCCGATCATGTAGCTTATGCCAAAGAACTACACCAAAAGGCAAACATCCCAAAGCACCAGTACAAAAAACCGATCTAGCATATCGACCGTTCCAGAAAATAGCGGTCGACATAGTGGGTCCTCTAAACACAACAACAGATAGAGGCAATAAATATATTCTAACGGTAATTGATCTATGTACAAGGTGGCCAGAGGCGATTCCACTAAAAACTATTACATCTAGATCTATCCTAGATGCATTTTTACTTATATTCAGTAGGATCGGTTTTCCTTCATATATATTATCAGATAGGGGTAGTCAATTCATTTCGTCAGCGACGCAAGCGGCAATGAAGATGCTGGGCATACCGCAAAAGTTCAGTGCTCCATGGCATCCAATGACAAACGGGGTAAATTAGAATTTTAAGGGGATTCTCAAACGAACCCTAGCGAAGGTTGCAGCTGAACGACCCAAAGATTGGGACATCCTGTTACCAGCAGTACTTTTCGCGTACAGGGAAGTACCACAATCGAGTACGGGGTTTTCCCCATTCGAACTTGTGTATGGAGCAAATCCTCGCGGCCCGCTGACGTTATACAACGACATGCTGAAAAAGAAAACACATGACCAATCAGAAAAATATGCATACGAAATAGTAACCAAATTAAGAGAGAAAATTATGACAGCATGCCAGATAGCCAGATCCGCGTTGGAAAAATCAGGGGGAAAATTCAGACAATATGACAATAGGAAAGCCAAAACAATACTGTTGAAAGAAGAAGAGGAAGTATTACTTTTATTACCTGACCCTAGAGACTATTTAATCATCTCATGGCAAGGTCCATTTAAAGTAATAAAGAAGATCAGTGATGTAGACTATGTAATAAATGTAAAAGGGAAAGAAAGAATATTCCACATCAACATGTTAAAACAGTATAAAGACCGTAATACAGACAAGACACAAACTGTTGATCATATACCACACAGGACAGCAGCAGCATGTTGGGTTATAAACGAACAACAAGTAGATGCCATACAACAACAAATACCAACACCATCTCTTAATACTAGCAACAATTGGCAAACTATTCAGATAAATAAAAATTTATCATCGCAAGACAAATACAAATTATCAAATGTGGTACAAAAATATAGCGATATATTTTCGGATAAACCAGAGCAAACGGATCTGATAGAACATAAAATTACATTACTGTCGGATATTCCCGTAAAAGTGAAACCATACCCAATCCCCATCCATTATACAGAAAAAGTCACAGCGGAAATCTCCGAATTAGAACAGAATGGGATTATTCAGAAATCAATTTCTAACTATTGTTCACCTATCGTAATTGTGAAAAAGAAGGATATTTCATCACGCATCTGTGTGGATTACAGGAAAATAAATGCTTTGACCCTTCTTGACGCAGAGCCTGTCCCAAATGTCGACGAGCTGATAGATGGCATGGTAAATTCTAAGATCTTTTCCAAGATTGACCTTACAAAGGGATATTGGCAAATCCCGATGGAGTTTCAATCTATGCATATTACAACTTTCGCTACTCCTTTAGGCTTGTACGAATGGAAATTTCTTCCTTTTGGTCTACAGAACGCACCGAGTACCTTTACACGTATGATGCGAAAACTTCTTCATGGGGTTAATAATGTGGCTACATATATGGATGATATTTGCGTACACACCACAGATATTGACACACACGTCGAAACGTTGACACAGGTTTTCCAAAGAATCAAACAAGTTGGTCTTAAAGCTAAACTTAGCAAAATTGAAATAGGGTTCACGGAGATTCAATTTTTAGGTCATAGGATTTCCGAAGGTTTCCGAAAAACAGATCCACATGTTGTCACAAAGATTCTAAATATTAAACCCCCTACGTCTAAAAAGGAACTCAGAAGTGTTCTGGGTCTTATAAACTACTATCAAAAATTCATTCCTAATTTTGCTGATATGACATCTACTTTCTCGGAGCTTTCGAAAAAAGGTCAACCTACTAAAATTAATTGGACATCTGAACACGATACACTCTTACAACAAATTAAGGTTCTTTTTAGCAGTTATCCTATACTTAAATTACCAGACACTTCCAAGGACTTTATAGTACAGACAGACGCGAGTCTTCATGCGATCTCGGACATTCTTCTTCAGATTCATAGTGGCAAGCTTCATCCTGTTCTATATTTCAGTAGAAAACTTAGCGACACACAGAGAAAATATGCAGCTACTGAGCTTGAAGCCCTCGCGTTGATAGAGAGCATTGGAAAATTCTCTAGATATCTACTTGGGAGAAAGTTCTTAGTACTATCAGACAATAAACCCTTACAAGTCTTTAAGGAAGGACATCCGAGAAACTCTAGAATACATAGATGGTCTCTTTTACTTCAAGACTATGAATTTGACATCTGTCACATACCAGGGAAGGACAATAACCTTGCATATTTCCTTAGTAGATTGTAGAAGTAGATTTGGATGTAGTAAATATTGTGTTTTGTGTTAGTGTTCGGTTAGAATGGTTAGGTCATATAATGAATGTCATCATGAGATATAAAATACAGCAGGCCAAATATCTATTTGTTTTGATACGCCCCAGAAAAACATTCACACAAACAGTTCATATTTATGATACATTAATTATATTACATATATACACATATTGCCTGATGTAATTGACAGATTAAATGAAGAAAACCAGCATTCTCAGAAGACATAGGTGAACTGGACGGACTATTTTCGTTTCGTGGAATCGGGTTGTGTCACAATGAATACTGGGACTATGAACGTGTGATTTCCGTGCTCCGAACATTTCGATGGCAAACCAGTTATCTATTTCAATGGAACATAACAGACTGGAACTATAATTATTAATTAAGTGTATTTAATGTATGCGCATACTCCATATCAATCATCAGTTCACACATCACATACATTGCATAATCATATAAACGCAAATTTACGTCATGACTCAATCATTCGTTCATTTATGTATATACGTCATGACGCGATCATGCAATCATTCATTTGTTTATGCAATCAGTAAGTTGTTTATACGATCGGTCATCCATTTGGTTATTTATTTCATGACGTGATCATTCATTCATTTATTTATACACATCACGACGTGATCATTCATTCATGTATTTACATATGTAATGATACCACTCATACGAAACATACATTTTCTTACATCATGACGCAATTATCATTCACATGATTGTTGTAAATCGTGATTCAGTCATCTCGAAACGATGAGAGAGTCATGATACTCATATAGTCACATGAATTTTTAACATTCCATACATTATCATACATAAATCACGGAGAGAAAGGAAATATAAAATGATTAATGTGTACACCTCACACATACAATTACGAATAACAGTACAGACATATACAAAGGATGAATCGCATGTCGGAACGAAAGATATAAATTATTTATTATATGTTTTCTATTTCAAGTTAGATTAATTAGATATAAGGGGGATAATTTATTGACGTATTTGCTTGTTTTAATTCAAAATTTCTAGCACACCATGCCACATAACAAAACATGCGCCACCAAGTATAAAGAAGAGACCTTACTGGATTTTCCCAGACAGTCACAAAACTGGACGACAAATATGAGAAACCAAGGAAAGGAAAACAACGTCATTGGACGGCAACGGGGGACGCTGTGAATTCGTGGATTCGAAAGGATGTGTGTATAAAAGGCTCCGTGTGAAGGTGACATCTGGAGGCGGTAATTTCGTGATGAAGCATCTGGGAGTCCGGAGAGGAATATATTAAAGACAACACAACAGTAGAAAGACCGGGTGCGGATACCTAGACTTTTATTTAATCAGTTGAACTGAGGATTTGGATAATTAAGCCTCAAGGGCAGCGAGCTGGACTTAGAGCTCGTAGGTAGATGTTATTTAAGTGAGCGCCGATCCTGCGTATAGGGATCAGCTCACGTTTCTACAAGAGTATATACTTTGTTCTGCGGCGGAATAAAAGTACGTCTTTCGCTTGCTCGATTTGAGTCTGCCATATGTTCATGATCCTGTTGGTAAGATAGAACATGTTTTGTTGTTCTGATCTGTTCTTGACGAGTTCAATTTGAGTTGCTTTGAGTGTACGGTCCCGGACAGGCACTTCGAGACATATGGTACTCGTTGGCCAGAGGTTATTCCCTTAAAATGTATCACGAGTAGATCCATTCTAGATTCATTGTTGATAATTTTTAGCAGAATAGGATTCCCTAGCTGCATATTATCAGATAGAGGTAGTCAGTTTATATCAACGGCTACTCAAGAGGCAATGAAGATACTTGGGATTCCACAGGTGTTTAGTTCACCTTGGCACCCAATGACAAATGGTGTGAATGAGAACTACAACGGAGTTCTTAAACGAACTCTGGCGAAAGTTGCTGCGGAAAGGCCCAAAGATTGGGATATTTTATTACCAGCGGTACTATTTGCATACCGAGAGGTACCACAATTTAGTACAGGGTTTTCTCCATTCGAGTTGGTATATGGAGCAAATCCACGAGGTCCATTATTAATATATAATGACCTACTCACAAATAAAACATATGATCATCCGAAAAGAGATGCATATGAAATAGTAACACAGTTAAGAGATAAAATTATCACAGCTTGTCAGATTGCAAAATCTGCACTGGATAAAGCTGGAGAAAGATACAGACAGTATGGTAATAGGAACGCCAAGACAATAGTCTTGAAAGAAGAAGAAGAGGTTTGGTTATTATTACCTGATCCTCGAGATTGTCTGGTTACTTCATGGCAAGGTCCATTTAAAGTAATTAAGAAAATTAGCGATGTTGATTATCGTATTGATGTGAATGGCAAACATAAGATTTTTCATATTAATATGTTGAAGCCATATATTCCACGTGAGGATAACTCAGGTCAAGTGACACAACAAATTCCTCATAGGATAGCAACAGCTTGTTGGGTAATTAATGAACAACAAGAAGATGCTATAGAACAACAGATTCCAACACCCATAGTTAATAGCGACAGTAATTGGCAAGCGATTCAGATAAGTAAAGATTTATCAGTACAAGATAGAGAAAAGCTTATTACTGCAATAAAGGAATATAGCTCAATTTTTTCAGATAAACCGGGGCAGACATCACTGATTAAACATAAAATAACTTTATTATCAAATGTCCCAGTTAAAGTGAAACCATATCCTATTCCAATACATTATTTGGAAAAAGTTACTGCAGAAATTTCAGATCTAGATAAGACTGGAATTATAAAAAAATCAATTTCAAATTACTGTTCACCAGTTGTAATTGTTAAGAAAAAAGATGGGTCATTACGTTTATGCGTTGATTATAGGAAAGTTAATGAATTAACGTTACTAGATGCAGAACCTATGCCAAATATTGATGAGTTAATTGAAACTATGGCAAACTCGAATATATTTTCGAAAATTGACCTTACAAAAGGATATTGGCAAATTCCGATGGAAGAAGATTCAAAGCATATTACAGCTTTTAGCACGCCGTTAGGTTTATATGAATGGGAATATCTTCCATTTGGTTTACAAAATGCACCAAGTACATTCATGAGAATGATGAGAAGATTACTTCATGGAATTACCAACGTAGCATCGTATATGGATGATATTTGTATTCATACTTGTGATATTGACACACATGTTAAAATTCTAAAACAAGTTTTCCAGAAAATACAAGAACATGGATTGAAAGCTAAACCAAGTAAAATTGAGATAGGGTTTACTGAGATACAATTTCTGGGTCATAGAATCTCTAACGGATTTAGGAAAACAGATCCATTGGTTGTGACAAAGATTCTTAATATCAAACCTCCAACATCCAAGAAGGAGCTTAGGAGTGTATTAGGGTTGATTAATTATTATCAAAAGTTTATCCCTAATTTTGCACATATGACAGCAACATTCTCGGAACTTTAAAAAAAAGGTCAACCAACAAAGATAGTTTGGACAGAGGATCACGAGAAGTTATTACAACAAATAAAAACTCTATTTAGTACATATCCTATTTTGAAATTACCTGATATTTCAAAAGATTTTGTTTTACAAACGGATGCTAGTTTACATGCTATTTCAGCTGTATTACTTCAATTGCATGAGGGGAAACTACATCCTATTCTTTATTTCAGTAAAAAGCTATCTGAAACTCAAAGAAATTATGCTGTTACTGAATTAGAGGCTCTAGCTTTAATTGAAAGTATTGAGAAGTTCTCTAGATACTTACTAGGTAGGAAATTTCTGGTTCTGTCGGATAACAAACCGTTACAAATTTTCAAATCGGGTCATCCGAAGAATTCTAGAATACATAGATGGTCATTACTATTACAAGACTATGAATTTGACATCTGTCACATTCCTGGAAAGGATAATAATCTTGCTGACATTCTCAGTCGATTATAGTTGAATAGAAGGGCAGATCTTTGTTATAAGTTAATTAGTTATATATATTAATGTTCTGTTCTTTCATAAGTTATTAAGAAAGTCGATAAAGATATATTCAGATGGCGCCTAATTGAGGGAGCAATGCTATAAGAATCAACTAAATATTAATAGATTATTATTACAAATAGAATTTAGTCAATTAGGTACATATGTTACCGATTTTCCATTTACAGCGTGAGTGAAGGCAATACTCGGAATAAGAACTTCACAAGAGACGCGTGATTGGAACATTCATTGTGCATTCAATGGCCAAGCCAAGTATTTTGTTTTGTATTATGACACGAACTTGGAACAGTTATTCATTAATTGATTGTTGAATTCAAATAATTAGAATTATTAAGAAGTATTTGTAAATTGGTATTAGTATAAATATTTAATTCTATGATATTAATTATTTACTTGCATTAACAATGTTGTTAGATTAATTAATATTATATTAGATGGATTAAGCTGCACAAAAGGAGCAAAAGAATATATACAATCAAGCGACATTCTTAAAATATCCACAGGAAAAGGATCAATGGATTCTCAAGGCGGAAAGCGTATAAGTCACCCTACCCATGGAGATAAATTTCAGGAAAAGAAATAGATGTATGGTACCAAACAAGGACAACAAGGATCAACTACAACAAAAATGGTTACATGGAAAACCTCATTATTACCCTCGTCCTAAACTCATGGTAAAACCTAGAGTTAGGACACACTTGTCTATTATGACAAGGTAGGGACTAATATGTTTATTAGTTGGTCTGATTGCCCATGATCAGCCACACGACGTCCAACGGAGGGTTTGGACAGGTGGGCGTGCCCGTTATGTAGCTTTATTTTTTTAAGGGTAGATAAGGGGGTAAAACCAAGTGCTATTCAGTTGTAGTTAAAAAAAAAAAAATTGTTGTGATAGTCGTACAGATATACAGATATAAAGGAAAAAATTATAAATAATTTTTTTATCTGGGAGGGGGCATTATGCCACATAACGGAACATGCGCCACCAAGTATAAAGAAGAGACCTTACTGGATTTTCCCAGACAGTCACAAAACTGGACGACAAATATGAGAAACCAAGGAAAGGAAAACAACGTCATTGGACGGCAACGGGGGACGCTGTGAATTCGTGGATTCGAAAGGATGTGTGTATAAAAGGCTCCGTGTGAAGGTGACACCTGGAGGCGGTAATTTCGTGATGAAGCAGCTGGGAGTCCGGAGAGGAATATATTAAAGACAACACAACAGTAGAAAGACCGGGTGCGGATACCTAGACTTTTATTTAATCAGTTGAACTGAGGATTTGGATAATTAAGCCTCAAGGGCAGCGAGCTGGACTTAGAGCTCGTAGGTAGATGTTATTTAAGTGAGCGCCGATCCTGCGTATAGGGATCAGCTCACGTTTCTACAAGAGTATATACTTTGTTCTGCGGCGGAATAAAAGTACGTCTTTCGCTTGCTCGATTTGAGTCTGCCATATGTTCATGATCCTGTTGGTAAGATAGAACATGTTTTGTTGTTCTGATCTGTTCTTGACGAGTTCAATTTGAGTTGCTTTGAGTGTACGGTCCCGGACAGGCACTTCGAGACACACCAGTTATAAACGAATAGGTCAATCTACACAGACCAAATAATAATGAAACACCACGAAGATTTTAATGTTACATTGCATTGATAATGACATAAGCTGCCTACATGATAGGTTTCGCCAGTCTTTGTAGCTCATATGTAAGGTGTCAGCGACAAAAGCAAAAGACCTCTCTGAACAAATGGGACAGGAACAAGTGTCACGTTATAGCCGAATGGGACAGGACAGAGAAGAATAAAGAAATAGTCATATATTTGAATGTTATATGTCAAAACTAATATAGAAGGATATGGTCCAGTCAATCACATACATCCCCTTAGTCGGGTTTTATAAATTTGGTTGGGGATGCATGCCCATTATGGCATTTGAGGGATTAAACTTATAGTTTATTTAGCCCAGCGTTTTCAAGAGCTGGGACTACACGACATCAACCATGTACGTAGATAGGAAGCCGTGCCCGTTAAATTTTGTTTTAATGTTGTAGGTGTTTGATAGGAGACCATTCCTTCACAATAGTAATAGATGATATAAATCATGAACTCGATGCTACGTCTTGTCAGGTTAATATATAGGCTAAAATGGTAGGTACCATTTCAAAATGGATGGGCATGCTGCCACGTCGCAGCATAGCCCATGACGCGAAAAACAGAAGGAGCAGAACTCTCAATCAGAAACGCGGTTATAACTAAGAGACTAGCGCATCACGTCAGCTTTGTTGATCAATAGTTACGGGAGGGAGATCAGTGATTCCAACAGTGAATCAGCGCAGTGAAAATTGTCTCGAACTTGGAAAAGAATATTGAAGAGCAATATGACATCATTATGGCCAACATTGATGGCAGAGGACAACGTCCAAAGTAGGAAAGATATAGGAGCCTGAAAAGAATAGAACGAAGGCAACAGATCCAGCCGAGACTAGATATATTACGGCAAGGTCAAACCTATGTTGATAAGGAATTACTGAAGGATAACGGCAGGAATCAATTAGAAGATCTAGTGTTTCAACGATTGATTACTCGTATGTCATTATCATGTATACTACGGATTGTTAAAGACTGTTTGGAAAAATTACACGAGAAATGATTTTATTTGCCGGTCTTCAGTCCTTTTTGATTTGCCGTTGAGTTTTCCTGCTTCAAGTTTGTTGAAAGAGTGTCACACCCTGGACACCTTATCTGTTAAGGATTTTTACTGAATTTCGTTAAGACACTCTTCAGCAGTAACACCCCTACATCTGGAACAAGACAAGCTGCAGAAGCTGCCGGAACAGCAAAGCAATGCTCTAACTGTCCGCCTGTCGGAGCTTTGATCCTAGACCAGCTGCCAACCAAGGCTTAGGGCCTGGTCTGCCCTGCCATGACATTTTGTCTTTAGCTTGCATTTCCTCGCACCAGGGTAAGGCTTGTACCCTCCCAATTGCGCTTTTCCGACCGAAGCCGTTGACACAGTGTGGGGTGTCGGGTTTGGTTAGAGCCGCCCAACGTTCGGCGCTAACAGAAAGCAGGTAGTACTGTCTACTGTTATACGGTAGCTCAGTCATATCTGACTAAGACCTGACATATTCAAGTGACATAGAAATAAGGAAAGTGGTTGGTTGGTGAACCCTCTGAGAGCTTGAGTCTTAACTGTTAAGTCCGATGCTCATGTCGTCTGAGCCACGAACTATTGCTTATATCAGTCGGAGTTTGGCTGGTGTAGGGACTATCCTCCCGACTCGGTTCGCCCTGTAGCAGTTTCCTGCTACGTGATGTGACAGCGCCATCACATCTTGTAGGCCTAGAGCAAGGGGGAAGAGGCAGCCAGTCTTTCCCTCACTGTGCCAGGCATTAAGCCCAGGCGTCCAACCCGCGTCCCTACGTGGTCATGATGTTACCAGCGGAGTTCGCTATCAACTTCGCTAGTACCTCCCGACCCGGCACCAAAGTATAATCTTCACGTGGATAATGTTGCAGAGCTCTCCTTCCACTACAAGCTCAGAAACCAGCAGGATGTGCAAGACCACATTCACATCCACGGAGAGGTATTTTAGGTCAAGATTCAGCATAGCACATACACAATTGTTGGGAATAGGTCTAGTCTGTACGTAACCTTCACATGTTTTAGATACTTTATTATCAACAGATTCCAACTTAATGCCCAGAGGCAACAATAATTGAATATAATATGAACCACACATTTTCGTAATCTAAGTAATCTGGAGTTTACGTTCTCTCGATTTTCTGAAATCTATATTGCAGTTTGATTTAATATGGGACGAATTTTGAGCAGGTGGCTTACAGTATACTAAAAGTTAAGCGATGTTTCTAATTTGTAATACATAGAAACAAACAAGCATAACTCCTGAAATTGTGCAAGGTTACATTGATAAATAGACGTGATCCTCTACAAATACCATCAAAGACACACTTACCTGTAAGCTATGGGTTGTATCATTGGTACATTTTGGGCTACACTTTTGGTAAACATACAGAACACCATCAGCATAGTGGATGCACGTTGTCTTCTATGGTCACGCATGATTATCCTACGCCGACTTTTAGATTTCAGAACTCAGCCACTAGTATCAAGTTTTGTTGATCTGCTAATCTGACAACTGCAGCTTTGATGGCTCTGCAAAGAAAATGCTCAGACCCATATAGCTATTTACAAGCTTAAACGTTGACCCGTGAAAGCTCCCTTTCTTCCCCACCTCTACATAAAAACGGAAACAAGCTCACAATTAGTAGTTGCCTTAAAGGGCAGGTTAAAAATAATGGCTGCGTTAGTTTATAGCGTGAATATTAAGCAATAAAAAATCTCTAAATAATTTCACGAGGTGTGAACTTATTACTTATAAGCGTCTATTTTTATAGAGATAATATGAATTATGATTCAAGATCCTTAACTTGTCTATGTAAATGAAATACGCTCAGTCTCGCCTTTATTCTTGTCTCGTTGAGCTCCGTTGTCAGGCGATGAAGCGGTAATTGTGCTTAGCTAAAGGGTAGACGAAAACAAAATAGCGGCATTAGTTTATACCTGGGATGTTAAGCAATAATAAATCTCTAAATAATTTCATGAGGTGTGAACTTATAACTTATATGTGTCTATTTTTATAGAGATAATATGATCAAAGATCCTAAACATGTCAATGTAAATGAAAGTACCGCAGTCTCGCGTTTATTCTTGTCTCGATAAGATTCGCTGTCGAGTGAAGAAGCCGAACCTGCCCCTGTATGGGTAATGTATTCACAACCAATATGCAATGTCTGCTTTTAGGTAAAATATATGCCGTTGTAAAAGTGTGATTGTTCCTGTGAAAAATAAGAACTGCGAGAAGTGTGAATTATATAAATACAGAAGAATAGACAGCATTTGACCAAAACAAAAGCAAACAAACGTAGATAAACTACGAATGAAATGACAGTACTCCTCTGTCGTGTCTCTGCCTTACAGTGGTAGAAGGGCCTGAGTGTTCCAATGACCCCAAGAGCTATGCCGACAGCAGCGCAGCTACTTGTAGGGTTTTTCATATAGGACAAGTCAGCGGATTGGACCAGACGAGGAAAGTCATAGACCTGCTCACTTGGGTATAAACCTGGGATAGTTAAAGGATAAAGAAACCAGAATAAATTCTTTTCAAATGCGGATATACTGAGCCATATGCTTGACGAAATAATGCAGCGCAATTCATTTTCTATGTCAGCGCAGTTCATTTTTTATGTAAGAAATAAGAGTCGAGGACAGAAATAATTTAAGAAAGTAGTGACATTTTTCGGTCATAATAAAATAAATGACATTCTTAAAACCATAATGGAGGACAAGGTGGAAAGCAGACGAGCACAAGGTTGGCAGATATGCAAGTGGGAACATGCCATCAAGGAAAGGACGAAGATCAATATGTCACAGTGTGTCTGTAGCGCAAAAGATGGAACGTGTTCCAAGTTAATGGGCTCATTGACCTGTGGGGTAGGTTTTCTTTCCTAGCAATTTTCACCTGGCAGCGACCTTCATGTTAAACTCCTTGAGATTTTCGAGTGCTGTGAGATTTTTTATGAGCACAACTTACACACGGGACGTCCAGTTTTTCGCCCTTATCCAAGACGTCTAGGTATAAGATCTCACTACTGAAGAGATTAGATTGACGTGTGATATTAGATTCTATGGTTATTGGAGCAATTCCTAGCCCTATGCTGACACGGAACCCGGTATCTGTTGATCCTGAAACGATAACCACTCAGCCAAAGAACTGTTCCAAACGAATGCTTGACTCGAAACACGGCATTTAGATCGTCATGAAGACAGGATAGCTCGTTCCGCTATTCCCCAAAATCCCATCTCTCGCAGAAGAGACCTAACATAAGAACTGACACTGAAGCTGTGATGGTATTGGGGCTAGATTATCCAACCGACAGCTACAGAGCTAGTAGACAGTGGACTAAATTGGCAAAACGCTAGTCAAGAATTAATATTTATGATGCATTGAGAACATTTGGAAAAGTTACCGCACTTGAAAAGAGAAAACTATTTACGATGTTCAGAATTTGGGGTATACAAAATGTGCAAAAACCTAAGCAAATAAGAAATAAGTCACCGCCGACAACAACAAAAATAAGGAAATGCTATAGAAGAAATAACAATAACAAATCAGTTAGTAACAACCATGAACTTACGTTTAATAAAATTTTAAATTTAAAAACATATATATTATCACAGTTCAAGAGTAAGACAGAAGCAGCAACATATGTGAAGATAAAAACATAGTAGTATATGATTAAAATTAAGTGAATTGTGCACATGGAAGTCCCCGGACAGTAATACCAAATAGCAGATAGATTATATGTCTGCACACCAATAAGCCAGACATGGGACAACGGATACTCATGCAAACCTCAGGTCCTGTATGACATCACACTGATGTTGGACAACAGGATGTCTTCATCCGACATACAGGACTTCGCGTTGGAGCTCAAGCCAACGAACACAAGCAAGCAAGCATATGTTAATACAAAGAAGATAAAGATCAAGCAAAACATCAGATAAATCCCTACGAAGTGCGGACTGTGAAACAGATCATCAATTATTAGAAGCAGATGTGAAAGTAAAGCTAAAAACGCTTACCCTTTCCAATACTTCAGTATTTATGATGTTGCCTTGCCACTTAATGCCAAGTATTCTACGCAGACACCCCATATAAAAGCTGCTTAATCGTTTCTCTTGGTGTGAGTAAGTTGATCAGGCTTCACTGCCATAAACAAGAGTACTCAGGACACAGACTTGATAGACAAGGATTTTTGTTTTGGCAGTAAGCTTCCTGTTCTCCCAGACTCTATTTGTTAACCTGTTCTTTGTTGTTGCTGCCTTACCAATCCTGATGTTGATTTCCTCATCTAGGGATAATTTAATATTTACCTCTGATCCTAAATATGTATGTCTCCAGTTCGGCGTCGTCAATAAAGATTGATGTCACCCTATGTGTACTTTGTGACATGATCTGTGTCTTCTTTTTGCTAATTGTTAAACCAAAATCAGAACAAGCATTGGAGAATGCAGATAGTAGACATTGTAATTCGTCCTCAGAGTAGGTCGTAATTGCAGCATCATGTGCAAACAGCAACTCTCTGATCAGTACCCTGCTCAGTTTGGTCTTGGCCTTAATCTCTGAAAAAGAGTATCAACATTGAAAGTGGGAACTTGGAATGTAAGAACTATGAGTGGGGATGGAAAATTTGATAACATTAAGAATGAAATGAGAAGACTAAATATTAACCTGTTAGGTATATGTGAGACCAGATGGACAGGAATGGGCATTATAACATCTGAGGAATACAGAATAATCTATTCTGGTGGAGAAAAAAAAACAGCGAGGAGTAGCAATTATAATTGATAAAGCGAGATCAAAATCGATAAAAGAATATTGGACTGTATCAGACTGAGTGTTTCTGGTGAAGTTGAGTGGAAGACCTTTTGATGTCAACGTCATACAAGTTTATGCACCAAAAACAGACAGTATTGATGACAACATTGAAGGCTTCCAAGGCACCAGGGCCAAGTTTTATATTGGCCAAGACCTACTAACACGTCCTAGTCGTGCGTCCTGGGCAACAGGTCCCTTCGGTGTCCTGGCTAACGCAGAAGGATCGCTGATTCTTCCGAAGTCGCAGAGTATCTGCCACACGGCGAGCAACCACCAGTCTGCACACCAATAAGCCAGACATGGGACAACGGATCCTTACGCAAACCTCAGACAGGTATGACATCACACTGATGTTGGACAACAGGATGTCTTCATCCGACATACAGGACTTCATGCTGGAATTCACAGCCAGCGAACGCAAGCAAGCAAGCAGAGAATGCCTTAAAGAAATGCAATTATTCTGAAGTAAATATCATAATGGGAGACATGAATGCCAAAGTTGGAAATCAACAGGACGGATGCATAGTAGGCAAGTATGGACTAGGGGAACAGAATGAAAGAGGTTGCAGACTTGTACAATGGGCAAATGAGCATGATATGATTATTGGAAACACCTGGTATCAACAATACCCAAGGAGATTATGGACATGGTGGAGTCCTGATCATAACATCAGAAATCAGATTGATTACATTCTCATTAACAGAAGATTTCGAAATTCCTTAAAAGTCGCAACAACTATACCAAGCTCAGACTGCTACAGCGCCCATAGATTAATCATAAGCAATATACTTATACAATTAAAGAAAGTCAAATATACACCAAGAAACACAAATTTGATCTACGGACACTGAAGAGTGAGAAGATAAAAGATACATTTAACGTAGAGGTAAAGAACTGATTTGGTGCATTGTCAGATATGGAAATATTATTTCAAGATGTCAGCGACCAATGGGAAATATTAAAGAAATCGGTCAACCAAGCTGCAGAAACAACCATCCAAAAAAATGAATATAAAGGGACGCAAAAAGTGGATGACGGAAGACATCTTAAAACTCATAGAAATATAAAGAAATAACAAAATATAAGAAGGTAAAATATGAAGAGATTCACAAGAAAATTAGAAAACTATGCAAAGAGGCAAAAGAAGTTTGGCTTGAGGAAAATTGCAAGGAAATTGAAAACCAACACTTCATCCGGAATGCCAAATTAATGCACAAAAGAATTAATGACATCACTAACAAAAGAACACACACATCAACGGGTTGCCTAAAAACCAAAGATGGCAACATCATAATAGAAAAAGATCAGATTTTACATGCGTGGTCAGAATGTGTGAAAGACCTTTATGATGATACAAGAGAAGAAAAGTATGATCTTCGAAATAATAATGAAAGACAATCAATTTTGAAGATGGAAGTTCAGAATGCTCTTAACCATATGAAAACTGGCAAGACCCCGGGTATATATATAACATCACAACAGAATTGATCAATGCTCTAGAAGACAATGGAATAGACCAAGTCACCAGACTGCTGAACGCAATATACTATACTGGAGATATACCTCCTGAATTATGTAATTTTATATTTATTGCAATCCCGAAGAAATCAGTAGCTTTGGAATTGTGATCAGCATCGAACAATTCGTATAATGAGCCATATCACTAAGATTTTGCTGAGAATTATCATGCAAAGAGTTTGGAAGAAAATACAACCCGAAATAGGAGAAGAACAATATGGGTTTGTAGAAGGCAAGAGAACAGTAAATGCTGTATATATGCTTAGAACATTAATTGAACGTTCTGTAGAAGTAAACAAAGATCTATACCTTTGCTTTATTGACTACACAAAGGTTTTCGATAAAGAAAAACATAATTGAGATGCTTGCAGATCTACACATTGATGGGAAAGTCATTAGACTTGTAAAGAACATATATTGGAAACAACAAGCTACCATAAGAATTGATAATGAAGTAGGTCAATATCAGCATATTAAGAGAGGTGTGAGACAGGAATGTGTAATGTCTCCAGATCTCTTTTTCCCTGTACAGGGAAAATATTTTCAGAAATGTAGAAGAAAGGAATGGAATCATTGGAGCAAGAAACATCAATAACATTAGATATGCAGATGATACAGTATTGATTGCAGACAATGATCAAGATCTGCAATATTTAGTAGATGCGGTTGGTGAACACAGTAAAAACTACGGTTAGAATTAAATTGTAAGAAGAAATAGATTATGGTCGTCACTAGGAAGAACAAAAAGCCGCAATGTAATATACAATTAAGTGGGAATATTCTTAAGCACTTAAATCGGTACAATTATCTCGGAACACTCATAATATCTGATGGGAAATGTCTTGAAGAGATTAGAACAAGAATCGCTATTGCGACGGTAGCCTTTTGCAAGATGGAAAACATACTGACCAATAAAACGATGTCATTTACAACGAGAAAAAGATTGTTGAGGTGCTACATAGAACCTGTGCTTTTGTACGGATGTGAAGTGTGGACAATGAGCAAAAAGGCTGACAAACTTCTAATGGCTGTGGAAATGTGGTTTCTGAGGAACATGCAAAGAATACCCTGGACAGACAGAAAAACCAATGACCAAGGCATCAAAGAAACAAATGAAAATCGTAAATTGATTAGAAAAATTAGGCGTAGACAAACAAAATGTTTTGGAGATGTTATGAGAAGAAATAAATTGGAGAACATGGTGACAACTGGCAGAATTGAGGGGGAAAGAGCAAGAGAAAGTCAGACATGTAACTAACTAGGTGGCTTGACCATGTGACATGGTCGAGACAGAAACACTGAGCTGATCCACGACTCTGGTGATCGAGTGAGATGGCAAAACATGACCGCCCACGCTTATTGGCATGGCACATGATGGATGGAGACTATCATATCAATGGTAGACCGGTTCCGTTGAAAGCCACACAGTGATTAGGGGTAGACTTGATCTCCCAGGACTTGAAGTCTGCGCAGAACAATTCTGGCAAATACTTTCCCAACAAGAAGCAAGATACCCCTATAGTTGCTACAGTCACTACGATCGCTCTTGTTCTTGTACAGTGTTATGATGCTTGAATCTTTGAAATCTTGTTGGACTTAACCTTCTCGACAGCATAACTATATTAGCTGGTGGATCTGTAAAGTGAGTGTGTCTTGCCCACACCTGATTACCTCTATTTGAATCCCATCCTTACCTGGAGCCTTGCCAGATGCAATTTTATTAATAGCAGACTTAACTTCTGTTATGGTGGGAAGTGTGTCCAGATGGTGAAGAGTTGGCAGGACCTATATGGCGTTGGGGGACTGATCCGCTAGTTTGGTCTCACTTGAGTAAAGTTCCAAATAGTGTTCTACCCATTTATCCATCTGCTGTTTCTTATCAGTGATGATTTCTCCAGTCAAGGTTTGCAGTTGTGCACTTCTTTTTATCTTTGGACCACAGGCCTTATTTATCCTTTTATACATGCTTCTGATGCTTCCCTTATGACATGTATTTTGAATGTACTCGCATAACTTTACCCAATAGTCATTTGAACAATGTCTGGCAGCCTTTTGCACATCTTGCCTAGCTTGCTTCAGCTCACTAAGAGTGTTTCGAGTTGTTCTTTTCTTGTTTCTTAAGAGAGCTATCTACTTTTTAATCCATCAAGGGCTGCTGTGTCTGGCTGTTTGCCGCAAGCCAGTGCTGTCTCTTATGATCCACAGTACCATAAACCCCTACCTCTGTTTTATAAAGGGTTTCCATAAGTTTACCCCACTGTTTACTTGCTATACAATTTTCTCATGTATCAGTTAAAACATCTTCAAGGTGCTGTTGGAACTCAAAGCACTTATCAGGATCTAGGGTGTTAATAATATTAATCCTTTGGCTAAATGTGTGTTTAGTCGTGTAGATTCTCTTTTGTCTTATAATGGATACGGAGAGATCAAAATCAATATCACAATCAGCACTGTGGTAACTTCGGGTTAAAATGTTGTCTCCATGTGATGATGAAGTCTAGCTGATCCCAATGGCAGGATATTGGGTGTATTCATGTCACTTTATGTTTTTAAAAATGAGTTTTTAATACATAGGTCGTTTCTGGTGCAATGCTCAAGCAACCTTTGCCCATTATCATTCATGTGACCGATGTTGTATTTTCCAAGGCACATTGGTCATGAACACGAGTCCTTGCCCACATATGCATTAAAATCACCGAGCTTATACATGTAGTCAGATTTTAGTACTGCCTTGAATTAACAGTACAAGCTAGATATCTTGATAACAGCAGCCGATGATCTAATTACGACCAATAATAGGCAACATAAGCCATACATTATACCAGACACGTTAGAACTAATAAAACAAAGAAGGGAACTGAAGCAGAAAGGAGGAGAAACCGATAAAAGAAAGAACACAAGAAAGGACAAAAACCAGTATATACAAGATTGTTGTATTAGTGACTCAAGTTTAGAACTGCTTTTGGCATTACGTTCTGAGGGGCGTAGCGCGCGGCTAGCATAAGCCAGGACTCTCCTGTTACCATCCTGAATTTGGGCGAGTATGGCTCCTAGGCCTGAGTACGAGGCATCTACCTCTAATATGTAGGGTAAGGAGAAGTCTGGGAAGCCCAACAATGGATTTGATGTAAGCACCTCCTTTAAATAATCAAATGCCTCCTGACACTGTTGAGTCCACAGCTGACCTATAGGTACTTTCTTTTTCTTCGTAACGCCTGTCTGCTGCTGGTTGAGTTGGTCAACCAGATCATGTAGCGGTTTTGCAATACTGGCAAACTTTGGTGCAAATCTCATGAAATAACTAGCTAATCCTAGAAATGATCTCAGTCTGTCTGAGCTCTCAGTCTGTCTGAGCTCTAGGCACAGGGGCCTCTTTTATAGCTGAAACTTTAACTTCCATGATGCCAATGCCTTTCTATGAAATGGTGTGCTATAAAACTTCCACAATTTTTGGGACAAAATTTGCACTTTTCAGGATTCAGTTTTAGTCCAATGGACCGCAGTCTCTCATTTTCTCAAGCTTAGTCAGATGCCCTGAAAAATCTGCTGAATATACCAGGATATCGTCAAGATACACTAGTAGCAAATCGAAAAATAATCATTCAGAGAACATTGCATCAGTCTCTGAAAGGTACTGGCAGAGTGGCAACTCCCATCGGAATTCTTGTGTATTCTAACAGGCCGAATGGGATAGTGAAAGCAGTCTTCTCTTGGTCTTCTAGTTTCATGGCCACTTGATAATAACCGTTGGATAGATCTAGGGATGAAAACAACTTAGCCCCACCCAGGACATCCAGGTATTCATAAATCCTGGGGAGGGATTATACATCCGTTTTGGTTCTAACATTAACCACCCTATAATCCACACATAATCTGAGTCTACAGACTTCTTTCTAACTAAACCACAGGGGAGACCCAAAGACTGTAACTCTCCTTAATGATTTTGCTATTTAGTAAACCCTGAATTTGATCTCGTACCTCATTGTAGAATATGGGTGGGATTCTTCTGTAGTGTTGCTTGATGGGAGTATCATATGTAAGCTGGATGTTATAGGTCACCCTGTCTGTGTACCCTATGCATGTATCCTCCTTAGCACAAAGGTTATCATATTTAATGGGTAACACCTCCAGGTTCCTCTTCTCATCCTCACTGCCCTCAAAATTGCTCAAATATACTGGGCACCTGTTAGTTTCTTCTTCTTTTTTTATAAGGCTTGGTTGACACTTCAACCTCTTGTGCACCAACCACCTTAAAATGGTTGACAATTCAAAAATGACATTTGAAATATCACCCAGTTGGGAACCTTTTTCCAAGAATATGTCCTCATTCCCCAGATTAGTTAGTTAATTAGTCGCGGTTCCAACATCACAGGTCCCCATTATGCTCAGTTCCCGTGCCAGTGAATAGCACATAAAATGTTCCCCAATGCCCCGTGTGAAACGTGGATAAGACAGGAGTCTCGACAAACAACGGCCCGCTCAGGCACACTGAGCATAATGCCGCAGCCATAATCAATCAATCAAATGTCCTCTACGAAACATACAGTTCATCCTTGATGGAATTGACAGTCAATTTTCAGTCACACCTAGCCAGTCACGACATTTTTCCTCTGAAATTCAGTTCACGCAACAAAACAATCTCGGATTGATGTAAAAACAATTCACTGTACATATGCCGAAGCCAGAAAGCCACACAAAAGTCCTCTACGAAACATACAATTCATCCTTGATGGAAGCGGCAGTCACTTTCCCAATCAGATGTTCGCCTACTAAGTCTCGATATTTCTAGAAGTTTTTGTTCCGTTTCTAGGTGTTTTCTAGCCAGCGACGCCATTTTGTTTCCAAAATATAATTAACGGAACAAAACAACCTCTAACAGATGTAACGAAACATTTCACTGTACATAATACCGTTGCCAGAATGCCAACACAAAAGTCTTCCTCGAAAACACAGTTCATCATCGTTAGAAACGGCAGTCACTAGAAAACCAGCAGCCCCACATTTCTGCATAAGACAAGAAAAACCTGTCGCGAGATTGACAGCTTGAATTAGGCAAATGCCCCCTTTCAGGGTTGTCATTGTGTGGAACACAAAAAGCAAACCCCTGTGATTCAAGTCCCAAGTTGGGCTAAAAATTACATTCAAGTTAACATAAATATATCTTGAACTCTTGATCCTCAGTGTAGTCATTGAACGGGCATGCACTCGCACTTTAGTGCCAACTATGGAGGCCTTAACATTGTCCAGTTGTGCTTCAGGAATCTTTGCTGGTCTGCTCCAGTTCAGAAATCGACTCACATTTGGAACCGACTGTAGAACATTTATCCCAATAATGCCGGGCACTCTTCTCTTTTAATAATTTATGTCTTTGGTGACGAAAATCTCACCGTTTTTCATTTGTGACCAACCTAATGTAAAGTCACACACGAAGTACCCCACGTAAGGGGTGACCACACCGTTCGCAGATGTAAACTTAATAAACTGTCTCTCTTTTAGTACAGTCATTGAATATATTTTTAAAACAGGCCTCAGTGATGGTAGATACCATTGAACCTGTATCTATAACACACAGAACTTCCCTGCCAACTATTGTAACTGTCTCTTCTGGTTTTCCCACCCACGAGTTTCACTTTGGAGCCAACCCGCTTCCCATCCAGCACCTGGCTCCCAGTTCTGGGGGGGGGGGGGGTCTAGTTTGGGGTCTGTCTGCACCGATAGCCTGGGAGAACTATTCGATTGCAGCGCCAACAGCGTGGCATTTGCAGCTGTTGGTTAGTGGTGAGTCTGTTCAGTCTGGCACCCATTTCGGCCATCCCTCTTTGCAAGGATGCTACTTCGTTGTGTCTGGGATTAAAATTCTCTGGCCACGTTCGGTCTGGTCTGGTCTGTGCAGGCTGACTTCCTACTGGCAGTCAAACATCGGAATGTTCTGGGACACTGCCTCTATGTCGACTCTCCACCTTTGCTTGTGGAGGCACATACGTTTGAATTTTCACAACGTTTTCAACAGGATTGTTTCTCACCTCTACCTCTTTTACCTCTACTTTCGGTGCTGGCTTAACATTCTCCCATCTCTGAGCGCAGCCTCTGATCTCCAGGAAGGTTACAACAGGGTTCTACAGGACTTTCTCCTTTAAGGTTGTCTGGGTGAAACTGTTTCTAACTCAAGCCACCAGCTGATTTCCTAGGGCATCCCCATCTAACAATGGGACCCCTTGTGCTGTTTGGGGTTTGATGACCCCCTTAAATTCCGCATGTGTGCGGTGAAAAATGTCGTGGCCTGCCCCCCCCCCCCCCCCAGCTCACTGGCGTAATGATAGAAACGATGCCAGAAGCTCCCGTTGGCTTTTATTTTCACCGCAAACGTTTAGTAGGGCTTGCAGCATAGCTTCAGGATCTTCCTCTGATGCGTGAAGCTCTAATTCCCTGCGGACAGGCCTGGTGATATTGTCTAGGATTTTATCTACTTGATCGGTCGCCTCCAACATAACAGCCCGTCATGCCGACCTCACCTCTCTCACATATTCATCCACCGTTGGTCCTCCTTTTTCACCAAAACAGTGGACTGCCCTTCTTGATGGAACAACAATATATCTGATAGCCTCAGTGGGCCCTTTTGTTCGAGCGTTCACTGGGCGGGAATCCCCGGTTCCTATCGACGAACTTGCTGGAGAGTCATCTTGACCCGTGCCATAGGCGCCTGTGGATCCGTCGCACCTATGGCATGTTTTCGTAAGTCAGAGGTGGAGTTTTGTGATTATTTCTTTTCTTGCTTTCGTCGCTTCGCGTCGATGCTACATTCGTTGCTGCTGTGGTCACGTTACTGTGCCAGTACCTTTCTGGTTGGCGATTCTGTGTTCTTTCTCGCTGGACTCATTTCTATAATTGTCTTAAGTTAGATTTACGTTCTTTCCCTGTACTGTTCACAACAAATAGTAATTTAGAACAGACTCAACATGTCCGGAATAACTCACCACCAGTATGGTTTTATACTTTTTATTGTCTCCGAATACAGTACGAATTACATTCTCATGTTCACCACATTTCACATGAATACAATATCCAGAGACTACAGATAGTCCAGAGACTAATTTAACACACTCTAATTACAAACGTAGGGGCTCATTATGTGGCCATTCTACTCAACTCAGAACTACGTCTGACACTGACCTTAGCTCTAGTCCAACTGACTAAGGTGACGTTTTGTCCTCGCACAAAACTTCCTGAATGCTTTTCACGCTTTTGTGACCAATGCCGTGGGAGGTCACTTCACACGGTCTCTTCATGCAGACCGCGTTTGTTACAAACTTATGCCATGATCCAAGCTTGTATAAACTGATCCATGGGAATATGCCTGGTGGGTCTGATAAAAATAATTGGGCAAAGACCAATTTGTTTTCTATGTTCTGTACCTTACCTTGTACCTCAACAATTTTTATTTCACTACCACCATAAATATTCTATACAACTATTGACTCAATCTTTAAATAAGTCAATTTCATTATACCAACATAAACTTCAATTCTTTAAGTTAACTTTGTAAACTCAAGTACCAATTCCACATATCTGCTATACAGTTTAGCTTGAAGCATGTTGTCAGTCTGTAGCGTTAAAGGTAGCCATATAGGTTTTGACCACTCTTACCATATGTACTACACTCACAATCATTCACACAAGTCCCTCGTCCCAGGTCTTCGGGGATATTCTTGGTCAACCATAACATATTTAAACTTCCCGCACCGCCCATGTCTGATCACTCTTATTTTTGTTGATAATGCAAGCCAGCGTCGTGGTGGACAGTCTGGTATGCGTCGCCAATCCCCATGGACGTTGTAGTTGTAGACCCAGTTTATAATTGCTGAATATAGTGGTAGTGAGTATCATTTGAGACAATTTATGTCAATGACCACTTTTTCCGACTTGTGCGTATCATTATGCTCAAAATGTGGTAACTTTCAAGTTCCTGTTGACTAAACTTCCATCGCATACAAATCTATGCTTTTGTTGTTAAACCTCATGTTGTTCTTCTTTTTCGTATTTTATACCTATTCATCATCATCATCATCATCATCATCATCATCATCATCATCATCATCATCATCATCATCATCATCATCATCATCATCATCATCATCATCATCATCATCATCATCATCATCATCATCATCATCATCATCATCATCATCATCTTCCACTTCTGCCGTCAAGCGTCGTGGGGGGGGGGGGAATAATTTGCGTTCCAGCGCCCGATGAACGGCACTGGATAGTGTCATTCCGTGTGGTTGTACAATGTCTCTGATGTCGTCAATCCATTTTCTTCTTGGACGTCCTCGTGGTCTCACCTATTTATCAATCTATTTATATTTCTATTTACTATCTATCTAATAATCTAATAATAAACTAACCAATAATAAAATAATAAATAACACATTCTACATCTGAGAAACGCCTTCCTGTAAGTTAATAAATTATAATTTACTTAAATCAATTCTATTATATATACGAATGTAAGTAAATAATGCCATATGATAATAATCATTAACATGTATAATTATTCATGAGAAATTTAATAATCTTTCTAATATATATCAAAGAATTAATTGTAATAAGTCCTCACTCAATCAATCAATTGTGTTCGTAACCAACAAGTAATCGATTGATGATATTAGTAGCGGTGTCATTACATCTCAATTATTAAACCTAGGTACAATATACACTGCTCAAAGAGAGCTCAAAGAGAGTTTCCCCAAACCTCTTAGACTAACCGCCCTGGGTGTATCTTCAATCTTGGCAAAATGCTAGTGTGCTGGTCTATCCGTTTAGGGGAGTTACTTCAATCCCACCACACACCATTGTACCACCATCTTCCGTGTATTTCTCTTCTCTATCTACACTTGCTACTTGTAAATGAAATTATATTTGAAAATAAATTATAACAATATTATGATCAATTAAGTAAATTACATACAACCAATTATGCTGCTGAGCTGATGTAACAAACCACGTTCACAAAATGTTCCCTGAAAAATAACTAAATCAATAACGTTGAGATCACGCCCCACATCAAGCCATCTACTGTTGTGAATCATAACCCCGAAACACAAAATCAGTAGGCCTAATATGCCAACTGACCTCACATGTTGTTCCCCATTCTAAGTTAATACCTTTGAAATCCTGCCCCATAACAAGCCATCAACTGTTGTGTGTCATAACCCCGAAACTCAACAGTAGTCAGCCTGAATATGCAACATGACCTCACCTGTTGTTCCCCATTATAAATTAATACATTTGAAATCATGCAAGCAACACATGCATTAATATTTGTGTCTACTATATGATGGCACCTTTACGTATTGATTTCTATGCACCAAATTCTGCTCTGCAGCCGAGCATGACGCATATCCTTTATATGTCTTACAACACGTTCCTCGTTAACACTAATAGCCATTCGGTGATCTAGTTATAGTCTCCAACAGTCAAACGCTCCATCTTACCATTCACTTTTATCTCTGATTGCAATGTTGACTGCTGGTTTACAATCATGACCAAAAAATGCCATTGGTACTAATAAGATGCTGTATCTATCTAATTACTGACTTAGTACCTATAGTATCATCATTAGCTCTCTGGCTTTAACCTTCAAGTACCATAAACTTTGTTAGCGAATCAGACCAATAGGAAAGTCTTCCCAAACTTCCTACAAGTTTTATCACATTGTCTGCAAATATTCTCTCAATAAACAATAAAATTTATTTATGTTGAGGTACTAATTCCTTTCCTTTTTTTCCTGCAGAGATTAGTGTATAGTGCTACAAATCCTTACCTCAGAGATTCTACTGATTCTACTCTAATCTTGGTACCGTATAGTATGACAGTCGCTCGGATTAGGGAAATCACGGACTTTCCGTCATCCTACAATTTACCTCTTTACTGGATGTTTGTATTAATACATCCTTGGTACCTATAACTGAAATTATACTTGCTTCCCAAAAAATAACAATGTTATGCTCAAGAATGCATGCAAGAAATCATAATAATAATTTAAACAACTCCCTGCATGCAAAATCCTAAGTTCAAAAATAAAATTATTCAATGAAATCAAAATATAAGCTAATCGTCTTTTAAATTATGCATGACCAACTTCTACTGCCGCGTACCATCAACTAGAACACAACACGATAACACGCACCAATGGTCAGTCAGACATACATTTC
The DNA here is from genome assembly GCA_963921405.1 of Cepaea hortensis. Taxonomy (NCBI): domain Eukaryota; kingdom Metazoa; phylum Mollusca; class Gastropoda; order Stylommatophora; family Helicidae; genus Cepaea; species Cepaea hortensis. The sequence goes on from OY992877.1 coordinate 37,572,654, forward strand.
GATCTGACGTACTAAGCAATCAATTTCGTCTTCACACACCGCAAAATGCGCCTGCCAATACATAGAAACGGAACAAACATACCATATATCGGCAGCACAAATTGCATGGCGATTGACCAAAAATCATAGAGGGCTTTAATTAAAACCAGTGCCACCTCACAGTCACACCGGCGATGATGTGGAAATCACTCAGATGTTACAAACAAAACACATCACCGCAAGAGCACTGCAGAAATCCACCGATTCGAAACAGCCCATACCTTCACTAGCTGTTAATTCAATTTAATAATACTCCATTCAAATTTAAAAAATACATAGTTACCTTCTCTAATCGTAAATAATTGCAATAATCATAAATCGTAACTTCATTTTTTAATAATAATCAACTATAATATAACTATCTATTCTAGTCAATATTAGTTAATAACAATCTGATCCACCACTTGGATTAATATAAACTTCGTCTTTAAATTCATACTTACCCTCTAATGCTTACTTGCTTACTTGTTTGTGTTCGCTGGCTGTGAACTCCAGCGCGAAGTCTTGTATGTTGGATGAATACATCCTGTTGTCCAACATCAATGTGATGTCATACTGGACCTGAGGTTTGCGTGAGTATCCGTTGTCCTATGTCTGGCTTATACTTACCCTCTAATAATCTACGCACTACTTTTGCCGCAAAATTCTACGCTAATGTTCATTTAACTATTTATTCTCAGCTGTAGTACGACTAAGTTACACCTATTAATTACTAGTTGTACAGTAATACTGTAATTCACTGATGCTTTATGCTTGCTATTAGATCCCTATATCTTATATTACATAATTGGTCTAATGACCAGACTGTTTGTTTACATTAGTCAGGCAACTGAACCTTAGAAAACTCCACAGGTGACATGAACTATCTAGGAGTTTCCGGTTTGGGTCACGATGGCGGGACGTGTTTTATTCTAGCTTGACTTAAGACGTTTGATCGACCGCTCGACAATCCGCCATCATAAAACTCCCCGTTGTCTCAGAATCAGATTTCTGGCTCTAAATGTTAGACGCTTCACACTTGGATGTGAGAGGTGGAAATCAACGGTAGTTTTAGATAAAAAAAAATTGACAATTTTGAGAACAAATAACTTAGAAGAATTCTAAACCTTCACTGGACAGATTTCAGAACCAATACGCAAATAAGACAAGAGACAAAGCAAGATATTGTATCCAGTTTTATAAGAAAACGCCGTTGGAACTACATCGGCCATGTACTCAAAATGGACAAGACAAGACTCCCCAACCATGCCCTCTTATGGTCACCAGTAGGGAAAAGAAAACGGGGAAGACCAAGAGAGAACCTGCGTAGAACCATCACCAGAGAAGGCTCACTCAACGGCCAAGTGAACATCCAGGATCTACAACAGGTAGCAGCGAACCTCCGGACACGGAGAGCCATGACTTCTGCCCTATGCGCCTCCTTAGGCTCAAGAGGAAAGACTAACTAACTAACATATCTAACACGCCAAATACTCAATTAATAACTACGTGTCGTTACATTATTGAACCATTTGAAAATAAAGATTGTTCGTTCGTTCGTTCTTTCGTTCGTTTGGTCTTTGGTGTTCTGGATCATCTCTGCTGCTGATATTCCTCAATGCCACGTCTCAATCAATCCAGCATCATTTCTCTTGGTCGTCCTCTGCGTCTCTTCTCCTCGATCTTTCCAGTTGTCACGATATTCTCCAATGCCTCTCTTCTCATCACGTGTCCAAAGAAAGCTGCTTGCCCCTATTTCTATTTTATTGTTGTGAATAATGTTCTAGCTTCATTAGCCTCTTTCAGGCAATCGTAACATTCGTCTTGGGTAACACATCTCTGTTGCTTCCATGTTCTTCCTAATTTGTTCGTTTACATTCCGAGATTCACTGCCATACAGTAAAACAGGTTCCAAATAGCATTTCAGCTCTCTCTTTCTTACATTAAATGACAATGACTTATTGCATAAGATACGTTTCATTTCTGAGCTTTTGCTTGCCCTATTCTATTCTTAATCTCTGTTGTGCACCTTCCGTCTGATGTTATAATTCCCCCTATGTATTTACAATTATCCACCTGGTTAAGAATGTACCCCTTCTATTGCCATTTCACATTTTGGTGTCACCTTTTTCTTTGATATCATCATTATTACTGTTTCCTTGATATTCACGGAGAGTCTTTTCTTTGCATTCTTTGTTACTATTCTGTGTACATCTTTTGTATCATACGCCATCAATACTGTGTCATCTGCATAGCGTATATTACTTATATTATAACCTCCGATTAGTATTTCCGGCTTCTCTTTGATCTCTCTCATTATTACTTCGCTATAAAAGCAGTAGAGTTAGGTGATAAAACACATCTTTGTCGCACTCCTAGCTTTATTTGTTCATAACTGTCCTCTTTATTTCCCATTTTAATTGCTGCTATTTGGTTCCAGTAAATATTGTTTGTTGTTTTGAGATCTTTCCCGTCAATGGTGACATTTTCCAACATTTTAATTAGTTCATCATGTTTTACTTTATCAAATGCCTTCGTTTAATCTATGAAGCACAAATGTGTCTTTCTGTGGCTATTGATCTTTCTATTAGTGTTCTTAATGTATAAATTGCATTGTGTGTGCCCTTTCTTTCCACAAATCCATACTGTTCTTCACCAATTTCCATTTTTATGATCTTTCTTTTTCTTCCAATTATAATTCTGAGTAGAAGCTTAGTGACGTGGGTTGTGAGGTTAATTGTACGAAAATCCGCGTATTCATGCTTGCTTGCTTGCTTGCTTGTGTTCGCTGGCTGTGAACTCCAGCGTGAAGTCCTGTATGTCGGATGAAAACATCCTGTTGTCCAACATCAGTGTGATGTTATACCGGACTGAGGTTTGCGTGAGTATCCGTTGTCCCATGTCTGGCTTATTGGTGTGCAGACTGGTGGTTACTCGCCGTGCAGGCAGACACTCTCCGACTTCGGAGGAATCCGCGTATTCAATTGTTCCTGGTCTTTTTGATATAGCTATAAATACAGATTTCAGCACACCGCTCGGTAGATATCCACTGCTGTAGATATAAATCAACCCTGTGGTTAATATATCTACTCCAAATTCTCCCAGTACGTCTAATTCTTCTATTGTGATTCCATCTGGCCCAGGTGTTTTTCCTTTCTTCATATGTTTGACAGAGTCAGCGACTTTTTCTTTTTGAATAGGTTGACCTTCTATGTTACTTTCTTCTGTTAATTCTTCCCCCTTTCCATCATATAATTCTCTTATATACTCATTCCACCTTTTCATTACATCACCTTCCTCCAACAATATCTTTCCTGTTTTTTTATTTCAAACACACCGAGTTTACTCTTATTTTTCTTCTTGCGTGCTCACTGTTTTAGTTAAGGATGGCTGTAATGCCCTTTTCCGGGACCATTTCCCACTGGTCCAAGCCTGACATCCAGATCACGCCTGTGGCTCCCAGTAGCTGTCAGAATGCGACAGCGGCCACCCCGCGGGGAACAGCTGTGACAGGCTGGCTAAGCCAGGCGCGGATAATCGATTCGGTTTCATACCAATTTGTAAACTAGGGTATGCCTACCCAGCATGTGAAGACAGGATTTGGCAGACTGCGCGGAAGAAATTATTGATGATTCAACCGGCAAGACGGCGTTTACCTGCAAATCGTTGCAGAACGTGATGAGCACGGCAAGGCACGTAGAGCGCCCTGGTCATCAACTGCACCTGTATTCGTCTCCAGTCGTCTTGACGTGTCCTGCCACTGGATTCAGATGGACTCAGGCGAGAAAGTGTGGTCAACAAATTGCACAACTCTTTAATCCGATTCATCGCGCATGTCATTCTTCATGCAACTTCATCTATCACCTTCAAGCCCTGTGGCGATGGGCGAGCGGCGAAGCGGCAGGCGTGGGTACGCTGACAGTCGTAGTCGCAGACTTTCACACACGCTGCTCAGGCCATATGGTTGTCTTCTACTGATCAAAGCAGCAGTGGAATTTGGCAGCCCCCTGAGTGACTGAGCAGCCCTCTATAGGAAAGCACGTCCCACTTCCATAGCATGAGGAAGGGGCTAGAAAAGGTGTCCTAAATATTGTCTGCTCCATCATTACCTAACCAGCTAGCCGCGGTTGGTGGGTACCCTATACTGCGGTCAACATACAACTACAGTAAAATGAGGTTTTTCTTTTTGCAAATACTTAACACGACATCGCTGTCAACACCAGCATCTTTCAGCTGTATGTTGATTTCTTGGCAAGATTACGCTCAGTAGTTTGCCATTGCTTTCTGAGCGGCCGGCTCACATACCCCGTAAGTTACCGATGCGATTTGAACCACTGCTGATTCTCACCGTCATCACGTTACCTACGAGAGTATACGAGATTACGGAGAAAAGTCGCTAACCTCTAAGCCACGAAGCCGGCAAAATGAGGTATAGCTTAAAATAGAAAAAGCAAACCATATTGCCTTAACTATTGGAACTTGGAAGTGTACGTACCTTACTTGATAGTGACGGAGCGTCAGGCCCAGAGAGACGAACAGCACTGATTGGGAGAGAATTGGTCAGGTACAGCATCTACATTGCAGCCTTGAGCGAAACAACCATAGTGGAAGTAAACAAAGCTATACAGCAACTATCCAGGGTAAGGCGCCTGGTCGCGACTCCATCCCGGCAGAGATTTACAAAGCAGGTGGACCGGTTCTAACAGCGCAGCTTCATCAAGTCTTTACAAGCATATGGGTGAACGAGACCATGCCACAAGATTTCAAGGACGCGTCAATAGTCCACCTTTACAAACGTAAAGGAAACCGCCAATCCTGTGATAACAACCGAGACATCTCCTTGCTCTCAGTTGCTGCGAACATTCTCGCCAGAATTCTTCTCAATCGCATCACAGCCCATCTCGACCAAGGTCTTCTTCCTGAGAGTCAATGTGGCTTCTGAAAGGAAGGAGGAACTGTTGACATTATTTTCGCTGCAAAGAAGTTGCAAGAGAAAAATATCAGGAACAGAACTCCGAAATGTTTTCCACTTTCATTGATCTTACCGAGGCTTTTGATACAGTCAGCAGAGAAGGACTGTTGAAGATTATGGCAAAATATGGCTGTCCACAAAAGTTTGTCCAAATAGTGCGGCTATTTCATGATGGTATTACAGGCAAGAGTACAGGAAGATTGTGAGCTATCTGAACCCTTTCCTGTCACCAATGGAGTGAAGCAAGGATGTGTCCGGGCACCAACATTGTTCAGCCTCATGCTTTTAGCTATGCTGATGAATTCCTTCGAAAACAACGACACAGGAATTGACATGAACTATCGCATGGATGGAAAGTTGTTCAATCTCAGAAGGCTGAAAGCCAAAACCAAAATTACCAGCGACACCGTAAGAGAGCTCCTGTTTGCTGATGATTGCACTCTATATGCCAACTCAGAGGCAGACATGCAACACAATGTTTCAGCTTTCTCATATGCCTGTGCCAACTTTGGGCTCAATATCAGCTTGGAGAAGACTGTAGTTAATAATCACACTGTGCCGAATATCAAAGTGAATGGTCATAGATTAAGTGTTGTGGACAAATTCACCTATATTGACAGCACTGTGTCCCAAGCTGCCACATTCGATGACGAAGTAAATTCAAGAATCTCAAAGGCCAGTTGGCAGACTGTACAAGAATGCATGGGACAGAAATAAATTAAGCTGCAAACAAAGCTGAAAGTCTACAAAGCAGTTGAATTATCCACACTGCTATATGCTTGTGAAACCTGGACTGTTTATCAGCGACACGCTAGGAAATTAAACCACTTCCACACAGTCTGCCTTAGAGAGTCACTGAAGATTAAATGGCAAGACAAGATCCCAGACACTGGAGTTCTAGAAAGAGCGTCCATGCCCAGTATTCACACTCTACTAATGAAGAATCAGATTCGATGGGCTGGTCACTTGACTCGCATGCCAGATCACAGGCTCCATAAACGAATATTTTACGGCCAGCTGCGTTGTTGTAAACGCTTTCAAGGCGGCCAGAGGAAACGCTTTAAAGACACTGAAGATCTCACTAAAAGTTTTTGGTATTCATCACGACACTTGGGAGACTGCTGTCAAAGACCGAAATTCGTGGCGTACAACATTACATAAGGGTGCAGTTACCAGTGAAGCACACAGGACTGCAAGAGCTGAAAAAAAAAAAAAGGCTGGACAGTAAAACCACTACAGGAGACCCTCCTCCTGGAACGTCAAGCATTCCTTGCCCACATTGTCAAAGAACATATCGAGCCAAAATAAGCCTTACCAGCCATCTTAGAACTCACGGCTCCATACTTTCAACCCACTGGATGACAGAAATGGTCATCATCATTCTTGATGGACAAACAAAATTTTTTAAAATATCTTTAACAGAATTTAATTCAATTTTCTTGCACTGCTCGGTTAGCCAACTTTCGTTTGCCTTCGCAACATTATCTTTTATTGCTTTATTTATCTGACCATACTCATGTTTATCCTTGTTTATACTCTATTTTTTTTTTTGTCCATACACTGTAAGATTTCTTCAGTTATCCAGTTTACTTAGCGTTTTGGTTTTTATGCGGTAATATTTCTTTGCTTGTTTAACATTTCTCATAGTTTATTTATACTCTGTATTTAACTATTGCATTGTGTGTGTGTATATATATATATATATATATATATATATATATATATATATATATATATATATATATTTCCCGCGTTTCCATCCTGTTTCAGGATATTTCGGTCAACACCAGCATCTTTCAGCTGTATGTTGATTCCTAGGCTAGATTACTCTCATCAGCACGTCACGACTTTCTGAGCGACCGGCTCCATACTCTCATAAGTCACTTTTGCGATTCGAACCACTGCTAATTCTCGTCGCGCCACGTGACGAGAGTATTCGGGGTTAGCGGAGAAAGCTGCTAACCTCTCGGCCATGGAGCCGGCATATATATATATATATATATATATATATATATATATATATATATATATATATATATATATATATATATAATATATATATATATATATATATATATATATATATATATATATATATATATATATATATATTCCACAGTTACTTTGTATTATTCTTGAATTTCTCTCAGAAAAGCTTTATTACTATTAAATCACATATCCCGCTTTTTTCTCTTTCTTCAATCTTACTGTTATTTGTCCACATAGTGGTACGTGATCACTATTACAGTCAGCACCAGGTATTATCTTAAAATTTATTAATGCATTTCTAAATCTTTTATTAATAATTATTTGGTCAATTTTTTCGAGCATTTTTCATCAACGCTTTTCTATGTATAAAATCGTCTTTTATGATGTTTAAACCAGGTGTCCAACTATTGTATAATTAATATTTGTCCATTCTATTTGTTTCTCGCCTCTTTTATTACTTGTATCTAAACCATAATTAAAACTACATCCTCCATTTCCCCCCTTTCCTACTTTTGCAATAAAATCTCCTACGATTATTTTTATTTCTTGTGATCTAATTGAGATATCGCCATTTCTACTTCATCGTAAAGTGTTGTATTTTTTCATCACTACTACTTGTTGTTGGTGCATGTACTTGTATAGTTTTTATGTCTATTGATTTTTCCTTTGATTTTGTGCATAATGATTCTATTTAAAATACCTCAGTAACCATTAATTAATTGACTTGGCTCTGTTTTAAAATCAAATAGTAGTACTACTCCTTGTTCGTGAGTATCCCCTCCAGAATAAATTATTGTATGTTTGTCAGTTATAATTTTACCCGATCCCTTCTACCGTATTTCACTAATGACTATGATATTCATGTTCACGTTTTCCATTTCTCTTATAACATTATTTAACTTTCCTAACTCACTTTGTTTCCTAACATTCCATGTTTCTATTATAAATTTATTAATTTTGATTTTGGTTTTGATTTTGCCATCAGTACCTGGATGACGGTCTGGTTTCACCTGTGGCGCATGACTGTCCCTACCGGACGAGGATGTCCTAAGACAGCCATTAACGTCGTTCATTGCCTCTGATATGTGACTTTTCATTAAATCTTAGGAAGAAAATGGTGGTGGGTTTCCCTTACCTTCCACATCCACATGGAGGTCTTTTATCTCTGCCTGTGACAGTCATTTCTGGCTGTCAGGACAAGTGAGTGTCCTGCTCTGCTCAGCTGCAGAGTTGTCAACTTATCCATGTAGATAATCGGTCCCCAGGGCTAAGTTCGCCACTCCGTAGTGTGTTTTTCATCCTCTACCAGTGGGAGGTACAGTTTGGATTTTCCATTTTTAAAGTTATGGTCCATGATAACGAAAACTCTCCAGTACTTTTATAAAACGAGAACACTATGGGTGGATAATAAAATCAATGAGGACAAATTGATAGAATGTAATTTATAAATATGAAGATATCATTTTTTTATGTCTCTTCCTTATTCCTTTTATATTTTAAAGTTTTTTTTTTTTGTAATTTTTAAAACTGCAGGAGTTTGGTTAGAGTTGATAACACCAAGGGGGTATGTTTTGGCTTTGTTAATATTATTTTTCAATCTATTTATAATGATAATATAGTCAGTTTGGTTGTTCATTCTATCTCCAGGGCTTTTCCACATATACAGTTTCCTAGGGTTATGTTGGGAAAATGTGTTGCAAATAATAAGATGGTTTTCGTCACAAAACTTTCATCCGGGCTCCTTTGTCATGCCTGGTTCCCAAACCATGTTGCCCTACTATCTGCTTATATTTAATTTTTCCAAAATTGCGTTCACGTCTCCCTTGACAATTAGGACTTCAGATGATTTTACAACTTTCAGTTGAGGTTCAGACGAGGACAAGGGCAAAACCCTCTTTGAACGCTATCTAGAGCAGAGCAACCAGACAGACATGGGAGGCCGAAATCTGGCCAAGGAGGTCACGTCAGACAGGTGCAAGGTCCAGAACACTTCGGATGAAGACACAGTGACAGTGAAAGAAATCAAGGCTGTACTTCGACGATAAAAAAAACAGGGCCTGATGGCATAAGATACGACGACATCAATAGGTGTACCGACAATGACCTAGAGAAACTAGCAGACATTTACAACAACAGTATAGAGAGTGCTAGCACCAAGGAGGAGTGGTTGCACAGCTATCTGATTCCCTTGCCGAAGCCTGACAAAGACCACAAAAACATTCAGGGATATCGAATTATAACCATGCAGAATACAATAGGCAAGCTGCTGGAGAAGGTAATTGCCAGGAAAATATCAAGCCAGCTAGAGAGGCAAGGTGTTTTTCCACCTATCCTGGGTGGGTACCGTCCAAAAAGAGAAACCTGGACCAATGCAGCAGTCTTTGCCCATGATGTCTATGAAGGTTTCCACTCAGGCATTGAAGAAGCAGCGATTGATCTTGAGGACGCATACAACAGAGTACCATTGGATTCTTTAATGCTACAGCTTCTTGAACTAAAAGTAAGTCCACTCCTACTTAGCTGGATCGCTGCAGCCCTCTTCCAACGGAAAGTAGTTTTTAGATGTGGCAGTTGGACTTCGGAACCAACAACAATATATCCTGGCCTACCACAGGGATCACCATTATCTCCTGTACTGTTCAACGCCTACGCAGTGAGAATCACCAGTGAGCAGATCACTGGACCTGGCAGGACATTGTCATATGCCGATGATGTTTTAGTGTATCGTCAGGGTAAGGATAGAGAGCAGGTTGCTGTGGAACTACAAACCGAACTCAATCGCATAAGTACTTGGTGTGATGAAGCTGGGGCAATGGTCAATTCAACAAAGGCAACAGTGACTTGGTTCTCGTTGAATAATCATATTGTCAACACTCCAACATCAACTGTACTGCTGTCTTCAGAGACGGTGGAAAGAACGCAGGCAATGAATTACCTGGGGATACGGTTTGATCGAAGCCTTGCTTATAATGAGCACATAGACCAGGTGATAACAAAGGCCAAGAGGGGTTTGGCTGCGATGCGGGTGATGGCGGCAGCAAACTGTGAGCAGCGCCATCTATGTCTTCTGTACGAGGGGCTGGTCATGTCTGTTTTGGAGTATGCAATGGCAATCCTGACTCTCAGCCGTAAGCAGATAGAAAGGATGGAAATGATATAGAATGAAGCTATGCGCATTATTCTTGGATGTACAAGAGATACAGCATGCAGGACGATGCGCTACCTTCTAGATTTTCCAACCATTGAAGGCAGAATACAAGTTTGCAGGGCACGCGCCTACCTCAGAGTTAACGCAACACACAACATCCACTGCATAGTGAAATTATGAAGGTGAAGGGCAGCAGGTTAAAAAGAGGTCGGTCGTGGATGGGTCAAGCCGAAGACATTCTTCAACAGGTGTGTTAACTTGAGGACTTAGAACCTGGCGAGGAGTGGGTGCAAGTGCCAACAGATGTCTGCACATCCTTTTCAGTTTGCATCCAACTAGATAGAAAATGCAGACAAGAAAATCCGGCTGCTGTGGAGGCTGAAGTACAAGCGTTGATTTTCGAGAATTCGCTAGACGGTGATGCGGTCATCTACACAGATGGGTCGGTCGTCCGACATGTGAGAAGCTCATGGGCCTTTACAGCTCGGGCCGGAGGGAGAATTGTGAAGGAGGACTCTAGTGCTTTCATTGAAACCACAAGTAGCCTGACTATGGAAGTCATGGCAGTAAGTAAAGCAATAACATGGCTCGAGACACAGATATTCACTAGGGCATGTTTAATTAGCGACTCAATGAACATGATCAAGAGGATAGAGGAGGGGTTGATCCGAAGAGAATGGTTGCTGCCTCTGGAGCGGTCTCGGCTGGCAAAGATTAGTTTCATCTTCGTGCCAGGGCATGCGGGAGTACAAGGAAATGAGCGGACTGACAAGCTCGCAGGTGAGGCTACTGTGGAGAGCGGACGAGCCATGGACCAGGCTGACATTCTGAATGCTCTACGAGAAGTAAGACTTTTGCGTGAACCAAGTGATGACTGTGAATCTACAACCGTGGCCAGACTGCGAGAACAGCAAATTAAAAGAGGGGTGGCCAAACAAGAACATTACGCAGGAAGCCAAAGAAGATTGATAAACCAACACAGAACTGGCGTCGTTAGCCGCTACACGCTGCGGGATTTGCTGAAGAGGGTGATCCGAGCACTTATTGACTGAATGGTTCGATGTGCAATGAGGATGATCTGTCGACTAACTAACTAACTAACAACTTTCAGTGTTTGTTGTAGGTCTTCATTATATTCTTCTAGCTGTTCATCCTATAATAAGTTGTTGAAACATATGTCAGTAGAATTACTATGTCGAAGGGTCTTGCCTTAATTTTGAGAAGTATCGTTCTATCTTTATGGGCCCAGAATTCACTAATATTTTGCTAACATTCCTACTTCTCTCTCTTGATGATCTTCCCCCGAGTTAATGAATATATAATCCGACAGTTAGGGCATTGCTTTGCTGATTCGCAGCGTCTGCAACTTGTCTTGCTCCAGATGTATTGGTGTTACATTTCCTCCGGAGTAAACTATTCAGGCGTAGAGAGGGATCATCCTGCATGGACATCACATGGTCTCTACAATTCAGCCCAGGCTTTGTGCCATTGGGAAGTCAATATACCTTTTCTTATACACAATAACTAGCATCTGTCAAGAAGGCAAGGTGCCAGTACAGTACAGGGTGATGTGTACAATATCACGCCAGCTACCTTTACTTCCAAAAATATTTTCTGATACCCAACTTAGGATACGAAAGCCTGGGAAACCATATTACATTTTTAAAATCCCTCGAGTCGAAGGGGATTCGAACTCATTACCATCGGGTCTGCAAGCCAGCGGGAAACCGCCGCTTCCTAGTAAGGTATGATGAGATAGATTATCATGATCAAGTACCATTTGCACATTGAAGTTCAACTATAGTCCAACACCCTATACCCTGCCTCTTCACAGTGCACTCATACATGTTTCTTCTAGTCCATCTCTTGATGTTGTCTAGCCACATGTAACGTTGTCTGTCTATTGTACGCTAAACACTCTTTAGACAGGAGCTGTCTCTTTATGTCGCCAACGTTCTGCTCCAAAAACGTTTGCTTTTTTTTTTTTTTTTGTAGTCTACTTCGAATTTTGAGATATTAATTTTAATAACAATACAACATCAATCAATCAATCAATCAATCAATCAATCAATCAATCAATCAATCCGTCAATCAATCAATCAATCAATCAGTGCCGTCTCCACAATGAAGGTTGGCTGCAATGGATCTCCAACACTGTCTGTCTCTCACCCTGACTGTACATTCTGTCAGGTTGATGTTCGTCCATCTATTGGCGTTATCTTCCAACTTATATCGTTTTCCACCTCTTGCTCACTTGCCCTCAACCTTGCCCTCCAGTAAGGTTTTTATAGGAGTATGTCTTTTCCGGTTAGAGGGGTAGGGGTATCCCCTATCAAAGTAGATGTAAGACGCCTCCTGTCCTCCGTTAGTCTACGGGACACCCTTGGGCAAGGTGGAGTACCCGATTAGTTAGCCCCCCCCCCTCCCCCTCCCATCAAGGTTACGTGAAGCCATGGAAGCAGATGGTGGATGGAGTGTGAGAGCAGTCGACAGATTGTTGTTGGTCTGCAATCTGCGGTGATAGGCAGATGATCTCGTCAGTTGAGACAATGGCTATGGCCGCCGACTAGTACAGTAATTTCCCAGAAGGAAAGCACTGGCAAGCGTTTTTTTTTCCGCATATCCTTTACATGACATCGCTGTCAACATCAGCATCTTTCAGCTGATTGTTTATTTCTTGGCAAGATTACGCTCAGTAGTTTGCCATTGCTTTCTCAGCGGCAGGCTCACATAGCCCGTAAGTTACCAATGCGGCGAGAACCGCTACCGATTCTCACGCAAGTTACGTTCCTCACGTGTGTATACGGGATTACGGAGAAAGTCGCTAACCCCTATGCTAGGGAGACCGGAAATTGCAAACTACCTTTTGCAAAAGTTGCCAAGAAACCTTGACAACCATGACAACCATGACAACCATGACAACCATAACAACCTTGACAACCATAACAACCTTGACAACCATGACAACCATGACAACCTTGACAACCATGACAACCATGACAATCATGACAACCTTGACAACCATGACAACCATGACAACCTTGACAACCATGACAACCATGACAGAATGACTAAATCAACACGAATAAATTGTGGAGAGGGATTGATTGGTTGATTGATTGATCTAGGAATCGAAATCACAGCGTTCGGGGCATTCCTATAGGCGCTCCGTCCCCATGCTCAGCAGTCAGCGAAAAGCTCCAACACCAATAGCAATCGGATTACATGTCCGTCTCGCCTTTCCTCTGAGCGTCGAGCGCCGACCAGATCCCCTCGTCACTACTCGCTGCCTCGTTCTTGCCAGACCATGATGATCCGTTTGCTCCTCTGAGGTGTACCCGTGCTCACACAAGGCCGCAATCACGTCTGCCTTGTCATGCATCAATACTCCACCAAGTTTTGCAGAGCCAGCCAATCTGTCCGTCTGTTCATTCTCCAGCACACCAGCATGCCCCGGAGAAAAGATCCAGGCGATGCTTGCCCCCCGTGACCTCCGAAGCGAAGCAAGCCACTCTGCACGAAGCATGCCTGTCCTCACCATCCTCAGCATGCTTTCTGAGTCAGTTACAATCACGATGTGTGTGTGTGTGTGTGTGTGTGTGTGTGTGTGTGTGTGTGTGTGTGTGTGTGTGTGTGTGTAACGTATTCTCCATCCAACGGAAAGCTGCAGTGACTGCCTCAACCTCAATTCTTAAGCTGGATGTTGTGGTAACATATGCCAGGCTCTCCTGCACCAAACATCGGCCATTAGCTTTTGCTATGAACCCCCAGGCACTTCTCCTACCTCTCGACACCGAACCATCTGTGTAGATAATCACATCACCTGAGTGAGCATTATCCTAAATTAGTTGCTGGATTTCCACTTCCGTGGCCCCTGCTGGCCACTCCCTGCACTCCCGACTCAATGTGATTATAACTCTGCACAAGTCTGACTGCTCCGCTGGCACTCTGACCCACTACTCTCCTCGCCTAATGTCTGATCGTATCCTCCGTCTGAGCCATCCATGATTTCCCTCTTATCAGTCGCTGACCCTTAACTGCCTCCAGCGCCTCATGCAAATGGTGATCTGTGTCTGCAGCTACTCTGAGGTATGCCTTCACCTGCATCACCTTGAGTCTACCTGCAACAGTCGGCAAACCAAGGATGTAACGCATACACACTACTGGGATGTCTCTGGTGCATCCCAGAATGACCTGCATAGCTTCGTTCTGTATGAGCTCTAACTTCACCAGCTGACTCGTTGAGACAGTGAGCAGTCCTAGACCATAATCAATCATTGAGAGAGGGACAGATAGGACAACAAAAATTAGATTTTTAAGAGCATGCATCTTTCCCATTACAATATACGCTAGTGAGATCTGGAAACTTACTAAGCAAGCTGAACAGCGCATAAATGCCATTGAATATAAATTTTATAGACGAGTTCTGAGAATATCTTGGATAAAGAAAAGAGAAAATGCATCCATACAACAAGAGCTGAGTACTAAAGACGGTTGGCTATTAAAGACGATCCATCCATCATGTTCCATGCCGATAAGCGTGGGCGGTCATGTTTTGCCATCTCACTCGATCATCAGAGTCGTGGATCAGCTCCGTGTTTCTGTCTCGACCATGCCATGTGGCCAAGCCATCCAGGTATTTAATTCTTGGTCTTCCCTTTGGTCTCCTCCCTTCGATCTTGCCAGTTGTCACCAAGTTCTCCAATTCATTTCTTCTCGTAACATGCACAAAAAATGTTGACTGTCTACGTCTAATGTCTCTAATCAGTTTACGATCTTCATTTGTTTCTTGTAGGACTTGTTCATTGGTTTTTCTGTCTGTCCATGGTATTCTTTGCATTTTCTTCAAAAACCATATTTCCACAACCATCAGACTTTTTTTAATAGACGATAAAACAAAGAAAATTGAAATATTTTCGTCACTTGAAACGTCATGAAAGTTTGGATAGAACAATAATGGATGGGTATATGACTGGGAAGAGAGGAAGAGGAGGGCAAAAGAGAAGATGGGTGCAGGATGTGGCGGATTATCTCCAGATGGGTGTATCGGAAGCGGGACATCTTGCTTTTGATCAAGAGGTTTTCCGGAAGGTTATTATGGGAGCGAGGTTCTGCAAAGAACATGCTACTGAATGCATTAATTAATTAATTAATCATGTCTTTTAATGTAACGTGGCAGAAATATTTTACTTTCCTCCTCTTTATTTATTTCATCAACTCTCTCTTATTTTCCAGTGTATCTATTGCCTCTTCATTTGATTGTTTTTGTTTCCATGAAATATGACATATTCATCTGTATATCCACATATCCAGGGCCTCTATTCGACATTCAAGTTGCTTGTTCAATGTCCAGGCTTCCGCTCTATACAGCAGCGTTGAATACACGTAGCATTTGACAATTCTCAATTTTAATGTGGTGTTAATCTCTCTAGATGTTAATACTGATTTCAAGCCAATGAAAGAATGTTTTTACCATTCCTATTCTCTTTTTATTTCACTTCTGCCAACATCTGTTATTATATGTCCAAGACAGGAGAAACTTGTTACTTGTTCTAGTATCTCCCTGTTTACTGTGATGTTCAATGATGACCTTTCCTTTCCACTGCTAATTATTATAGTTTTTGTTTTTTGGGTGTTGATATCTAAGCCACATTCTGCACTATTCATGTTTACTTGTTTCACTAGGTCTTGTATCTCTTGTTCGCGTTCTGCTAGCAACACGGTGTTGTCAGCATATCTAGGATTGTTTATGATTCTTCCATTGATGTTAAATCCAGAAAGCTCAACTTGTTTAAATATTATTTCTGTGTACAGGTTGAAGAGGCCTGGGGACAGCACACATCCCTGCCGTACTCCTCTTTTTATCTCTATACGCGACGAATAGTTACTTCCGCATCAATTGGACGCCACTTGTTCCCAGTACAAGTTACTAATAAGTCTGATGTCCTTTCCGTCTACTCCTATATCTTGAAGGCACGTAATTAGTCGTTCATGCTGCACTCTATCAAAAGCTTTCATGTAGTCTATAAAACAAACATATATACTTTTCTGAACTTCTATATATTTTTCAATTAACATTCTCAAAGAAATAATTGCTTCTCTGGTGCCGCTGTTTTTGCGGAACCCAAATTGTTCTTCAGCTACTTCCTCATCTATTTTATGTTGAATTTTTTATTGTATGACCTTGTGTAGTATCTTAGTTATATGGCTCATTAAGCTAATAGTTCTGTAATCCTCACAATCAACAGCTCTTGGCTTCTTCGGTCGTGTGATGAAAATGGATGGTTTCAAATCCTTGGGATGTAACCAGTATTATATATATCATTACACAATTCTGTGATAGTTTCAACGCCAAAGTTTGATACGGATTTTATCATCTATGTTGTTATCTTGTCAGGACCTGGAGCCTTTCCTTCTTTCATCTTTTTAATAGCCTTCTGTACTTCAATCTTTAATATGTTTGGTCCTTCTTGAGTATTATACAATGTTGGTTTATTGATCCTGCTGTCCCAGAATACATCTTCTGTGTACTCTGTCCATCTTTTTATTATGTTGGTGTTATCAATTATAATTTCTCCATATAATATAACATATTGTTAAGTAATGTGGGAAAATCTAACCATTGAATTTAATTAAGTAGATATGACAACAAAAAGAAAGAAAAGAAAAAACGTGTATGAAAGAATAAATCCTCAAATCCTGTATGTTTAATGGTATTATTGCTTTGTTATTTCTACGCATTACATTACTTCCAAGTGTCTGCATTGAGCCTTTCATCTCGGTATGCTCAGGTCAAATGAACATCCTGCGGTCGACGTCTTTACCCCCAAGTGTCTGCAAGTGACACGGCAGGCAGATTGGCCTCAAATATATCATGCATCTCACCTGCATATTACCTATGCAGACGACTGCTCCTACATACAGGACACCACAACAACATATTTAATTTGTATCCGTCATCGTAAAGAATTTACCACTTGAAGGCATGTTTCCTGCTTACGTTTAGACACGACCTACATTCTGTCGGCCTTGCTACTATTCTCTCATCATGTGTCCTTCACCTTATCATTGCTTTACTGTAAAGTGCTTTTTTTTTTTTGCGTGTACCTTAAGAGAGAACGCTCTTAACTTTTGGGTTTCGCAGGTCTCTTGAAGTTATTGAGTGAGATACGAAGGTAAGTTAATAAGTACATCACAAATGGCTGTAGAAAAATAACTAAATAGGAAACCAGGTTATTTTCATACATACATTGTCCCTTTATTTCTCAATATAATTTCCACCAACATTGATGCATTTAACCCATGGTTTTATCAGTCCTCCCAAACAGGCTGCATAGAACTGCGTGCTCTGTTTTCTAAACCACGTTTTCACGTCACATTCAACTTCGGTGTCATTCGCGAAATGTCCCCCGCCGAGGTGGGTTGTCAGAGTATATGCTGTCAAATGTTTGTCCCGTAAAGCGGTGCACAGCTGGGTAGAAAAAGTTACGGAGGCGAGTCAATAAGTAAGTCACACAGTTCTGTGGGATGGCCGATAAATGAAAACAAAGCACGCAGTTCTATGCAGCCGGTTTGGGAGGACTGATAACACGATGGGATACATGCATCAATGTTGTTGGAAATTATGTTGAGAAATAAAGGGACAATGTATGTATACAAATAAACTGGTTTCAATTTGTTATCATGTGTAGTTATTTTTCTACATTCATTTGTGACTTACTTAATAACTTACACTCGTAAATGAGAGACATGAAGACTACATCACCGTCCAGGGTGCTCAGTGCGACCAGTGTTAGACTATGCACAGATTCTGCGTATGCTGGGCAGTAGTAACATCTCAGTCAAAGGAATGCCACGATTATCCTGTGAGAACTGGAGATAGACTGAACGCCATGCAGGGCGGCTTGCTTCCTGTCTGTCTGGTCTGGATTGTGTGTGTGGGGATGATAACGCTGGTGAGAACATGCAGCCGGGGATGGTTTGGGGTCGACTGCAAACTGAAGTGTCATTGCAACAACGCCGACAAGTGCAGCAACGATGGGACGTGTATCAATAACGCCACCTGTGGTGTACCGTATTTAGGTCCCGCCTGGCATTATGTGAGCCTTTCTTTCTTGGAACAGTGCCGTCCCCGCAAACCAGGCTATAACAACGACGCCACATGCAATCCTAACGCTCAAGCCAGGGAAGTTTCTGTGAGTCTGTCCACGGCATACCCGTTGAAGTGGTTTAGAATTCATTCCGTGAGGGCTGGTCTGTAACATGAGCCAAATTAGTATAGCAAGAAGAGAGTAAGTAGTGTAAGGAAAGGAACCCAGAATAATTTGATAGAGCAGAAGTTTTATACCTTAATGCCAGGACATACCGTGATGTGTGGGCAGAAGCAAGGGAGATAAACCGGGGAAAAACCAGTAGGAGTAGATCCCCTTACCTAGGGTTACAGAGTCTGGTCAAGCGCAGCTCAAAAACATCTCGTGCTAGTTGTGAGTCATACAGAAAGAGAGCGACCCGAAGGTCAGCTGAGGATTGAAAGAGATTTGAAAAGTCACTCAGTGGCTCAGGGTCAGACAGTAAACATCGTACGCGCTACGTTGAAGAAGATACTACCATTAACCATTTTCCTTGTTAAAGATTCATTTTTTTTTTTGACGGAGAAAGAGAACTATGCGGCGGCGGCGAACATTGAGAAATAGCCGGAGCCGCTCGAAGGCTGATGTGACAACAACAACTTGTGAGACGCTAACACGCCTGAATTTCAGTGGGTGATGGCGAACCGCCAACATGATTCAATGGGACACTTTGATATATTGTCACATATTTTGATATATATATATATATATATATATATATATATATATATATATATATATATATATATATATATATATATATATATATATATATATATATATATATATATATATATATATATATATATATATATATTGTCACATTTTGGCTGACAAATTTTCCTATCATGTATAAATTTAGTTGAAATACTTCTCTCTTTGGTCGATATTTTTTCACATGTGGTTAACAAAGTTTCCTACTTTTCATAAGTTTGGCAGAGATATTTATATGTTACTTCGACATATTTCTGTATTTGGCCCACCATGTTATTACTTTGGTTCACATATTTTCCCACTTCAGTCGACATTTTCCTTAGTTTGAACAATGTTTTCCCCATTTGGCTAACAGATTTTCCTATTTTTTTATAAGTTTGGACGAGACATTTATAAGTTCGACCGATATTTTTCACATCTGGTTAACAAAGTTTCCTACATTTTTATGTGTTTGGTGAAGATATTTCTGTATTTGACCAATAGATTTCACCTTTCGTTAACACATTTTTCTACATTTTATAAGTTTGGATGCGATATTTATAAATTTGGTTGAACTATTTCTTTACTTGACCATTATTTTTCATATTTGACTAACAAATCTTCCTACTTTTGTCTACATATTTCCCTACTTTTTGTAAGTTTGGTCGAGATATTTCGTAACTTGACCAATATTATTCCTAATGTTGGTAACACCTTTTCTTATATCGGTCGACATCTTTATAAGTTTGTCCATCGCTTTGCCTAATGTATTACTCCGGTCGACATTGTTCATGATTTTATTAGCATATTTTCCTACATGTTATAAGTTCGGATAAGATATTTCTTTACTTGACCAATATTTTTCACCTTTGGCTAACACATTTTCATAATTTTTCCTACTTTCTGTAAGTTTGGCTGAGATATTTCTTCACTTGGAAAATATTTTTCACATTTGGTTAACAAAGGTTTCTACTTTTTATAAATGTGGTTGAGATGTTTCTTGTTCTGGCCAACATTTTCTCTATTTGGCTAACATATTTTCTTACTTAGATCGACATATTTCTTAGTTTAGCCAATATTTTCCCTATTTGGTTAACAGAGTTTCCTAATTTTCATAAGTTTGGTGTAAACTTTTCTTTACCTGGTCAGTATTTTTCTCATTAGGCTAAGACATTTTCCTACTTTTTATAAGTTTTGATGAGACATTTCTTTACTTGGTCAATATTTTCCCTATTTAACTACACATTCTTCTACATTTCATAAGTTTGGTTATATAATTCTGTATTTGGCCGACATTTTTCTCATTTGTCTAACATATTTTCCTACTCTTTATAAGTTTGGCAGAGATACTTCTCTCTATGGCCGATATTTTTTTTCTTCACATTTGGTTAACATAGTTTCGTACTTTTCATAAGTTTGGCGGAGATTTGTATTAGTTTTGTCGATCTATTTCTGTATTCACCAAACATTGTTATTACTTTAGTTCACGTATTTTCCTACTTCGGTCGACATGTTTCTTAGTTTGAACAATATTTTCCCCATTTGGCTAACACATTTTCCTATTTATTATCAGTTTGGACGAGACATTTATAAGTTTGACCGATGTTTTTCACATTTGGTTAACAAAGTTTTCTACTTTTTATGAGCTTAGTGGAGATATTCCTTCACTTGGCCAATAGTTTTCAACTTTGGTTAACAAATTTTCCTACATTTTATAAGTTTGGATGCGATATTTATACGTTTGGTTGAAATATTTCTTTGCTTGACCACTATTTTTCATCTTTGACTAGCATATTTTCCTACGTTTTGTAAGTTTGGTGGCGATATACTTACCTTGACCAATATTATTCCTAATTTGGGTAACACCTTTTCTTATATCGGTCAACATCTTTATAAGGTTGTCTATGGTTTTGCCTATTGTATTACTTCGGTCGACATTTTTCTTGATTTTATTAGCATACATTCCTACCTGTTATAAGGTCGGATGACATATTTCTTTACTTGACCAATATTTTTCACCTTTGGCTAACACATTTTCATAATTGTTCCTACTTTTTATAAGTTTGGTTGAAATATTTCTTTACTTAGCAAATATTTTTCACATTTGGTTAACAATGTTTCCTACTTTAAAAAAAAATATAAATTTGGATGACATATATCTTTACTTGGTAAATTTTTTCCCATTTGGTTAACAAAGTTTTCCTACTTTTCATAATCTTGGTAGAGATATTTATAAGTGTGACCAATATTTTTCCCATTTGGCTAACATATTTTCATATTTGAATGTTGAAGTACTACATAGAACCTATACTTTTGTCTGGATATGATACAGGGCAATGAGCCGACACATTGAAAAACATATATTGGCATTGAAAATGGGTTTCTGAGGAAAGATGTAAAGATCTCTATGGACAAACAGAGAGGTATTGACACTGTAAATACCTGATCAGCGTCGCGATAACTTCGGTGGTCAACACAGCGGGTACATGATATATTATGTTACATAAGAGCCTAAGATCGAGGCGCGACCTGTATGTAATATTATACAGGTGATAAAATGAGCTAAACACTCGTCGGTGTATGACCCGCTAGCTGTTAATTAAAGACAGATAATCTTGACTGTCATCAGTGCTCACATCTATCCTCTATGTCTATGAGAAAGGGTTAGTCGGACACTGTGATGCATTGGTTATAGTTATGTATACTACATTCAAACTATATGATGCTGTATTTAGGCATGGATGTCTTTTGTGGTTACTCAATGACCTTAGGACTACATGGATATAGAAAAACGAGAGTAGGGAGACCATTTTAGCCTTCGGAAGCACTGTTGACTTTGTAGCGGAATCACTCCCGTACATGGTGGTCATCACTAGTTAGGTCCTCTAGTTCGAGTTCGACAGCCAACAGAACACCCTTTTTGTAGCACCCTTCTTAACCACGTGTTTCGGATGTGCTCTTACACATGTAACAGGATGCAACGCCATCTTTGACCGGCTTTAGGCAGTTAGCATGTGTGTTGGATGTATCCTAATGCATGGGACCGGAAGCACCACCATCTTTGACCGGATGTAACCATTACCCACGTGTTCCGGGTATATCTTTATACTTGCAACATGAAACAATGACCCTATTTGACCAGTTGTAGCCATTAACCACGTACCCGGATTTCTTGATCACGTCATCGCTCACTTTATCCACCACCGTGTCAGTACACGTACCCTCCCCTACAATTTAAGGGGTAACTTGACCACATCTTTACCGCTTGACCACTGCTTGATCACCTCTTGACCACTTCATCTTTCACTTTATCCACCACTGTGTCACTACAATTACCCTCCCCTACAATTTAAGGTGTCACTTGACCACCTCTTGACCACCTCTTTACCACTTTATCTTTCACATTATCCATCACCATGTCACTACACGTACCCTCCCCTAAATTTAAGGGGTCATTTTACCACCCCTTGACCACGTGACCACCTCTTTACCACATCTTGACCACTTTAACGCGTAATCGATCGCTTCCATGTCATTTTAACAGATTCCCTACTCAGCGGGATTCGAGTCTCCGGCGCCTATGTTGGCTATAGTTATCAACCAGATGCGTTATTCGAACCGCCAATGATACCAGCTAGTCCCATTACATAATCGACCATTGACACACTATCCCACCACACAGTAGGATTCGAACCTGTCAAACGGAATGGTAGCAATTAAACACCACTGTTATACACAGATGAACCCCTATGACCAAATAGACACCCCCACAAACTGTCGACCGGCAATCTGCTGACTTGAAGCAGCTGTGTACCTGTTTATGTGTTGTAATAATAAGCGCCGCTCGAATGTAATTATGAAGAGGAGATCATCTTGATATGCACATAATTTCACTACCATTCTTCCATGTTGAGTTTGCCGAGTGTTGTAACAGATGTTATGTGATAACCATCTTAATAGGTAGAAATGGTAAGTGCCAAATGCCGAAATCTATACAAACGGGAAGATAATGAATGCTTTCCCGGCGACAGCTTGTGAAACAATTAGGACAGCTGGGGGTATACAGGATCAGGCAACATGTGCCGCCTCGGTTATCTACACGATCTCTTTAACCAGCACATATCCTTTGTTAACTATAACGGCTATGTGCTTAATATCACCACCAGTCACACATAATTTACATCGATCTTAACAACCCACAGACAAAAGTGACGCATCAACAATAAAGCGAAACACACAAACACAAAAGCGTGGAATGACGTGGAAGGCCCCTTCTTTATTCTTAGTACATTCCACGTCATTCCACGATTAGATAATAACCTTTAGATTTACTTTTGCTTTATTACTTTAGATTAGATAATGGTGATCACTGTGGTAGGCCAGGATATATTTTTGTTGGTTCCGAAGTCTAATTGCCACATCTAAAATCTACTTTTCTGCAGCTATCCAACTAAGGAGGTACGGACTTATCTTGAGTTAACGAAGCTGAAGCATTACAACATCCAATGGTACTATGTTGTACGCGTTCTCAAGATCCATCGCTGCAGCAAAGGTTTCAATGCCTGTAGACATCGTGGGCAAATACTGCTGCACTGGTCCAGGTTTCTCTTTTTGCACCGTACCCTCTAAGGGTAGGTGGGAGAACACATTGCCTTTCTAGCTATCTTGATATTTTTCTGTCAATTAACTTCTCCAACAGCTTGCCTTTTGTATTCTGCATGGTTATTACTCGATATCCCTGATAGTCTGCAGACTGCAGACGTACCGTTCCTGGTTTGCACGGGGAGCGGCCTGTGGTGAACGAAATGACCAATACATGGAAGTGAGGAATTAAAGCAGCCCTCTGCAGGACGTGGCGATTCCTTGGGTGAGCCCAGTACCACAACTCTTTTTATCGGATCTGCAATTATGGAAGACTCCTTGGATGGCAGATAATGTCCATGGACTGCCCACGCCTTCCCTTGAGGGCTGACCGTGAAGTCTTCGACCGTTCGAACTTGACCAGCTGGGATGTGGGCGGCATTGCAACAGTGAGAAACACCCGGGAAAGCTAATTCTGTCAACAAACGCACACCAAAGTCGGATATGCTGGCCTATAGGAGCACATCGCAACAATTTTTTTTTTTAATTTTTTTTTTAATTTTTTTTTTTTTTTTTTTTTGGGGGGGGGGGGGGGTGCATATCCCTTACAGGACGTTGCAGTCAGCATCAGCATTTTTCAGCTCCTGTTGATGTACTAGACAAGATAACGCTCTTTAGTTTGCCATTCCTTTCTGAGTTGCCGGCTCACATTCCCCGTAAGTTACCAATACGGCGAGAACCGCTACCGATTCTCGCGTAGGTTCGTTAATCACGAGAAAATAAGGGATTACTGAGAAAGACGTTAAACCCTAGGACAGGGAAATTACGTCTGAAAAACCACTCCGTATGAACGCTGAAGAAGAAGAAGGAAGGAAGGAAGGAAGGAAGGAAGGAAGGAAGGAAGGAAGGAAGGAAGGAAGGCAGGCAGGCAGGCAGGCAGGCAGGCAGGCAGGCAGGCGGGAAGGAAGAAGAAGAAGAAGAAGAAGAAGAAGAAGAAGAAGAAGAAGAAGAAGAAGAAGAAGAAGAAGAAGAAGAAGAAGAAGAAGAAGAAGAAGAAGAAGAAGAAGAAGAAGAAGAAGAAGAAGAAGAAGAAGAAGAAGAAGAAGAAGAAGAAGAATTACAATTATAAGAAGACCAACCAAAAAAAAAGATAAATAGTAGGAGTGGTGAGGAGGAGGGGTGATGAGGAGGGGTGAGGGGTAAGGGTGATTGGAAGGAGTCGGAGATGGAGAAGGAGGAGATGAAGGAGGAAGATTACGATGAAGAGGAGGAGGAGAACGAGAAAGAGAAGTAGGAGAAGGAGAAGGTGGGCTGAGGAGGAGGGGTGAGGAGGAGGAGAAGGAGAAGTAAGGGTGAGGAGGAGAAGAGGACGATGAAGCAGGCGGAGGATAAGAAGAAGAAGAGGACATATGCAGTGAGAATTGCAATACACCTTCTAGTTTATGAAGAAATGCATGGAATTACAATATAAATCAACGTTAAATCTTTGCAAACACAAAAATTGTTAAAGAACAGTTATCGTGTAAATGTTTGCATAAAACCGAATGCCAAGTAAATTGTAATGCAGGAGGAAAATTATTTCATAAAATCTGTCAACAAAACGTTACACGTGTAATGTATGCATCACGTTAATATTAACATACGTTTCCATGTGACTTCCGCATAAAAAGCATAGACTTGAGCTAATGAATAACAAGTTGTATTCTGTTCTGCTGGTTATTTCTGTCCACGTTCTTCTTCTTCTTTCGTTCGCTTGAAATATGTCTATAACTGCAATGTTGTCTCTTGTACGAATTTACCTGTCTTTTTACATTCACACAGCGGTCCATAGAGTTTGTCTTCCATTGTCGTCTCTCTGGGCCAGAAGATTTGCCTAGATATGTTTTATTTTGGGCAGTCTTGGAGTATGTGCTCTGCTGTCTGCGACGCCAATCCGCATGTGCACATGGCTGTTACACAATCTTGAATTTTGTATACATGTGGTTTCGTAATCTATTGTGTCCTGTTCTGAGGCGCAGAATAATGACTTGTTCTGGTCTGTCCATAACGTGGTAGTCATCTTGAGCAGGTTTTGGTGGCTTTCTGACTGATTTGATCATTCTTTTCTTTTGATGGTATGTAACGGGCACATCAGGTTGTTCTTCTTTGGCTCCTTCCTTAGCCAATTGATCAGCTCTGTCATTTCCGGGTACTCCACAGTGGGATGGTATCCACTGTATGGTGAACCTATGCTTACTGCTAAGTTCAGAAAGTAGTGTCCTTATTACTGGCAATTTCCCACACAGGAGCGCCTCTATTACGGATTTTACATCTGTCAATAGCACCACAGGTTGTGTACCATTTCTGGTATTTAGTAATTTCTTTGTTGCTGTCTTGATTGCCTCAATTTCAGGATCATAGTTATGGCAGTACTTTCCTGTCTTTAATCTGACTGTGTCTCTAGTATTATTTGGGTATTATATATAAACTCCCGCGCCTCCATTTCGAACAGCATTTTGTGCTGACCCATCTGCCCAGGCTGTATGTATCTATTTCAACAACCACAACATGTTAGTTGGGTATTCTTTAAAGGACGTGGAATCAATCCAAGTGTTTATTTGTATTTTGACAGTGATTTCTTGGCATCCTCTAAAAGTACTGGAGAGTTTTGGTCATAGACCAGAACTTTAGGAAGGGAAAATCCCAACTGCACCTCCCCGTGGTAGAGGATGGGAAACGCAGCCCTGGGGACCGAGTATCCATAGGGATAAGTGGACAACTCTGCAGCTGAGCAGAGCAGGGCACTCACTTGTCCTTACAGTCGGGAAGGGCTGTCAAAAGCAGAGGTAAAAGACCCCCATGTGGATGTGGAATGCAAGGAGAAACCACCACATTATCTTCCCAAGACTTCATGGCAATACAAATTTCAGTTAGTTAACGACGTTAATAGCTGTCTTAGGACATCCTCGTCCGGTAGGGACAGGCATGAGCCACAGGTGACTCCAGACCGTCATCCATCTACTGATGGCAAAATAATTAAAATAAACAAATTTAGAGTAGGAACATTGAATGTTATGACATTACATGAGCTAGGAAAGTTTAACAATGTTCTAAGAGACATGGATAGCATGAAAATTAATATACTAGGCGTAAGTGAGATGAGATGGAAGGGATCGGGCAAAATTATAGCTGACAACCACACACTAATTTATTCTTGAGGGGATAAACATCAAAAAGGTGCAGGAATAATATTAGATGAAAAAAAAAGCCAAATCAGTTAATGGATACTGGTGTATTTCAGATAGATTTGTAATGGTTAAAATCAAAGGCAAACCAATAGATATAAATATTATACAAGTATTTGCACCAACAGCAAGCAGTAGCGATTAAGAAATGCAACACTTTTACTACGAAATAGACATGGCGATGGCTCAAATTGGAACTTAAAAAAAATGTTTGCATATCCTTTACAGGACATCGCTGTCAACATCAGCATCTTTCAACTGATTGTTGATTTCTTTGGCAAGATTACGCTCAGTAGTTTGCCAAATTAGATCACAAGAAATAAAAATAATACTTGGAATTTTTAATGGAAAAGTCCATCCATCCATCATGTGCCATGCCGATAAGCGTGAGCGGTCATGTTCTGCCATCTCACTCGATCACCAGAGTCGTGGATCAGCTCTGTGTTCCTGTCTCGACCATGCTACGTGGTCAAGCCATCCGGGTAATCACTTCTTGGTCTTCCCCTTGGTCTCTTCCCTTCTATCTTGCCAGTCGTTACCAAGTTCTCCAATTCATTTCTTCTCATAACATGCCCACAAAATTTTGACTGTCCACGTCTAATGTCTCTAATCAGTTTACGATCTTCATTTGTTTCTTGCAAAAGTAGGAAAGGGGAAAATGGAGGATGTAGTGGGTAATTATGGTTTAGGTACAAGAAATGAAAGAGGAGAACAACTAATAGAATGGGCAAATATCAATGATATGATAATTGGGAACACATGGTTTAAACACCATACAAGACGACTACACACATTGAAAAGCCCTGATCAGAAAATACGCAACCAAATCGACTACATACTTATTAATAATACATTTAGAAATGCTTTAATCATGTAAAGACAATGCCTGAAGCTGACTGTAATAGTGATCGTGTACAACTATGCAGACAAATAAAAGTAAGATTAAAGAGAGGGGGGAAAAGGTTAAGAACGTGAGACTTAATGAAGAGATTCTGAAAATACATAAAGAAATTCAAGAACAATACAGAGTAACTGTGAAAAATAGGTACAATGCAATAGCTACAATACAGAGTATAAATGAACAATGGGAAATGTTAAGGGACTCCATTCATCAAACTAACAAAGAAATATTACCGGAAAGAAGCCAAATAGCTAAAAAAAAAATGGATGAATAAAGAAATCTTAATGTTCATGGACAAAAGAAAACAGAGTAAAAATGACAAACAAGAATACGCTAAGATAAATAAAGAAATGAAATATAAATGTGTGAAGGCTAAAAAAATGTTGGTTAAACGAACAGTGCAAAAAAAATTGAATTAAATTCCATTACAGATACAAAAGATATGCACAGACAAATTAGTGAGCTCACGGGAAGAAATATAAGAATATATACAGAGTGTTTGAAATCAAAAACAGGAAAGATATTATTGGAGGAAGGTGCTATAATGAAGAGGTGGAATGAGTATATAAGAGAATTTTAGGATGGAGAAAGGGAAGAATTAACAGAAGAAATTAACTTAGAAGGCCTACCTATTCTAAAAGAAAAGGTCGCTGACGCTATAAAACATATGAAGAAAGGAAAAACAGCTGGACCAGATGAAATCACAATAGAAGAACTAGAAGTATTGGGAGAATTTCAATCAATCATGTGCCATGCCGGAAAGCGTGGGCGGTCATGACTCGCCATTTCACTCGATCACCAGAGTCGTGGATCAGCTCAGTGTTCCTGTCTCGACCAGGCCACGTGGCTAAGCCATCCAGGTATTTACTTCTTGATCTTCTCCTTGGTCTGTTCCCTTCGATCTTGCCAGTTGTCACTAAGTTCTCCAATCCATTTCTTCTCATAACATGTCCAAAAAATGTTGACTGTCTGCGTCTAATTTATCTAATCAATTTACGATTTTCATTTGTCTCCTATAGTACTTGGTCATTGGTTTTTCTGTCTGTCCATGGTATTCTTTGCATTTTCCTCAGAAACCACATTTCTGCAGCCATCAGATGTTTTTCAGCTTGACTGCACATTGTCCAAGTTTCACAACCCTAAAAAAGAACAGGCTCTCTGTATCACCTTAACACTCTTTTTTCTCGTTTCAATTGACATCTTTTTATTTGTCAGTATGTTCTTCATCTTGTTAAAGGCTACTTTCGCCATGGCGATTCCTGTTCTAATCTCTTCAAGGCATCTCCCATCAGATGTTATGACTGTTCCGAAATAATTGTACCGATTCACTTGTTGAAGAATATTCCCATTTACTTGTATATTACATTGTGGTATGTCGTTCTTCCTAGTGACCAATACTGGGAGAATGTAGAGTAGATATATTAACTAAAATGTTGAATGATATTTACAGCAGTGGATATTTACCTAGCGATATGCTGAGATCTGTATTTATAGCTATAGCAAAAAGAACAGGAGCAATTGAATGTGAAGATTTTCGTACAATTAATCTCATAAACCAAATCACTAAGCTTCTACTCAGAATATAATGAGAAGAACCAGAAAGAAAATAAAAATGGAAATTAATGAAGAACAGTTTGGATTTGTGGAGGGAAATGGCACAAACAATGCAATATATACATTACGGACACTAATAGAAAGGTCAATAGAGAAACAGAAAGATATATATTTGTGCTTCATAGATTATAATAAGGTATTTTGTTTTCTTTACGCGTTTCCATCCTGTTTCAGTATATTGCGGTCAACACCAGCATCTTTCAGCTGTATGTTGATTCCTAGGCTAGATTACGCTCATCAGCACGCCACGACTTTCTGAGCGACCGGCTCCATACTCTCGTAAGTCACTGGCGCGACTCGAACCCCTTCAAGTTCTCGTGCGCTCACGTCAACCACGAGAGTATTCGGAGTTACGGAGAAAGCTGCTAACCCCTCAGACAGGGAGACCGGCTTACTAAGGCATTTGATAAAGTAAAACATGATGAACTCATTAAAATGTTAGAAGATTTCAACATTGATGGGAAAGATTTAAGAATAATAAAGAATATTTACTGGAACCAAGTAGCAGCAATTAAAATGGGAAATAAAGAAGGTAGTTACGAATAGATAAAGCTGGGAGTACCGCGGGGGTGTGTCTTGTCACCAGATCTCTTCTCCATATATTGCGACGTAATAATGAGAGAGATCAAAGCGATGCCAGAAATACTAGTTGGAGGTTATAATATAAATAATATACGCTATACGTATGGCACAGTATTGGTGGCGGATAATTCAACAGACCTACAACAATTGTTGGACATTGTAGTAACAGAGAGTGCAAGAAAAGGACTCTCCTTGAATATCAAGAAAACAGTAACAACGATGATATCAAAGAAAATTGTGACACCAAAATGTGACATAAAAATAGAAGGAACAATTCTTAACCAAGTGGATAATTTTAAATACCTAGGGGCATTTATAACATCAGATGGAAGATGTGCATCAGAGATTAAGAGCAGAATAGGGCAAGTAAAAGCTGCATTTCAGAAAATGAAGAGGAGTATCTTATGCAATAATTCACTATCACTGAATGTAAGAAAGGAGTGCTGAAATGCTATGTAGAGCCAGTTTTGCTGTATGGCAGTGAATCTTGGAATGTAAATGAACAAATTAAGAAGAAATTAGAAGCAACAGAGATGTGGTTCCTGAGACGTATGTTGCGAATTCCTTTGACTGCCATAGTAACTAACAACGACTGCCTGATACAGGCTCATGAAACTAGAACATTATATACAAAATATGGAAGAGACAAACATCTTTCTTCGGTCATGTAATGAGAAGAGAGGCATTGGAGAACATCTTGACAACTGGAAAGATCGAGGGGAAGAGAGGCAAAGGCAGACCAAGAGAAATGATGCTGGATGGATTGAGACGGTGGTATGGAGGAATATCAACGGCAGAGTTGATTCAGAAAACCAAAGACCGAGATCTGTGGAGAGCCATGAACGCCTACGCCAGCTGGCAGGGCACTTGATGATGATGATGGTTTCTTGGCAAGTTTACATTCAGTAGTTTGCCATTGCTTTCTGGACGACCGGCACTCATACCTTTGTTTGAGAAATCAACGTAAGGCAGTCAGCTTCCAAATCGCTCGCAGCTGTGTTTCGAACGGGGCATACGGGATAACGAATTGCGTCCGTTACCCTATCGCCACAAAGAACACAATCTATTCATTATCATCATCATCATCATCATCATCATCATCATCCTCGTCATCAACATCATCATCATCATCATCATCATCATCATCATCATCATCATCATCATCATCATCATCATCAACATCATCATCATCATCAACATCATCATCATCATCATCATCATCATCATCCTCGTCATCATGTATCTTGCTAATAAGTCATGGATGGTTATGGTTCGCATCTCACACTATCTCCAGGTTAAACTATCCAAGTATTAATTGTTTTGTCTTCTTGCTCTTTTTCCATAAGTTTCTTAGTGTTCAGTGAATTCCATGAAGTGAATTTCTCATAATAAAGTGCCCAACTGTGCTAGAGCGAATTAGCGAACTTTCAATAGACGATAGACTTCTGTACAGTGATTGATATTATTGTGCTGCAAGAAACCGGTCGGAACTTTCAGTGTCTACAACAAACAGACCATCCTTGTTCGATGCAACATGGACACCTCTACAGTGGATAATAAATAAGTGAAAGTAAAGTACCCTGTACAACAATCCTTCAGGCTTGGGTAACGTGGTCAACATTTTCGATATCACGCTCGCCTCCTTTACTTCCAAGATCATTTCCTGGTGCCAGTTTTGAGCTGGCTAGATCTGAAAGCCCAGGTCAATTGAAAAAAAAGAAACC
>OY992877.1:37609228-37621728 GCA_963921405.1 Cepaea hortensis
TCTGTCTTCCCCGTGTTCTCTTCCCCTCGATCTTGCCAGTTGTCACCAAATTCTCTAATTTATTTCTTCTCATGGCATGTCCAAAACATGTTGGCTGTCTACGTCTAATTTCTCTAATCAGTTTCCGGTTTTCATTTGTTTCTTGTATGACTTGGTCTTTATTTTTTTCTTTCTATCCTTGGTATTCTGTGCATTCTCCTCAGAAACCACATTTCCACACCCATCAGATGTTTTTCAGCTTGACTCATCATTGTCCAAGCTTCACATCCATACACACGTACAGGCTCTATGTAGCACCTCAACACTCTTTTTCTCCTCCCGTGTGTTTCCGGGGCCCACAAGCGAAGCAAAGAATAGCAACATTGCAGCCTACCACGCATGTCGTAAGAGGCGACTAAGGAGGCTTGATGGTTCCGTCGCCCTGCTACTGAGTGAGTGCGTGGCGACACTGTGAGCTGTGAGTTTCGTGTGAAGTGCTTTTGAATCTGCCCAAGGTTTTTTGGAACGTGACTGCATATTCGGAGCGATGGCAGATGGCTATGTTCCAGAGTTGACCGATTTTTGTCTTATGCAGAAATGCGTGGCTGCTGGGCTTCTGGTTGACTGCCACTGCCATCGACGATGAACTGTATTTCGTGGACTGTGTAGGTGAACATCTAGGAAACATCCAGATGGGAAAATGACTGCAGATTCCATCAGAAATGAACTGGGTGTTTTGTGGGGGACTATTGTGTTGACATTCTGGCGGCGGCATTATGCACAGTGTATCTGTGTGGGCTGTTGTTTGTCGAGACTTCTGTCTTTTCCACTTTTCACATTGGGCAGTGGGGAGCGTTTTGTGTGATATTCACTGGCACAGGAACGGAGCATAATGGGGACGACCCGTTGCTCTGAAGTTGGAACTGCGACTAACTAACTAACTAACTAACTAACTAACTAACTCTTTTTCTCGTTTCAAATGACATCTTTTTATTGGTCAGTATGTTTTTTTATCTTGCAAAAGGCTATCTTCGCCATGGCGATTCTTTTTCTAATATCTTCAAGGCATCTTCCAACATATGTTATGACATTTTATTACTGTACCATATTACGAGGGTTGTTTCAGAATTGCGAAAGTATGTGCATTGTGGGCTCAAAGTATCGCAACCAGTCGCAGCTGTCAAAGGAAAACTGAATTTTTGGAGTATTTTGATGTTGAAGTCTTTTGTCCAAACTTGTTGACTGTTGGTGAAATCTAGGCAAGCAATCTTTCAGTTAGAGAAGGGCAGTAAATGTGAAATCAGCAACCACCAGGAAGAAAAAACATAAATGTTAGCATGGCGTTATACTAGGAAAGCAATGCCTAAAGGTGAAACTATCAATACTGATGCATACATTAAAAACATAAAAACACACACAGACAGCACTACCTGCTGAATGTGGCCTTACAGGAATCCAGCAGATATGTTGATCCAAAACAGTAACCCATCCACCCATCATGTGCCATGCCGGTAAGCGTGGGCGGTCATGTTCTGCTATCTCACTCGATCACCAGAGTCGTGGATCAGCTCCGTGTTTCTGTCTCGACCATGCCACAAGGCCAAGCCATCTAGGTACTTGCTTCTATGTCTTCCCCTTGGTCTGTTCCACTCGATCTTACCAGTTGTCACCAAGTTCTCCAAAAACAGCAATGCGCGACCTTAAATATGATTGAAAATCTCGTAAGCAACCGTTACATTTGATTAGGAAGTGCTCGTCTTCACTGTTGTCCTGATCTGACCCCTTCTGAATTTCGTGTGTTGTTTTTTAATTCACTAAAGGAGAAACAGCGCGGGACGAAGATTGAAGATCAGGCTGTGATTCCCGCAATGAGGAAATAACTACGTGAACGGGAATTGGGCTGCTACATGGAAGGCATGCATGTCCTTGTTCCATGCTTCTATAAGACGAGGAAGTGTTTGGATAGTATGTGAAAGTACAGCATGCGTACAGAAAACACTCAGTCAAATTGTGAGTGAATATGATACATTGTGAATAGTTTTCAACAACAGCAAATTGGTCTAGATATTCGTTTCTGAAAAAAATCTCTGAAGTCGGAGTGGGTTCGCCTGAAGGCAAGTGACACTGGTGATATGGAGAGCTTTCCATATTGCCAGTGTCACTTACAAAAAACTTAGCCCAGTACTACTAGAAGTAGTAACACGTGTATCGACTACTCTTAAATTTAAAGCAAGCGTAGGCAAAACAAAATCAAAACAAAAAACAATCTAGACACTGTGTTGCCTTTATGAGATATACAACTAGCATTTACATAGTGAGTACATACAATCAGCAACAGAAATATAAAAACATGTCAACTATCATGACGATAGCATACAATTCCTGTAATTTTTAAAGGCAAACGTTGCAACAACCTATATTTATCTCACATTCCAAGGATAAATGTTTCTTTGTAAATGTTTCCGTATAAAGGCACTGAATGAATGAATCATCTATTTCTGGACATGTTTGGCCAGCGCGGGCTGCACTGTTGTCGCCAGTTTACCTTGTTCTTTTTGTAATAGTTGCCTTCTGACTTCTTCAATCTGGGAGTCCGGTAGTTCGCAGCGGCTTCGCTTAACCTGCAGAATGGAACATGGAAAATACCAGTGCATTCTTATGCAGGTGGTGGATGTGGTGCATATGTAGCATGTATAGAAGTAAGCGAAAAGACAGTGCTTTCATGATGAATGAACACAGAAGATAAACGTGGTGTTTATGTGGTACATTGTACAGACCATAAACGTGATGTTTGTATGTGACACATGATCATCATCATCAAGTGCCCTGCCAGCTGGCGTAGGCGTTCATGGCTCTCCACGGATCTCGGTCGTTGGTGTTCTGGATCAACTCTGCGTAAGGTATTCCTCCATGCCACCGTCTCAATCCATCCAGCATCATTTCTCTTGGTCTGTCTCTGCCTATCTTCCCCTCGATCTGTCCAGTTGTCACGATGTTCTCCAATGCCTCTCTTCTCATCACATGACCGAAGAAATATGTTTGTCTCTTCCTTATTGTTGTATATAATGTTCTAGTTTCATGAGCCTGTATCAGGCAGTCGTTGTTAGTTACTCTGGCAGTTCAAGGAATTCGCAACATTCGTCTCAGGAACAACATCTCTGTTGCTTCTAATTTCTTCATTTATATTCAAAGATTCACTGCCATACAGAAAAACTGGTTCTACATGGCATTTCAGCACTCTCTTTCTTGCTTTCAGTGACAGTGAATTATTGCATAAGATACTCTTCATTTTCTTAAATGCGGCCTTTGTTTGCCCTATTCGGCTCTTAATTTCTGTTGTACATCTTCCATCTGATGTTATAAATGCCCCTAGGTATTTAAAATTATCCACTTGGTTAAGAATTTTCCCTTCTATTTCTACGTCACATTTTGGTGTCACTATTTTCTTTGATATCACCATTGTTACTGATTTCTTGATATTCAAGGTGAGTCCTTTCATTACACTCTGTTACTACAATGTCCAACAATTGTTGTAGGTCTGTTGAATTATCTGCCAACAATACTGTGTCACCTGCATAGCGTATATTATTTATATTTTAACCTCCAACTAGTATTCCTGGCATCTCTTTGATCTCTCTCATTATTACTTCGCTATATAGGGAGAAGAGATCTGGTGACAAGACACACACCTTTCGTACTCCTAGCTTTTTCTGTTCGTAACTACCCTCTTTATTTAACATTTTAATTGCTGCTACTTGGTTCCTGTGGCTAAGGTCTTGCGAACGCGGTTTGTGAACCCGTATACCCGTGTTTGAAACACAGCGGTGCTGGTTTTTTCGAAAAAGGGAAAAAGGTATAGGAGCCAGTCGTTCAGAAAGTAATGGCAAACTAAAAAAATGTTTGCATATCCTTTACAGGACATCGCTGTCAACATCAGCATCTTTCAGCTAATTGTTGATTTCTTGGCAAGATTACGCTCAGTAGTTTGCCATTGCTTTCTGAGCGGCCGGCTCACATACCCCGTAAGTTACCGACGCGATTCGGACCACTGCTGATTCTCACCGTCGTCACGTTACTTACGAGAGTATACGAGATTACGGAGAAAAGTTGCTAACCTCTAGGCCAGAAAGCCGGCAATGGCAAACTACTGAACGTAAAATTTGCCCAGGAATCACGAACAGCTAAAATGCTGGGGTTGACTGCTACGTCATGTGAAGGACATGCAACTTAATTTTTTTTTTACTTGGTTTGAGTAAGTATTCTTTATTATTCTTAAATCTTTCCCATCAATGTTGATATCTTCCAACATTTTAATCAGTTCATCATGTTTTACTTTATGAAATGCCTTAGTATAATCTATAAAGCACAAAAATATATCTTTCTGTTTCTCTATTGACCTTTCTATTAGTGCCCATAATGTATATATGGCCTTGTTTGTGCCCTTTCCCTCCAAAAATCCATACAGTTCTTCACTAATTTCCATTTTTGTTTTCTTTCTAGTTCTTCTCATTATGATTCTGAGTAGAAGCTTAGTGATGTGGTTTATGAGATTAATTGTACGAAAATCTTCACATTCAATTGCTCCTGGTCTTTTTGGTATAGCTATAAATACTATAAAATTCTCCCAGTACTTCTAATTCTTCTATTGTGATTTCATCTGGCCCAGCTGCTTTTGCTTTTTTTCATATTTTATAGCGTCAGCGACTTCTTCTTTTAGAATAGCTGGGCCTTCTAAGTTACTTTCTTCTGTTAATTCTTCCCTTTCTCCATCATATAATTCTCTTATATACTCATTCCACCTCTTCATTATAGCACCTTCCTCCAATAATATCTTTCCTGTTTTTGATTTCAAACACCCTGTATTTATTATTATTCTTCCCGTGAGCTCCCTGATTTTCTGTGCATATTTATTTGTATCTTTAATGGCATTTAATTCAATATTTTGCACTGTTCGTTTAACCAACTTTCTTTTGCTTTCACACATTTATCTTTTATTTCTTTATTTATCTTAGCGTATTCTTGTTTGTCATTTTTACTCTGTTTTCTTTTGACCATCAACATTAAGATTTCTTCGTTCATCAATTTTTCCTTAGCTATTTGGCTTCTCTCCGGTTTTATCTCTTTGCTAGTTTGATGAATGGAGTCCCTTAACATTTCCCATTATTCATTTATACTCTGTATTTTAGCTATCACATTGTACCTATTTTTCACAGTCACTCTGTATTGTTCTTTAACTTCTTTATCTACATTTAAAATCTCTTTATTAAGTCTCACATTCTTAACCGTTTTCCCCACTCTCTTTAATTTACTTTTATTTGTCCGCATTGTGGTACATGATCACTATTACAGTAAGCACCAGGCATTGTCTTTACATTAATTAAAGCATTTCTAAATCTATTATTAATAAGTATGTAGTAAATTTGGTTGCGTGTTTTCTTATCAGGGCTTTTCCATGTGTATAGTCGTCTTTTATGGTGTTTAAACCATGTGTTCCCAATTATCAAGTCATTGATATATGTCCATTCTATTAGTTTTTCTCCTCTTTCATTTCTTGTATCTAAACCATAATTCCCCATTACATACTCCATTTTCCCCTTTCCTAGTTTTGCATTAAAATCTCCAAGTATTACTTTTATTTCTTGTGATCCAATTTGAGCCATCGCCATGTCTATTTCGTCGTAAAAGTGTTGTATTTCTTCATCATTACTGCTTGTTGTTGGTGCATATACTTGTATGAAATATATATCTATTGGTTGGTTTGCCTTTGATTTTGACCATTACAGCTCTATCTGAAATACACCAGTATCCATTAATTGCTTTGGCTGTTTTCTCATCTAACATTATTCCTACACCTTTTTCATGTGTATCCCCTCCAGAATAAATTATTGTGTGGTTGCCAGCTATAATTTTGCCCGATCCCTTCCATCTCATCTCACTTACGCCTAGTATATTCATTTTCGTGCTATCCATCTCTCTTAGAACATTGTTCAACTTTCCCAGCTCATTTAGTGTCCTAACATTGAGTCCTCTAAAAGAACTGAAGAGTTTTGGTCATAGACCATAACTTTAGGAAGGGAAAATCCCAATTGCACCTCCCCGTGGTAGAGAATGGGAAACACACCACGGTGTGGCTAACGCAGTCCTGGGGACCGAGTATCCACCGGAATATGTGGACACCTCTGCAGCTGAGCAGAGCAGGGCACTCACTTGTCCTGACAGTCGGAAATGGCTGTCAAAGGCAGAGGTAAAAGATTCCCATGTGGATGTGGAAGGCAAGAGGAAACCACCACATTACCTTCCAAGACTTCATGGCAAAACAAATTTCAGAGTTAGGTAACGATGTTAATGGCTGTCTTAGGACATCCTCGCCCGGTAGGGACAGTCATGAGCCACAGGTGACACCAGACCGTCATCTAGCTACTGATGGCAAAATAATAACTAAAATAAACAAATTTAGAGTAGGAAGATGACACATGATACATACCATAAATGTGGCAGCAGAGGCAAAAAGAATTATGTGGGAACAGTTTATCAATGAAGTCGGTGGGGATGTGACATTGGGTAAATTCTGGAGGCTGCACCGGCAGATGCAGAGACAGGCGATGCCTGGTACACATGGTACCGTTTATGATGATAACAACCGACCTATGACAACTGACCAGGACAAAGGGGAGACATTTGTAAAGTCGTAATTTGCTTCCCAAAGGGCTCGGGAGTTACGGGCCTGGGAAGGACACGTGGGTCAATGCTGCAACTTTTGCATTTGATGTCTACGAGGACTTCCAGGATAAACAAGAGACAGTGATTGTAGCTCTTGACCTGGAGGATATCTATAACAGGGTCAGGTATGATCGGATGATATATACACTGTTGGACATGGAGGTCTGTCCTTGCCTTGTTAGATGGGTTGCGGCAGTCCTTTATGAGTGTAAGGTTGCACCGCGCTTGGGTACCTGGACTTCTGAATCTTGTACTATTACACCTAGGTTGCCTCAGGGATCTGCCTTGTCCGCAGTGCTCTTTAATGTCTACACCAGCAAAATCGCAGCTATTGAGACACCAGGTGTGGGTGGAATCTTGACATTTTCAGACGATGTGCTGGTGTACAGACATGGCAGAGACAGGGACAGTTAGGCTGAAGACTTACAGATGGTAGTAAACATAGTGGTGGAGTGATGCAGGGACGCAGAGGCTATTATAAACCCAGACAAGGGATCGGTTGTATAGTACTCCCTGGATAACCGGATCGTCAAGGCAGACTTCACAGGTATTATGTTGAAGGGATCCTCTTAGTCGAGAGAGTAAATTGAAGTACTTGGGTATCACCTTTGACAGGTGTTTGTCTTTTAAGGTCCATGTGGAGGCTTTGGTGGTGAAGGCTGGTAGGGGACTTAATGCATTGAAGGCGATGGCAGCAACCGCGGTAGATCAAAGGATGCTGTACAGGCTCTTTCAGCAGTTAATAATTTCTGTCACTAAGCATGGTTTGGGGCTGCTGACAGTATCAAAGAGCCAGCTTGAATGGTTAGATCTCATACAGAATACTGCCATACGGGTAATCCTGGGGTGCACAAAGGAAACACCAATTATATGCATGAGGCATATCCTGGCGCTACCAACAATGACGGATAGGCATAGGGTCCCTCAGGCCAAATGGTACCTGAGAGTTGCTGCAGACAGGGATCACCCCCTGCATGCAGCCATGTGGATATGGTCAAGGGTCATAGACTAAGACGAGGTAGGTCTTGGATGGCACAGGCAGAACTTTCTATACGTCAGGTGTGTGATCTAGAGACCATCAATCTCGAAAAAGAGTGGGTTTAAGTTCCGGAAGACATGACGGACTGACACAATGTAATAGTAACACTGGGTCGTGAGTGCAGAGAATGGGCTTCTGGCCTCACTGAGTTTGAAGTGCAACAACTGATCCAGAGTAATACATATCAAGGTGACATGGTCATCTACACCGATGGGTCAGTGGTGAGAGGCAGCCGTAGTGGTTGGGGTTTTATTGCAAAGGCTAATGGACGAGTCTTGAAAAAGGAGAGTCTGGCATATAAGACTACGACCTCCAGCTTGAGTATGGAGGTGGAGGCGATGACAGTGGCATTCCGGTTGCTAGAGGAGACTACTGCAACACACAATGTATTCATTACGGATTCAAAGAGTATGCTTAGTAAGGTGAAGAAAGGAATGTTTTGTGAAGAATGGCTGTCGTCGCTCCGGAGGTCACAGATTGTGAGAATTGTATGGATATTTTGCTCTGGTCATACGGGGGTGCGGGGGAATGAACAGGATGATAGGCTAGCAGGGAATGCACCTCTTGGTGGTAGATTCCCTATGGACAAGGTGGTCGTGTGCTTGTGGAACCAGGTGGAGAAGGCGGAGGAGCAGATTGAGAGCCCATATTTGGAAAGAATGAGATTGCGGAAAGAATCTCAAAACTGAGAGGGTAGACCAGAAAAATCAGATAGCGGTGGGAACGATTAGTAGTATGACTCTTTGCTGGCTGTTGAACGAGGGGACAGAGCACGTATGGGAATGTCCTAAGTGCAGTGATGTCGGTTCTTAACTCAACTCAACTCAACTCAACTAAAAATGAAGTTTTGTATGTGATATATTGTACAGGCCATAAAAGTGGTTTTTGAATGTGACACATGGCCAGTAACGTGATGTTTGTATGTGTTATATGGTATCGGGCATAAACGTGTTTGTATGTGATATATGGTACAAAAGATCAGCGTGTCGTATGTGTAGAATATGTATGTATGTATATATATATATATATATATATATATATATATATATATATATATATATATACACACATATGTATACATATATATATATATATATATATATATATATATATATATATATATATATATATATATATATATATATATATAATGCAAAAGTAGGAAAGGGGAAATGGAGGATGTAGTGGGTAATTATGGTTTTAGGTACAAGAAATGAAAGAGGGAAAAAGCTAATAGAATTGGCAAATATCAATGATATGATAATTGGAAACACGTGGTTTAAACACCATAAAAGACGACTATACACATGGAAAAGCCATGATCAGAAAATACGCAACCAAATTGATTACATACTAATTAATAAAAGATTTAGAAATGCTCTAATTAATGTGAAAACAATGCCTGGCGCCGACTGTAATAGTGATCATGTACCACTATGTGGACAAATAAAAGTAAGATTAAAGAGAGGGGGAAAATGGTTAGGAATATGAGACTTAATAAAGAGGTTCTTAAAGTAGATAAAGAAATTCAAGAACAATACATAGTGACTGTGAAAAATAGGTACAATGCAACAGCTAAAATACAGAGTATAAATGAAGAATGGGAAATGTTAAGGGACTCTATTCATCAAACTAGCAAAGAAATATTACCGGAGAGAAGTCAGATAGCTAAGAAAAAATGGATGAATGAAGAAATCTTAATGTTGATGGTCAAAATTAAACAGAGTAAAAATGACAAAAAAGAATGAGCTAAGATAAATAAAGAAATGAAAGATAAATGTTGGAAGGCAAAAGAAAGTTGGTTAAATGAGCAGTGCAAAAGAAAAATTGAATTAAATGCTTATAAAGATACACAAAATATGCACAGACAAATCAGTGAGCTCAAGGGAAGAAAAATAAGAATAAATACAGGGTGTTTGAAATCAAAAACGGGAAAGATATTATTGGAGGAAGGTGCTATAATGAAGAGGTGGAATGAGTATATAAGAGGATGATGAGGATGATGGGGAAAGGGAAGAATTAACAGAAGAAAGTAACTTAGAAGGTCCACCTATTCTAACAGAAGAAGTCGCTGACGCTATGAAATATATGAAGAAAGGAAAAACAGCTGGGCCAGATGAAATTACAATAGAAGAATTAGAAGTTTTGGGAGAATTTGGAGTAGATATATTAACCAAAATGTTAAATGATATTTACAGCAGTGGATATTTACCCAGTGATATGCTGAAACATGTATTTATAGCTATACTAAAAAGACCAGGAGCAATTGAATGTGAAGATTTTCGTACAATTAACCTCATAAACTATATCACTAAGCTTCTGCTCAGGATCATAATGAGAAGAACCAGAACGAAAATTAAAATGGAAATTAGTGAACTACAGTATGGATTTGTGGAAGGAAAGGGCACAAACAATGCAATTTATACATTACGGACACTAATAGAAAGGTCAATAGAGAAACAGAAAGACATATATTTATGCTTCATAGATTATACTAAGGCATTTGATAAAGTAAAAGATGATGAACTGATTAAAATGTTGGAAGATATCAAGATTGATGAGAACGATTTAAGAATAATAAAGAATATTTACTGGAACCAAGTAGCAGCAATTAAAATTGGAAATAAAGAGGGTAGTTACGAACACATAAAGCTAGGAGTACGACAGGGATGTGTCTTTTCACCAGATCTCTTCTCCCTATATAGCGAAGTAATAATGAGAGAGATCAAAGATATGCCAGGAATACTAGTTGGAGGTTATAATATAAATAATATACGCTATGCAGATGACACAGTATTGGTGGCAGATAAATCAACAGACCTACAACAATTGTTGGACATTGTAGTAACAGAGAGTGCAAGGAAAGGACTCTTCTTGAATATCACGAAAACAGTAACAATGGTGATATCAAAGAAAATGGTGACACCAAAATGTGACATAGAAATAGAAAGGAACATTCTTAACCAAGTGGATATTTAGATACCTAGGGACATTTATAACATCAGATGGAAGATGTACAACAGAGATTAAGAGCAGAATAGGGCAAGCAAAGGTCGCATTTCAGAAAATGAAGAGTATCTTGTGCAATAGGTCACTATCACTGAGTGTAAAAAAGAGAGTGTTGAAATGCTATGTAGAACCATGTTTGCTGTATGGCAGTGAATCTTTGAATGTAAATGAAAAAATTAAGAAGAAATTAGAAGCAACAGAGATGTGGTTTCTGAGACGAATGTTGCGAATTCCTTGGACTGCGAGAGTAACTAACAACGACTACCTGAAACAGGCTAATGAAACTAGAACACTATATACAACAATAAGAAAGAGACAAACAGCTTTCTTTGGTCATGTAATGAGAAGAGAGGCATTGGAGAACATCGTGACAACTGGAAAGATCGAGGGGAAGAGAGGCAGAGGCAGACCAAGAGACATGATGCAGGATAGATTGAGACGGTGGCACGGAGTAATATCAGCAGCAGAGTTGATCCAGAAAACCAAAGACCGAGATCTGTGGAGAGCCATGAATGTCTACACCTATATTTGCATTGGCACCTTGCCGTCTTGACAGACGATAGTTTGTGCTTTAAAAAGGCATAATAACTTTTAACTATGGCGGTAGCGAGTGTGCCTGATAAGGCCAATTTGCGCTGTAAATGTCCGTTCACAGTGGGTGCATCTGAACACGTGGTCATTTCTACCATCATGCACCATCTTACGTCTCAAACGCTTGGTGTGTGACCTTTCTGCAATAATTTTCTCCTTTGACTTTATTCCATTTCTGATATTTGCCCTCCATGCAACACGTTCAGCGGCGACTTGCTCCCAATGTGCATTATCAATGCCTGTATCAATCATGTCCCGCTTACACACATCTTTGTATCGTAGTAGAGGCCGACCCTGAGATCTCTTACCCATCTGTAATTCACCAAAAAAGATATCCTTTGGTATTCTACCATCATCCATCCTCCTAAGATGTCCTATCCATCTAAGTCTACGAAGACTGAGCATGGAATAAACTGTCACACATCCTGATCTTTCCAATACTTCAGTATTTGTGATTTTGTCTTGCCACTTAATACCAAGAATTCTTCGCAGACACCGCATGTGAAAGCTGTTTAAATTGTTCTCTTGGTGTGAGTAAGTTGTCCAGGTTTCACTGCCATAGAGAAGAGTACTAAGGACACAGGCTTGATAGACAAGGACTTTTGTTTTGGCAGTAAGCTTCCTGTTCTCCCAGACTCTTTTTCTTAACCTGTTCATTGTTGTTGCTGCCTTACCAATCCGGATGTTGATTTCCTGATCTAGGGATAATTTGCTATTTACCACTGATCCTAGATATGTAAAATGGTCTACTATCTCTAGTTCGGCGTCGTCAATAAAGATTGATGGTACCCCATGTGCACCTTGTGACATAATCTGTCTTCTTTTTGCTAATTGTTAAACCAAATTCAGAACAAGCATTGGAGAATGCAGATAGTAGACATTGCAATTCTTCCTCAGAGTGGGTCGTAACTGCAGCATCATCTGCAAAAAGCAACTCTCTGATCAGTACCCTCCTAATTTTGGTCTTAGCCTTCAATCTCTGAGCATTGTAGAGGCCGCCATCTGAGCGTGAGTGAATGTATATACCACCATCCTGATCACGAAATGCATATTTCAGTAGAAGTGAAAAGTATATTCCAAAGAGGGTGGGAGCTAGTACACAACCTTGCTTAACTCCACTCTTGATTTCAAATTCTTCAGAAGTTGCACCATCAAACTTGAT